>JARHVA010000261.1:2385000-2760000 GCA_037957365.1 Torreya grandis | reverse complement strand
ATTAGGACTCTCATACCTAAAACATAGATGACCTAGAATCCTCTCAAGAATAATAATTCTTTGACTGTAACCTTATGATTTTACAAAAAGAGGAGTGTCTTCATGAGGCCTAATAGAGTCACCCCTTTTCATAGGGCTCTCAAAACTCCATGAACGTAGGAGATTCTTAGATCTCCAAGCCACTTTCCTTAGCTATCTTACAATTATGAGACTAACAGTCCCTCCTTAGAATCCACTTAGGGTTGACTAAAGCATTCAACTCATCCACCTTGTCATCCTTATTCTTCTTTTTGATTACCTTATCAACACATGTAGATAACAAGTGTTTTTAACATTCTTTTACTTTTGATCCTTGCTCTATCTTAGCAAATAGTCCATTTTGACCATTAGGATTAATATGATTAGTCTTTACTTTATTTGAATTGCATACCAGTGTATGACCCTTCTCATGTACTCTAAGAGTTCCATATACCTTATTACATCTTGAAAGCCTTTTAACTCTATTAGGATAGGATCTTGTAATGTGTACCATATTATGACAATTGTAGTAAACAACATTTTTGTATATACCTCTTAACTGATCAATCCTTTCATATTCCCATGATAATTCACTCCTTGAGACCATTCTACAATCACTTTCTCTATGACCAAAGTTATGACAATCAAAACAATAACCATTTAAAGAATTGAACTACATCATTACATTGGGTTGCATGATCAATCTCTTCATGTTTACTTTCATGTTGGTATTCTTGAATTGTTGATGATCATTATGAGTCTCAGATTTGAGAATTTATATATAGGTCTTTAAGGTTTGACTCTTCTGGTTCTCCTTTTGATCCTATTTGAATATAAGACCTATCTTCTCATGTATATACCTTTGAATAATCAAAATATCACCAAGAACATCAATACTCTTCTCAAATCTCTAATGTGTCTTTAACTTGACTTATGCCTGATCTAGTTCTACCTTTAAGGACTCCATTTTTGTTTTACATTTGATGCATTCTTCTTCCTTGGTCTTAAAATTTGTAGTGACAATTTAAATTTCAGTTTGCAACTATTTGATGATCTCCTCATGTTAATTGGTGTTAATACTTAGTCTCTCTTCAAATATATTGATTTGATCCTTATAACTCTTAACCAATGATCTTAGTTTTTGATTCTTCCTTCTTTATAACTTCAAATCCTCTAGAGCACTCACTAATTATACCTCAAGGTTCACTTCAACCTCTTCTTAATCTAATTCTTCATCATTCATAAGACCTTTCCATTTTTAGAAACTTGCATTGTTTATTTCTATAGCCATGAATAAGGTTTCATTGTTGTCATGTTCATTACTATCATCATCACTATCAGATGTACTTATGTCACTTACATCAGATGGAATATTATCTTCTTTGGTATAGAAACTTCTCTTATTCTTGAATGACCCTTTCTTGCCCTCATACTTCCTAAAATTTTTCTTGCTTTTATCAGGACCATAGACCTTCTTATCATTACCATGATGCTTATCATGTTATTCATCATGATCAATCTTATCCTTGTTAGGAAACTTGGATGCAAAATGACCAATCTTACCATAATTAAAACATTTTAAAGGTAACTTACCCTTGTACTTAATATATCCAAACCTAGTTTTCCTAGAAAACATGGCTATCAACTCATAATCATAAATATCTAAACATACCTCATCCTTTAACTTCTTGGATTTTGCCTTATTCTTAGCTTTAAATGCCACTTCCTTCTTGGGAGGTCTTCTTTTATTTGTTCTCATCTCATAGGAAATCAAGATACCATGAAGCCCATCCATTTGCATTGTGTATAGATGTTGCATTTATTATACTATAGACACCTTTGAATCAAATTTAGATGTTAAGGATCTCAATAAATTTTGTACAATTGTAGACTCTTTCACTTTTTCTTGTAGACCTTTGATGACACTGATAACTTCATCAACCCTTAACAGGTAAGATGCACTATTTTCATCCTCTTTCATTTTCAAAATTTCAAGTTGCCTACGATGAGTCTTCAACCTTTCCAACTTAAATTTGGTGTATCCTTCATATATGTTGTAATTTTTTTCCAAAATCTATTTATTTGTATCATAATACATGACATTAACAAATTTTGCTTTTGAAAGTCCACACAGGATGGCATTTATTGTCTTAGAGTTATTCTCATTTACCTTCTTGCTTATTGCATCAGTTGCTAGTGTAGAAGGTGGATTGAAAAAATCAAAAATATATTTCCATATTTCATAACCTAAGGAAATTAGATAAGTTTTCATTTTGATGCTCCAAAATGCATAGTTAGTCCCATTGAAGATAGGAGCCTTATTGGTTGAGAAACCTCCTTATGCTTGTTGACTAGACATGTTTGTGCTTCAAAAATGTCCCTCAAACTATTAGGCTTGATTAGAAAGACCAAGATATGATACCAATTGTTGGAATCACAATTTAATGAGAAGTGGGGTAGGGTGAATTTTTCTTTAAAACATTCATTCAATTTGACTTAACATTCATGAGCCATTCATACAAACATATAGATCAATCAAAGCATAAACAACCATACATATGAATAATAACACATCACATATGTGGGAAACCCTCAAGGGGAAGAAAAAAAAATGATATATGCAAATTTACTATAATAATATAATATAAAAACCAATTTTTGTGAAGCACCAACTCCACATAGAGCACCAACCCTAACTAGCCAAGCACCCACTTGACTAGGCTTTAACAAGCACTTACTTACAAGGAGGAACCAACCCCCTAGATGAATCAACACTAAATAATCTACCTAATTATTTTCATCACCTTCAAAAAACTATATTTCTCAACCAACAGATGATGACCACTTCTTCATCTCTTCACACTCTTATCCCTCTCAAACTGCCTTTTAGGCCTCTTCATTCAACTAGGTCTTTTCAAAATTTATTAGGTCATATGACCTTGATATTCATATGTAGACATAATATAAAATATTAATTACATATCTTATACACTCATATGATGGTATAAAGGACCTCATTATTCTCAATAATGTGTTATTTCATTTGCACACTATCTACTTCATACAATAGGCCTTAAACTACCTTGTATATATACCATTCCTTGTTCATATACCACTTAGTCATCCATACACCCTTAACCTCTTAGTTTGATCATATAATAGTTTTTAGGACATCTCATGGACATGAATCAAATGATTTTTTAGTCCTTTTTGGTCTAACATGACTTAATTAGGCCTCATTTCACTTTTAGGTCTCATGGAGACCTAATTGCATTAGGTCTATCTGTTAACACCAAAAATTTATCATCTTAGGCCTAGATGGATTTCTAAAACAAATAAAAACCATTCAAGTACATATAAATATAAATATACTAACCTCCTCCATGCTTGGTTAGACCTGAGTCTTTCATTCATATCATGAAACCTCTTTTAGGAAAAATTGTCCTATTAGGACTGTGTGCCTCAAAAACCTATCTTGAAATAATGAAGCTCAAACATACTTAAAAAACTCAAATATGATCAAATAAATACATATATAGAGTTTACGTGACATTAGTATAATCATAAAATTCATTAGACACTTCCACTCATGAGATAAGGACTCAAGCACACCTCTGCAACTCACTCACTCAGAACTACCAGATTGCCTCAAAACACAATCATGGTGACTTAGACCTCTAACACCTATATATAAAATTTAAATGAATTATGATGCATGTATATGATCCTATGACATCATTATACCATTATTAGATATAAGGATAATATATTCAAATGGAAAATATTGGTCTTGCAGACCAATCTCATGACCTTATATCTCACTATCTCATTTGAGCTAGAGAAGTCAACTTGTGAGCAACATTTTCACCACACACATAACCTCCAAAACTTATTAAAATCATAGAAAATTTTTAAAAGTCTTGAAAAACATATCCAAGCACTTTTTTCATATTTATATAATTAAAATACATTCCAAATCATCTTCTCACTACTGCTTGGGTTTTTCACTATTTCCATCATTTGGCTTGTTAGTGAGTAGCTAATTTGGATGACTAGTTTATCACACTTGAGGGATAAAACCTACCTATAAACCTTCATGGACATGAAATATGAGTCTTTAACTTATTATTCTATTTATTTGCTTACATTGTCCAATATAACTTTTAACAACTACAAAAACTTCAAAAACAAGCCTGTATCTCAACATTTTTTCTCTTCTTTCTCTAACTGACACCACCCATGTTAGAGGTAAAATCACTGAGAGGAGAGTGAATCAACGAGCCTATATATTTAAATTTAAATTAAATTACTTTCAAACTATTGAACAATTACCATATGTTAACTTTATCAAGTAATATTAACAAGAGATCTCATTCATTTAATGCATATACAAGATCGAACACATAACACATTGTTCCTATGGGAAACCCTCATGGGGAATAAAACCCAATTTCAAGCCTAAAAAACATGGACTAATTTCATATAATAAATTACAAAAAAGAGACTGATCAACTCATTTATACTATCAAACCTTGATCATGTCCTCCTGAACAAAGGTATTTAGTGAAAGACATGTTTCACTAGGAGCAATTGCCCTTAAGAAAGACCAACTCCTTTAGACCTTATTTTGAACAAATATACATTATAAATGATGTATTAAACACATGATGATAGATCTATATTTATTTAACCCATTCAAAAACTCTCTATCTCATATAAGCCTCTCACATAGGCATGCCACAATCTTTCTCTTTCTTCACTCAAACTATCTTCATATGCACACTCAAACCTCTTTGCATATCCTCAAACTACAATATAATTTTATTTACATCAAACATATGACCTATAGATTATACACATATTTATAAATTTGATCTACTCATCAAACCATCAAACAACCAGACTACCTATACTCTTTGCCAACAAGTCTTGCTCAAGTCTCTCACTCAAATCTTCAAACCTATAAGAGCATCATCACCTTTATGACATCATAAATATGAACAATTCATATAAATCATCATTAAAATTCACTACCCTTCAAATCATTCACTAGGCACACAAATCCTTCACCTTACCTTCACTCACCAGACACACTCTCTCAAATAGCCTCTTGAGCCTACTTACTCATTTTGCCTCTTTTAGGCTTATTAGGTCCAATGACCTACATGATCATCTACATCACCTTGATCAGACAAGCATGTCTAATCCTCTTCACTCTCTATTGGTCTTCACTAATCTATACCTTCTCTTTTAAAGGTTATCTCCTTGACTTAGCTCCACATCTGTATAAGCCTTCACTTTAACACCTACTCACAAGTCTTTCTTACTCTTCTCATGCAAAAGCCTAGAAACCAACACATTTGGTTTCACCATTTTAGAACTATCATTATTATCCATATAATAATATTTAATATTAGCCAAAATACATGAATTCACCCTTAAGTCATCTCAAATGGGTCACACTTAAGCACAATCCACTTTCAAATAGGCCTAAGTCACAATTAGGTCTTATGGAGACCCATTCAACTCTTTGAAACTTCTTTGAGAAAACTAAAACACAAGAACACTTTATAAAAGAATGGACCCATTAAACATGATCTTTAGGTCCTCCTTAAGTTCCAAAAACCATCATAATACCCTTCCACTTAAGTATAAATTGATCAAATAATATTTTGTGCACACAGTCACCATGAACAAATACATAGTCAAATTATAAACCTTTGTTTATACAACATATGATTGGTCAAACCTTCATAATGCACAAAAATTATATTTATGGAGTCTAAAACACTAACCAATAGATAATACATCATTAAACATTGAAATAACATCAAGATGAGCTCAAATAACCTTCTTGGGTTACTTGCAGAACATATACAAAAACATAGTCAAATGTGAACTTTCATAAATTTAAATGTACACACTTCCTAATCTTCAAATCTATATTTATAAATGTGTCTTGGAGTACTATACATATTTTATTTTTACACCATGAGAAAATTTGTCTAAGATAAAAAGATATGGCTCAAAAACTAGACACTGGTCTGTCCTTTGAAAATTCAAATATTCAAATGCAAATGGTCATAATTAAACTTTGAACACCTTGCACACATCTCGTGTCCTCACTACTTTATATCAATCTCACACCATAAATATTTTATTAAATTTAACACATAATGCACCAATTCCATATGTTAAACCTTGAACATGTTGACCTCATCTCATTCAATATTTCAATATTGACTCATAATGCATCATCAATCTTTTGTATGTAGTCGGTCTTTAATAATGCTAAACAATTATCACTTTGACCTCTTGAATTTAATTCACACCATTGATCTCAACTAGTACAAAAACATGATCACCATTGATCCTCTAAAGAAGATAGATATTTATCTCTGATAAATGTTAACATCATTCACTTCTTACCATCTCTCTCAATATGCACAATTAGATCAAAATTATATGATCCCCTGTGCACCATTGGATCTTAGAAGGAGATCAATCTTTAACTCTGCTAAATAACAAACACTTTGACCTATTTAAATTATTTTTCACTATAGATCTTGATGTATAAAATCTTTTACACCTTTGGATCTTTATCTGGTTCTCATCTTTAACATCGTGCAAAATAGACTAAGTATGGGGACCATTGCTTATCTACCTAGAAGGCCAACTTTTCACCTTCATATCTTTTATTACACTTAGACACATGATCTAAAATTTGGATCATATGATATCCTCACATAGGAAAATCTAACCATGTGTCAATATTATCTTGAAACCTTCACATGTGAGAGATATAACACCATTAATCTTCTCAATTAGATTTTTGTCTGTCATAAAGCCAATTATGTCAAAAACTTGCCTAAAGGGATAACTTTACACATGTATAACTTTTATCATGATCCATTGTCTGATCTAAAATTTAGCACAAATCGACTAAGCACAAAATTTAACAAACCCATATGATCACCTTCTCTTGAAAATCCCACATGTGTGAGATATGTGACCATAAAAATGCTTACTTGGATCTTTCTTGACTTATGTAAATTTGGCTAAGTATGACAAAACAATGTCAAACTATCTAGGATCCCAACTTTGCACATGCATATCTTTTGACGTGCTTCAATGCTTGAAATGAAAGTTAGCAAATAAAAATTAGGAACACTAATGAATAAAACCATAAGATCATTTTGTCCTAACACCTCCATCTATGTTAATGCTGACCTCATCAACATGCTTACTCAGCTCTAATTGTCATATAAAAAATTTGAATAGGTATGGGAAAACACTGTCAAACTACCTGGGAGCCCAACTTTGTACTCACATATATTTTGACACACTTCATATCTATAATTGAGACCTTAAATATTTAAACTAGGGACTAATTTGATAAAAACCATATGATCAACTCCCCCTGATTCATTCACATGTGGTAATGGTGACATCAACAAACTACCTACTCAGATTTTCTGCCACTAGACCCAAAATATTTAGATGGAAACTATGGACTACCAGATGAATTCCACTAATGCACATAAGAACTTAGAGATTATATAACCTCTTATAAGATCCCTTTCACATTCTCAATACTCCATAATCATCCTTGAACATCTCTTACCATGCCAAAATTGAGGATCAACCAGGCCAACTTCAAGGACACTAGGACAAACATATTGCACACTTTGTCATTGTTACTTAGGCTATCAAGGCACTTCATCCACTCACTAGGAGACATACATGACATCATTGAAAACTCTTCAAAAATCTCCCCCTTTGTTTTTGATGTCAATAAACATCACACAACTCACCTTCCTTCTCTCTCTCTTCAAGCACTCAACAATAGGAACTTTATCCCCCTTTGACATAATGACAAAGTGGGCACCAACTGATCATGAGGACCTAAAAATAATACCAAAATAAATATAACATATTATAAATATAGTATAAACTCCCCCTTACCTTGAACCTATCTCTTCATCTTGACAACATCCTTCTTGCTACATGCCAACATTCTTCTTCAACCAAACACTACAACCAATGAAGAAAGTCCACATAAATCTGACTAGGTTTGATCAATTCATCATACAAAATTTATTAAAACCACACATGTAGAAGATATCAACACATATACAATATGATTTAAGTATCTCACATATGCCTCCCCTTACATCATGTAGATCTCCTCAAGCCATTCAAGCTACCTAAATTAGCTCCCCTTAACTATATGAAAACCACCTTTATTTCTTAACCATGTACTAAAATCTAATTAAAATATTTAATAAAAATCTAAGAGGGACTCCCCCTAATATATTTAAGTAATTTCACCTTTTGAACATCTTTAGATCTCCACAAACCATGAAGAACCACTATATAGGCTTGCTAGCCTTCTCTCTCAAACTACTACAAGGACCATAAATAGAACTTCATCCACCACACCAAAAATGAAATATGATATAAAAAAAACATGATAACTCACCTTGAAATACTCATGCCTTTATCTTTTGGTGAAATTGAACAAGAAAAACTCTTCTTCTCACTAGGCCTGTCTAGTTTCCTTGTAGCTCTACTTAGAACTTGCAGAGCCCACAACTTTAAATAAACAAATATTCAAGACCTAAAAATTCATAAATATATATATATATATATATATATATATATATCACTATAATATTCCCCCTCAATTAAACCAATTTTAAATAACTATCTCATCCTCTAAAATATACTTCCTTCATAAACCTACTAACTAATTAGGCTTCCATCTTGACAAAAACTTGAATAACTTGAAATATACAAACCTTATGATCTCTATGAAAATTTATTTGAAAACCCATTTGGACCATTAAAATTATTGAGGATCCTTAGATCTCAAATCATAAGGCACACCACTTTTATAGCATAGCTTAAAACACTGGAATTTTAAAACAAATAGAGTCAACAAATCTCCTTCTAGTCAACATCCACCTCTAAAACTTCTTATATACCTAGATACAACCAAGACACACTTATATACCAATAATTTAGTATCCATACATTTGGAAACATTGATTTATTATAACCTATTTTAGGACCAACATACTCTTAAGCACAAACTGAGAAACCTGAGAGCAAACAAAAATCTCCAATTTGACTTCATCATACCTTCAGACCAAAAAACCACTTAGAGAATGCTCATCAAATAAGTTCAATAGACATTTATATGCAAAAAAATATTCTTGACATTACATCAATCTCATTATGCCATCTATAAACTATAATTGCCTGCTTGCAGACCTTACACATACTACCAATATTCTTTCATGAAAAAGAACACTAAAATAGGCTCAACCATGCATTACAAGTATGCCACCAACTGATGAAAACATTGCATATTCTCTACCTAATGTTCACATATCTCCATGTACCAAAATTGAGTCAATAAAATCATGAATACACACCTTAGGGTTTGTAGACATCAAACCCTCAAGTCACTATCTTTCATCCTTTGGGCTAGTTCTTTAAAAACTAAAAGCAAACATGACACACAAGTCTGCCAATCAACAAATTCCTTCATAGTAAGTAAACAAATATTCTCATGAATTTTGTCTTGTAACATCAATCAAGGACCCAACCATCATCCATCATGCTTCCTCTTTGTATAAAGTGTCTCCTTGAAGCTTAGAGAGAGATACCACTTTTGACATAGTGAGACTAAAAGTCCCAAAACTCTAGAGACTCCCATATCTCCATACCTTTCTCTGAATTTTAGTCCTTCTTGACTTTGAATGAATCTTTGAATTCATTATTTTCTTTAGATTTGTCAATAAATGTTTTCAACAGAAGCTCTTGAATTTTTTTTATATCTATCATGGCAAACAAACCATCTTTGGTCTCAGTCTAATCTCTTCTAATAGGCTTAGGTTTCCATGCCCATTTATGACCTTTTACTTTCATAGTAAGAGCTCCATATCTATTATTTTTCTTTGGTAACTCATTCAATCTATTCTTACAATACCTATCAATATGACCAACTCTATGATAACTAAAACAAACAAGATCATTCATACCTTTTGCTTGATGATGATTGTGATCTTCTTTTTCTATCTAGACAAAAGACGAATTCTCTTGGCTATTTGTATATTATTCATATCTGTTTCCTTTTTTTCTCTTGATTGATCTAATTTATGACTTCTCTAGGACCAATTTCTCCCTATTCCAAGGTTTCATGAATGTCCATACTTGATTGACTCCTTTCTATAATCCTTTGTTTTATGACCATACTTATTACATGTATAATAATGACCATGAAATAAACTAACATATCTTGAAGCATTTGGTTGTCTAACATATCTTCTTCCATTGATTTCAGATCTTTCATTATCCTTGAATTTCCTAGGTTTCTCATGCTTCTTTTCAAGTTTATCTAACTTGAATACAAGAAGCTCATGTTGAATCGTCAAGGACCCCATCTCAATCTTTAGCTGAGTGTACTCATATTCTCTTGCTTTCATATTTGAGTTTGTAGTCTTTAACTAATCCTATATAATATTGATCTTCTCTTCCTCCTATTTCAACTTGTTGTCCATGTCTTTCAATCTATATGCTTTCACTTCAATAGACTTGATCTATTCTTGACACTTCTTTTCTTCTTTCTTGGACATGCCCAACAAACTTCCCTCAAGATAACTGAATTGTGCTTAAAGAATTTTGATCATATTCCTCATTTTATGATTCCTCTTCTTTTACTCCTTTAGTTCACCAAGTACACTCATGAGCTCAACTTATAGATCAATTTTTTTATTCCTTGTTATCATATTCTCTACTGTTATGGCAAGCTTATTTATAAAACATGATGTCTTTTTCTTTTGAACACAAACTTGTCTTGTCATCTACTATCTAAACCTTGAGATCATTAATAACATTCTCATCCTCTTTAGCATATTTATTCAAATTACATATCTAATCTTCAAGTGCCTTGATCACAACCTTCCACTATCGATTCTCTTTCTTTAACTATTTGACCATTTTTGTACCTACTTAGGATCTCCATCAAGCTATCAAAATTCCTCCAAATGACTTGATTTGATACTAATTATTGGATGTATAATCACTGAAATGTAGGGGTGAATTAGTGAGCCCATATATTTTAATTACAATTGTAGTCCTTTCAAACTATTAAAAAATCAACATATATCATCTTGATCAAGCAATATTAACAAGAGAACTCATTTATTCAATGCATACACAAGATCAATCACATGACACATAGTTCCTATGGGAAACCCTCATGGGGAATAAAACCCACTCTCAAGCTTAAAACACATGGACTATTATCCTATAATAAATTACAAACAAGAGACTGATCAATTCCTTTAGACCATCAAACCTTGATCATATCCTCCTAACCAAAGGTGTTTAGTGAAACACCTATTTCAAAAGGAAAAACTACCCCTAAGGAAGATCAAATCTTTTAGACCCTATTTTTAACACCTCTACCTTATAATTGATGTATTCAACACCTGATGATGGATCTATATTTATCTAACCCTTGCACAAACTCTCTCTATCTCTTACAAGCCTCTCACATAGACATGCCATAATATCTCTCCTTCTTTACTCAAATTGTCTTCATATGCACACTCAGACCTCTTTGCATATCCTCAAACTATAAGAGAACTTTTTTGACATTAGGAATATGACCTACATGTCTTACACATAGTCATTAATCTGATTTGCTCATCAAACCATCAAACAAACACACTACCTATCCTCTTTTCCAACAAGCCTTACTCAAGTCTCTCATTAAAATCTTCAAACCTATAATAGCACTATTATAAAATCATAAATATGACCTACAAGTCATACACACCATCATTATCATACTCTTCCCTTAAACTCATTCACTGGGTGCACACAACCTTCACCTTGACTTTGCTTGTCATACACACTCTCTCAAACAACCTCTTGAGAATACTCACTCATTCTACCTCTTTTAGGCTTATTAGGTCCAATGAACTATGTGATAATCTACATCACCTTGATTAGACAAGCATGTCCAATCCTCTTTGCTCTCTACTAGTCCTCACTAACCTATACCTTCTCTTTTATGTTGGAGTAAAGCATGTAATCTTATTTTGAGAGTTATTTTATTATTAGAGATGCTATTATATTTCATGCACATATTTGTTGAGTGTACAATAATAATAGAAAATTTAATTTTATAGGTTGTTCACGCAACAATAATTTGTTACACAAAATAACCTACCTTGCCTATTTAATAGGCACTCCCATGTACCTTTTGACTTGGTCATTATGGAAACCCATACGAATGATTGTGAATACATTATAGAGACTCTTTTTTGCATATTTTGTTCTCTGTGTACAATGTCTATGTTACAAAATCTATGGTAATGGTTTATAGGAGAGATCATGTTGGTTATGAGTTCATTTTGATTTACAACATGGTATTAGAGGAGTCTCTTATATCTATTGCTCAACCTCTCCATCTTGGTTTCATTTGTTGATTAGATCAGATTTTAAAAATATAAAACATTTGTATTCTATTGAGGGCTTCATATTTTTCACATGGCATACAACTGATCATGTAGACATTGTACGGTGGTGTTCTTTATTTAAATTTCACCATTCCTCTAATGGTAGATGAGGTTTGAATCTAGAGGTATAAACAAAGGACATATTTCTAATATTTTGCCTGTCACTTATTTAGATAACATCAAGATGGAAGCATATTATGGATATTTTCCTTTGATGAGAGAACCTACCATGAGAATATCCCTATAGTGGAATTCATATATTTGGTATTGTTTGGTTTGTTGAAAGGAATTTAGGAGCATTTTCTTTGCAGTCTTTGCTCTATCCACATATCCAATATACTTACTTCATAATGGGCTATCATCTACCTGTCTTCACCTTCAAAAAATCAACATTGATGTAGGAGATTTGTGTTGGAAATAGGTGCATTGTATTTGGATTCTAGAGCCTACTTTCCCTCTCTAGTTTACTTTGGTGAATGAGAAGACAGGGACACCCATCAACCACTGACTATTTTTTTTGCATTAGATTTGATCCCATGATCTATCTTGTGTTAGTCATGACTAGATCCCTTGCCTTTATTCTCAAATGGTTGAGGACATAATATTTTTTTCATGCATGGATTTCTTACTACAACCACTCACCATTCTTACAAAGACCTCTTTTTTGGTGAGCTCTCCTCTAAATCTCAATACTAGTCAAGACAAGTTTTGGGGCATTGAAGATCTATTTTTCATGATTTATGTTTTCATTTTTTATTGTAATTGATATCAATACTCTCTTTTCCATCCATCTACCACTTCACAACTAGATGCCAACTGTTACCCAATAGTCAGGTCTATATTTTATTTATACTGGTAGTCTATTTTCTTAGGCATTGTGAATTATTCATATTCTCCCTTACCATTGGCCTTCAAAATAATGAAGCATCACAAACCCTTAGTAAGAACTTTGGTTTATTTAATATACAAATAAAATTTGTTAAACCTTTAACATGATGTTTGTGTAAATGTATTTTAAAGTGGACGCTTAGCATGATTGGTCAGGTGTATTTTATGAAACCCTTCAAAGTGAAGGAAGTTCAAAGGGTCGAACCCCCTTCTAGAAAATTTGTATTTTTTATACAAAGTTTTGAAACCCACTATATTTTATTTAAAAGCCTAATGTTTTTTAAAAATCAAAGACATTTCTTCTAAGTGGGAACATATTATAAAGTGGGTCATTCTTTTAGAAGGGGTTGGTATTATTTTAATGTGGGGAGATTTATTTTTGAATGTGATGGAAAATCATTGTAAAGGGGGGTTATAATTTTTTTTTACAAATATTTTTAATTCTTTGTAAAAGACTCATTTAAAATAGGGACATTAAAATATTTTTTTTTGACACATATTTTTCATATCATTTGTTAAAGATGGAGGGTGAGGTCTAGTCTAGTAAGAGGTCCAACCCACTCACAGATAAAACAAATTTGTTCTCATTCCTCCTTACCTTCCTTTTTTTGGAGGTCATTGTTATTTCACTTGTACCCTCTTGGCCCACATTGTTATCCTTTTCATCACACTTTGCACTCACAGATCCATTATCGACAGAGTTTGATGTCCCATTTTTTGAGTGTGCATTATATTTTTTGCTAATTTTGTACTCATGAATGCATTTTTGGTAAAGCCAAACATCCTAAATTATTGATTGTAATTTTGTGTCACACACTGATCCCTTGTTTTAAGATTAACTATTTTGTTCTTGATGGTCTCTTCTTCAGATTGATCACATTCTAGGTTTTATGCATCATCTAGTGTTTTTATTGTATGGGATATTTATTTATGGTCACACTAAGAGTCATGGAGTATTTTTATTCATGTTTATATTCTTCATGTTGATCACTTAATTTTCATTTGTTAACTATCCCATCACCACTAGGGCCATTTTCTTGATAGATACTTGTTCTGTATCTTTAACATTTTTTTATAGTTGACAATCTCCTTTAGATTTGTTATGGAGCTTGATCTCCTTCTAAAGAGTAGATATTCTAGTGAATATAGTATCGACATTTTAGTGTTTGATTAGTGGATTCAATTCACTCATACAGACCTTTTTTACATCACTCCACTTGACCAACAGTATGAGGGGTATGGTGTAAGTTCTGCTTCTTCAATTATCATGTTCCTTGCTAAACCTTAGTGCATTGTGTTGGTTAAATATTTTGTCTATCAGCATGATGGTAAACAAAATAGGTATGATCAGCCAAAGTAGGAAGATTAGTCATCCAAATGTGTAAGTTTATCACATCAGAAGGAGACTGCTCTCTCCTTTCATCAAGGGGAGGTTCCCTATGGATATGTTATATATATGTATAAATAGAAAATAATACTCAAGGGTATAAAAAGCCATCCATCTCTCTTTATTTAGAGATGATGTGTGAAAAACAAAGGAAAAACTCAAGGGAAATGATAGACAACACTCCTCGTCTTTTAGAAGAACTATTTAGCTAGCCACATGAATACTCCTAGAAATAAAAGCAAAATGTAACTGAGGGTGTAGTAACCAGCAAATTGAGATACAACACAAAGTCTCTCCACAGTTAATTATTTAGGACACCTTCTTGACTAATTTTACTAATCATGCTTGTTAAATTAATGGAACAAAAAATATATCAAGGAAAAAGACATAAGAATAGTTTCCTCAACAACAAAGATATCATAGCACAAAGTCTGAAAAAAGTCCTTGCTTTCTTATTCTAGTAACAAAATATGATCAGAAATTTGAGCTCAAAGTCTCAGTAATGCCTTACAATTTGGGCAGATTTTCATTCTAATTGTCAAAAAAGAGATCCATTTACAATGAAAGAAAGTCCCTTATATAGCCACTTGAAGAAGAACTCAAGAATAGTAATACATCATGATGCGTTGGGAACTGTTAGGAAGATAGGCTGGAACTTTGGGGTATTTTACCCATTTGATATTCTCAATGTAAATAAACAAGCCATGCAATTGAAAGATTGCAACTTTCAATGTCCACCTGGCGGTCTGATCTTGTCTTCATCGTTCCTCCTTTTATAGTTAATTGAATCGGGTCTTGGATTCATTCATTATTCTATCTTTCCTCACTTTCTACTAGTTTTGGTCTTGAATTCTAGGAATGCATTTAGGTCTATAAATTCAAAGGATCAACGACTATTTCATGGGCTTTAAAATTGATGTTTACATGCCCATCGATGCACTCTCAACGGCTAGTTCACTGTCTTGAATTTGACATCTTCAGGTACGTCACCCCTTGGTCCTCTTTCAAATTTTGGATTTGCCCTTTCAGGCCTTAAGAAATGATCCTTGGATGGGTTAGAAAGAGCCCTTTACTTTGGCCGCCGAGTGTCCCCTGCAAGGGCATCTGCCCTTTGGGATCCTTTGGTAGCCCTTTCAATTTGAGTCTCCTGCAAACTATCCTTCAAGAAAATTCTTGGGTGTTTTCCCCTATGGGTAATTTCTACAAACATTTGTCCTACAAAAAATTCCCACAGACAAAAATTCTAGGAAAATTCTTGTCAACAAAAAGTTTGGGGAAAATTCTTGCGAACAAAAAGTCCACAAAAATTTGTTCTGCAAAGTCTTTGACTGATCTTCAAATTTTTCGTGCCCGCGGCCACTTAGAATTCTTTCAAACTTTTTGTATGAAGGAATTCCTTCAAACAAAAGTCTGAAAGAATTAAGTCTTAGACAATTTTTAAATGCCTTAAACAAATCTAAAAGAATTACCTTTTAGCTTCCTTGAAAAATGACCCTTCTGAAGGGTGCTTTTATTGATTAAGTGTCCTCCGCAAGGGCACTTGTCCTTCGAAAAGTTTCCTTCTATATTGAACCACCCCTTTGAACTTTGGTGATGAACCAATCAGTTGAACCAATCGATTGAACCAAAAATGGTTCAAGCCGATAGTTCAATTGGATGAGATAAGTCGATGAATTAAGCATTGAAACAAACATTATGAACTTGCCTTTGAACCAACAATTGAACCATTTTGTTGAACCAATCGGTTGAACCAAGGCTTTGAACCAAAATGGTTCAAGCCAATGGTTCAAGCTGATGGTTCAATTGAATGAACCAACTAAATGAACCAAGTGGATGAACTTGCTGTTGAACCTGTTCGTTGAACCAAGTTTTGGTTCAACAGTTCAAACAAAGCTTTGAAAAATGTCTTTGAACCTACTATTAAACCTTGAGATGTTGAACCATTGGATGAACTAAATGAATGAACCAACTAAGTGAAATAAAGTGTTGAACCACTTGGTTGAACCGAGCCATTGAACTATTCCTTTGGTTGAACCTGCCATTGAACCTTGAACCCGTTGAACCTTTAAACCAAAGTGGTTCAATGGTTCAAACTGCCTTGATTTAGTTAAGTGTTTGGAATTCGATGATCCAATTGAAGTGATTGAACTTTGAACCTTGATGAAGTGCTTAACTCTTGCCAAAGATGTTAAACTTGTTGAACCTTGAACCCATTGAACCTTTGAACCAAAGTGGTTCAATGGTTCAAGTCCTTTTTGCTTAAATGCTTGCCAATAAACATTTTTGATTGAACTTAGGCTTTGAAACAAAAGACGTTGAACCAGAGGATGAACCAAACATTAAACCTATTACTGATGTTTGCCGATGGAAATTTCTATTTCAACCAAGGCACTGAAATAGTCCCAAAAAATGACTAAGTGTTGAAAAATTGATTCTTTTGATTGAAACCACCTACAGAGGCCTTTGAACCTATAAAAATGAACCTGCTTGCAAAGTCCGTAGATTTAAGAAAATCTTGAAAATTGAAGAATTTGAATGCCTAAGACAAATTTTGGAAATGGAAGAGACAATTTTGGTCTGTAAGATCAAAATTATTCAAATGTTGTCCCAAAAATGATAGCTATTTTTGGGGGACAATAGCTAGCTCCAGTTGGGGAACTTCTGTCAATTGTAAAATGAATTGAAAGGAGTAGAATCTAGAATTTTTAGTGTCTTCATGTGTACCATTGGGCTTCATAGTCATACTACCTAGAAATGAAAGGCATCAAAAATAAAATAAATAAAATAAAATAGAATTAAAATTGTACAAATATACATATATATAGAGGCAATGATATGATACTTCAAGAGTTGAAGTGTTTCAGATGCTGCCCATTGTGGGGCAGAGAATAGAGTGTGCCATCTTGGTATTTCAATAGAAAGATATTTTCACCAATGTGTTGATGAATTATAAATGGGCCTCTCCAAAGGGAGTCAAACTTTCCATTCATCCCCTTTGATTCTCTTCTTTTGTCCCACAGCAAGACTTGATCCCCAATCTGAAAATCACGATGTCTAGCCTTCTGATCAAAGAGTTTATTTACCAGACTTTGATGAGTAGAAATTCCATCCACCACCATGGTTCTTTATTCCTCCAATTGAGTCAGACACATGATTCTTTTGTCAAGAGAACTCTCATATGTCTGATCTTCAATGGCCTTCACCAATTTCAAGGCTAGTAACTCTAAGGTGATTGGTATCTTAGCATTAATACTGTAAAGAAGTTGAAAAGGAGACATACCAATTTCCATTTTTGGTGTGATCCTATCTGCCCACAGAGCATCAACCAATGCTTTATGCCATGTCCTTTGATTATCATCTACTAGCATTTTGATAATAGTTACCAAATTCTTATTACTGGACTCAGCTTGTCCATTCCCTTGTGAAAAATAATCAGAAGAATGAGAGAGTGTAATTCCATAATGAAAACAAAATTGTGTAATCTCTTGAGAGGTGAAACAAGTTGCATTATTAGTAAATTTTTTGAGTGGAACTCCAAACTTGGAAATAATATTCTCTTTGAGGAAGTTGCATACAACTTCTGAAGTAACATGCTTAGTTGGGATTGCTTCTACCCACTTGGTGAAATAATCAGTTGCTGTAAGGACATAATCATGTCCAACACTTGAAGATGGGTTTATTATCCCAATAAAATCAAGTCCCCATTATTGAAAAGGTTCCTCTATGATTACTGGCTTGAGAGGCAGGGCAGCCAACTTGGGTCTTCCAACAAATTGCTGGCAAAGTTCACATTTCCTCACCCACTTATGTGCATCTTGGAAAAGAGTTGGCTAGTAATACCTGGATTATAGAATTTTGTGAGCAGTCATAGGAGTAGAAAAATGTCTTCCTCAAGCTAGATTATGGAAAATTTTCAAAAGTTGGGTTTGCTGTTCTTTGTCTACATAGTGAAGGAATACTCCATTTATGCTTCTCTTGTATAGGTTGTTATCCCGAAGGACAAAATTGGCAGCTTTCAACTTGATAGTCCTTTTTTATAGGATAAATGAGCAGGACATTCACCATAAGTCAAAAAATAGGTAATACCTGAGTACCATTCATTGATAGTGGAGACAAAAAGGACTGTTGGTGTATCTTCCACTTCAGCTTCTTCATGTTGTATATCTTCTGGCTTATTGTTAGCCATTAATTGGCATAGGCCTTTGCCCCTGACCAGCTTTGTCGACTTGATATCCAGATCAAACTCTTGGATCTTTGCAATCCAATTACCTCTTTTTGTGCCAAACTCCTGATGAGTTAATATATACTTGACTGTAGTGTCAGGAACTAAGGCGGTAGTGTGTGAATTTAGAATATAGAAGCAAAAATGTTTGACTACTTTTATCAATGCATAGGCATGCTTCTCTATATTTAAATACTTTATTTTATGGGTTTTGAGAGGGCAAATCATGAAAGAGATGGGGGATTCCATACCTTCCTTTTCCTATTAAACAAGAATCACTGAAAGAGTGTGCTCAGACGCATCACTATATATAATGAAATCTCTGTGGTAATCTGGACAAACCAAGGTAGGGGCATGAGCAATGGCAGTCTTGATATCTTAAAATGTTGATTTGCCTTCTTTAGTCCAGCTGAAGGTAGTCTTCCCTTTCATCATATTCACAATGTGTCTTGTCTTCTCATCAAATTCAAGGATGAATCTCCATAAGAAATTCACTTTTTTAAAGAAAGAGTGAACAACATTTTTACTTGTAGGCAAATTCAGCTCTTGAATAGACTTGACTCTGTCTGAGTCAATCTTTATGCCTTCTTTGGACACAATGTGTCCAAAGAGTTTCCATTTTATTACTCCAAAAATAGACTTCTTAGGATTCAAATAAATACCATTTTGGTAGTAGCGCTCCAGCACTTGTTGTAAGTGGTGTTCATGATCAGATCGATGCTTTGAAAACACAGTCAAGCCATTAAGATATACCACTATGAATTTGCCAATCTCATCTTTGAAGGCCATGTCCATAGCTCTTTGAAATGCAGAACCATCATTTATTAAGCCAAAAGGCATTCTTTTATATGCAAATGTACCCCAAGGTGTGGTGAATGCAGTCTTGTGTTGGTCAACTTCACCAACTTCAACTTGATTATAACCTGAGAAGCCATCCAGAATTGATAACATCTCTGATCCTATTACTATTTGAAGCACTTGGTCCATAATTGGCAAAGGATAATTATCCTTCAAAGAGGCTTGATTTAGATTTTTGAAATCTACACAAATGTGGATTTTGCCATTTTTCTTCCTTACAGGCACTATGTTCGCAATCCATGTAGAATGATGGATTGGAAAGATGATTCTAGCATTTAGCATTTTTTGTATCTCAGACATAATAGTACCTAAAATTTTTGGATTGTATTGTCTAGATTTTTACATGTAAGGCGTTGAATCAGCCTTGAGAGGAATGTGATGGTAGATTTTATCAAGTCTGAGAGACTTCAAGTCTTCATAAGAATATACTAAGACATCCATGTCTTGACGAAGCAAAGAAGTGAACTTGAATCTTTCTTCAGGGGTGCAACACTTACCAATGTTGACCATCTTAGGATTTTCTTTGTTGGTCAGATTTACTTGGTCAAATCCTTGAGAAAAACTTGAATCTATTTGCTATTGTTTGATGAATCTATCATTCTTGTCAAACAGCTTCTCAAGATAAACCAGGCCTTTGGGAATTTTGTTTCCTTTTAGCTATAGGAATTCTTTATTTATATCTAAATTGGATTCAAAAATAGATTTAGACTTTTGAGATTCACTATCTTCAAAATATAGCTATTCAAAATTGTCTTTTCATTCCAAAAAGGCAATGATTTGATGATCATCATTGAATATTTGCCAATGATCAGTATTGCCAGGAACACTTGGTCTATAGACCAGCTCAATGGTATGTTTTTCTTCTTTGAAATCTGAATGAGGAACTAAAAGAGTTCCTGAAACAACAAGTGCATCAACTCTGTCATTAAACTCTCTAGGTATGGCAAAAATGTTGAAAGCATCAAAGATTTCAATTTGGTCCCAAACTAGGTTACGGTAGTGGCGTAACCTCTCATTCTTGGTTTGATATAGATTTCTCACTTGACAGACCACTAATTCAGCATCCCCTTTGGCATGAAGAAACTTGATACCTCTTTCTTGAGCAGCTTCATGCCCAACAATAGAGATTCATATTCAGCTATATTTTTAGTGTTTTTGAATTGTAATTTATAGAATGAAGGAAACATATCTCCTTAAGGAGATATCAAGATAATCCCAGCTCTTAAACCAGTAGAGAAACAGCTACCATCAAATTCTAGAGTCCAAATTTCATCAAACATTGAATTTTCTTCAAACTTTCCTTCATTAGAGCTGGAGAGCCCTTCTTCATCTATATATAGAAAGTAGTTACCCATACCTACAGATTCAAAAAGGATTTGAGCTTTAGTGGCTGACATCTGGGTGACTACATACTTTGCTTCCTTTTCAGGGAGTAATCTCTTCATCATGACTTGGATAGGAATCCTTGCCTTAGATAGATCCATGTTTAGTTCTCCTCCCACGTCCTTGAAAAAATTTCATCCTAGCAAAATGCCATAAGATTTTGGGATGTCAGCCACCAAGATAGTCATCTTAATCCTCTTGTCTGGAAAGGCTGTAAATGCAATTGGGCATCTTTGATTTGCCCCAGTAATGGTACTTACTTGTTTTCCATGGAGAAACATCTCCCAAATGTCTTGGTCAGTGTGAGACCAAGAGACTCAGTGACTTTATCAGGGATGACATTGTCAGATGCACCTGAGTCTATAATATAGTTACTCAGCTTGTGGCCATTGATTAATAGGGAAACATAGAAGGGTTCTATTTTTCCAGAAGCAGCTGGAGAAGTAATGACCAGATTATTTGGAATAGGCATGTTCTTTAGAGAATCAAGAGTTACTTATTTAGCTTTTTGTCCTATAGGGACGGTTTGATTTTTAACATATTGAACCAGCTTATTCAATTGATTTGGATTGGACTACAAGTATTCAAATTCAGACATCTGTATTTTTGTCTTTTTGACATGATCAATTATGTCAAATGGCTGAATTGAGCTAGGTACAGAGAAAGGTACTTCAACTTTCTAAGTTTTAGGAGGGATGGGAGGTGGGCTATTTTGTGAATTGGGAGTAAAAGGTGAAGGCAAAATAGATGTATTTACCTTTTGGGTGATGATTGGATCCTTTGATTGAAAAGGCAGAGTGGTTCCATGTTTAACAATTGTGATTGCTAGTTGAGGTTGTTCTTCTATCTTTTCTTTATCAGCTTGTTGGATTGATTGGTTCTTGGATCTAGTAAACACTACATATGATCCATCTAAACCTTCTCCTTTGCTTTCGGGTTCATCCTGGTAATTCAAGAAACCAATGTGGGAGTCACTAGCTAATTCTTCTTGATTGTTTTCAATGATATTAACATCATTTTCTTGATTCAATTCAGGTTGGAAAGAGAATTTTGATTCTGCTTCAAGGTATCCCATTGTTGAAATGGTTGGAGGAGCTTCCAGGGCAAGTTTTCCTTATGGGGGAGGAAAGTGATTTTGTTTCCCTTGGTTCTTGAAAACATTGCCTTGATATTACTAATTCGGGAATGTCCTTCTATATGTAGGAGCAGAAGACATTCCTTGAGCCATTTGCTTTTTGAGAGCAAGCAACTCATTTGCTAATTTTTGCACCATTGAATCTGTGGTGCTTGTAGATGTAAATTCAGAAGATGATGAAGCTCTATTTTTATTTGGATCTCTTCTTATCTTCCCTGTTAAGATGAGATCATCTTCTACTTCAGTGGCCAAAAGTTGAGCTACAGTGAGATCTATTTGACTAGCATGTCTCAAGAGAAAACTGACTTCAGGTAGCTGAGAATTAATGAAAAAGCATTTGAGATTCTCAGCTGTAGGTCTAGCAATTATAGGGATTCTATTTCTCGATTTATCAAATTTAGCTATGAAGTCTCTCATAGGCTCATGAGGCTCTTTCTTCATCTATGTAAGTTGAGCTAGAATTGTATGTGCATCTTCTACAAGTTTGAATCTGGCTTCAAACTTAGCTTTAAGAGTATTCCAATCAGTCACAGATTGAGCCTGTAGATGGTAAAACCAATCTAAGCAGCACCTTGTAGTGTTTCAACAAAAAGTCTGATTGATACATCTTCAAATTCCACTATGATTACTCCACAAGCTATGCTGAATGCAGCAATATGTTCATCAGGATGAACTTTCCCATCACCATAAAATTTAGGGAAATTCTTCCTAGAATTGTGTGGAAGCTCATGTAGAGGACTAAGATTGAGAGGACCAAAAGCATTACCCCAGGGACCTTGAATTGCCATTATAAGATTCTGAAAAGGAGGGATAAAAAATCTCAAAGGGGTAATTATAGGCACAACTATATCAACAACAGAAGTAGATACTTCATTTGGTAATGGAGATCTGGCTTTAGTAGGAGGGAAGCTCTTGGTTTTTTGGAGATGAAATGGTGAAGGAAATAGATTAAAATCACTTTGCTGTACCAGCTCGAACATAGGGTCAATGATACCTTTAGCCCTTTGGCTTTGTGTATACCTTGAATCTGCCAGATTGTAAAATAAAAATGGAAAAGAATTGACTTTGCTTCAGTTTGAATCTTGAGGCTTTAAACTATGCGGTCCTTCTTGGTTAGTGTGGAGGTGAATGGATAGGCTATAAATGGATAATGGGTATATCCCCAGCAGAGTCACCAAATTTTTTTGGTTGAATATTTTATCTTCAACATGCTAGTAAACAAAATAGGTCTGATCAGCCAAAGTAGGAAGATTAGTCATCCAAATGTGTAAGTTTATCACATCAGAAGGAGACTACTCTCTCCTCTCATCAAGGGGAGGTCCCCTGTGGATATGTTATAAATATGTATAAATAGAAAATAATACTCAAGGGTAGAATAAGCCATCCATCTCTCTTTCTTCAGAGATGATGTGTGAAAAACAAAGGAAAAACTCAAGGGAAATGACAGACAACACTCTTCTTCTTTCAGAAGAACTATTCAGCCAACCACAAGAATACTCCTAGAAATAAAAGCAAAATGTAACTGAGGGTGTAGTAACTAGCAAATTGAGATACAGCACAAAGTCTCCACCTAAAATGCTCAAGAGTAATATACGCAGGACAATGAGGGCACAAAGTCTTCTCAAAGTCCTTTACACAACAATGAAAGAAAACACACTGAAGGTAGCTATGGGGGCACAAAGTCTCTCCACAGTTAATTCTTCAGGACACCTTCCCGACTAATTTTACTAATCTTGCTTGTTAAATTAATGGAACAAAAAAAAATATCAAGGAAAAAGACATAAGAACAGTTTCCTCAACAATAAAGATATTACAGCACAAAGTCTAAAAAAGTCCTTGCTTTCTTATTCCAGTAACAAAATATGATCAGCAATCTGAGCTCAACGTCTCAGTAATGCCTTACAATTTGGGTAGAGTTTCATTCTAATTGTCAAAAAAGAGATTCATTTACAATGAAAGAAAGTCCCTTATATAGCCACTTCAAGAAGGACTCGGGAACAGTAATACATCATGATGCGTTGGGAACTGTTAGGAAGACAAGCTAGAACTTTGGGGCATTTTACCTATTTGATCTTCTCAATGTAGATAAACAAGCCACACAATTGAAAGATTGCAACTTTCAATGTCCACCTGGTGGTCTGATCTTGTCTTCATCATTCCTCCTTTTCTGGTTAATTGAATTAGGTCCTAGATTCATTCGTTGTTCTATCTTTCCTTGATTTCTATTGGTTTTGGTCTTGAATTATGGGAATGCATTCAGGTTTGTAATTCAAAGGATCAACACCTATTTCATGGGCTTTAAAATTGACGTTTACATGCCTATTGATGCACTCTCAATGGGTAGTTCACTGTCTTGAATTTGACGTCTTTGGGCACGTCACCCCTTGGTCCTCTTTTGGCTTTCAGCTTTGCCCTTTTGGGCCTTATGAAATGATCCTTGAATGGGTCAAAAAGAGCCCTTTAATTTGGCCACCGAGAGTCCCCCACAATGGTACCTGCCCTTCGAGATCCTTCAGCAGCCCTTTCAATTTGAGTCTCCTGCAAACTATCCTTCGAGCAAATTCCTAGGTGTTTTCCCCCGTGGGTAATTTCTGCAAACATTTGTCCTGTGGAAAACTCCTACAGACAAAAAGTTTGGGGAAAATTCTTGCAAACAAAAAGTCTGGGGAAAATTCCCTCAAACAAAAAGTTCGCATAAATTTGTTTCGTAAAGTCTTTGACTGATCTTCAGATTTTTCGCACTTGCGGCCACTTAGAATTCTTTCAAAAATTTTGTCTGAAGGAATTCCTTCAGACAAAAGACCGAAAGAATTAAGTCTTAGACAATTTTTAAATTCCTTTAACAAATCTAAAAGAATTACCTTTCAGCTTCCTTGAAAAATGACCCTTCCGAATGGTGATTTTATTGATTAAGTGTCCTCCGCAAGGGCACTTGTCCTTCGAAAAATTTCCTTCTATATTGAACCACCCCTTTGAACTTTGGTGATGAACCAATTGGTTGAACCAATCGATTTCACCAAAAATGGTTCAAGCCGATAGTTCAATTGGATGAAAAAAGATGATGAATTAAGGATTGAACCAAACATTATGAACTTGCCTTCGAACCAATAGTTGAACCATTTCATTAAACCAATCGGTTGAACCAAGGCTTTGAACCAAAATGGTTCAAGCCGATGGTTCAATTGAATAAATCAACTAAATAAACCAAGTGGATGAACCTATTTGTTGAACCAAGTTTTGGTTCAATGATTCAAATAAAGCTTTGAAGAATGTCTTTGAACTTGCTGTTAAACCTTGAGACATTGAACCATTGGATGAACTGAACAAATGAACCAACTGAGTGAAATAAAGCATTGAACCAAGCCATTGAACCTTGAACCCATTGAACCCATTGAACCTTTGAACCAAAGTGGTTCAATGGTTCAAGTCCTTTTTGCTTGAATGCTTGCTGATAAACATTTTTGATTGAACTTAGGCTTTGAAACAAAATATGTTGAACCAGAGGATGAACCAAACGTTGAACTTATTGCTGATGTTTGCCGATGGAAATTTTTGTTTGAACCAAGGCACTAAAATAGTCTCAAAAAATGACTAAGTGTTGAAAAATTGATTCTTTTGACTGAAACCACTTGCAAAAGCCTTTGGACCTGTAAAAATGAACCTGCCTGAAGAGTCCGTAGATTTAAGAAAATCTTAAAAACTGAAGAATTTGAATGCCCAAGAAAAATTTTGGAAATGGAAGAGACAATTTTGGTCTGTAAGATCAAAATAATTCAAATGTTGTCCCAAAAATGATAGCTATTTTTGGGGGACAACACACTGCATCTTTTGAAAGTAAATAGAATTTAGTTGGTGAACCATTTTTCACTATTGAAACCTATGATAGTCTCTTTTTGTAAGATCTATTCTAGTGAATTCCAATATTAGTTATTTTTAATGATTGAATAGTGGATCTAGACCACTCATGCAGATTTGAGTTTCATTGAGACTTTCAAGTCCACTAAGTGAATTTGTATTTGATGGCCTTCATTCCATCCAGTGTACCTCTTCAACATTATGTTTGAGTATTGAGCCATTTTCTTTCTTGGGACACATCACAACATATTTTTTTTTCTCTCTCAACTTTAGCTATTATTATTAGTTTTTAGGTACCTTGTGGTGATACATTTCATCCTTGATGACTCCTTTTCCTAGTGTTTTGAGATTAGTGTTTTTTCACAGAGTTAGCCTCAATAGAGTACCAACTCCTATTTAACTTGGTGGTTACAATGATTCATCATCCATGTAGACTGGTAAGATGGATTGGTTACCATAGGGACACTTTACATTTCACTATGATTTTATACATGGGTACTTGATCATGCCTAGTTGTTGGGACCCATCAGTTTCTTTGATTTTTATTTTTTCACTCCCTATTCTATGCTTAAGGGAGGGTGTTGGAGTAAAGCATATAATCTTGTTTCAATATTTTTTATTGTTGGATATGATATTATATTTTGTGCATGTATTTGTTGAGTGAATAATAATAATATAAAATCCTATTTTATAAGTTGTTCATGCACCAATAATTTGTTGCATGAAATAACCTACCTTGAATATTTAATATGTATTCCCATGTGCCTTTTGACTTGGTCATTTTGGAAACCCATACAGATGATTGTGAATACATTACATAGACTCTTTTGCACATATTTTGTTCTTTGTGTATAATGTTTGTGTTACAAAAGTTATGGTAATGGTTTGTAGGAGAGATAATGCTATTTATGAGTTCATTTTTAAATTAAAATTTTCAAAGTTTATCTCCTTCACTTGGATCGACATATGTACAAGGCTTCACTTTAGCACCTACTCGTAAGTCTTTCTTACCCTTCTCATGCAAAAAGCTAGAAACCAACACATTTGGTTTCACCATTTATAGAGCTATCATGATTATCAAGATCAAAATATTTCTTATCAGCCAAAACAAATGAATTTACCCTTAATTCATCTCACATGGGTCACACTTAATCAAAATCCACTTTCAAATAGGCCTAAGTCACACATAAGTCCTATGGAGACCTGTTCAGCTCTTTAACACTTCTTCAAGAAAAATAGAACACATGAACACTTTCCAAAAGTATGGACCCATTCCACATGATCTATAGGTCCTCATTAAGTTCCAAAATCCCTCATAATACCCTTATGATTAAGAACAAATTTCTCAACCAATATTCTTTACACATAGTCACCATGAATGAATACACAGTCAACTTCTAAACCTTTGTTCATACAACATATGATTGGTTAAACATTCATAATGCACATAGATCATCTTCATGGAGTATAAAACACTCTCCAATAGATAATAAATCATTAAAAATTGAAAAAACATTAGGATAAGCTCAAATAACCTTCTCGGGTTACTTGCAGAACATATACAAAAATAGAGTCAAATGTGAAGCTTCATAACTTTGAATATACACACTTCTAGATCTTTAAATCTATATTTATAGATGCACCTTGGAGTCATCTACATATTTTATTTTTACATGATGAGAAAATTTATCTTAGATGGAAAGATATGGCTCAAAACCTAGACACTAGTCTTTCTTTTGAAAATTCAAATATTCAAATGCAAATGGTCACAATTAAACTTTGAACACCTTGCTCACATATCATGTCCTTGTTTATTTAGATAAATCTCACACCATCGATATTTTATTAACTTTAACACATTGTGCACCAATTCTAGATGTTAAGCATTGAAAAATGTTAACCTAATCTCATTAAATCTTTCAATATTGACTCATCATGCATCATTGATCTTCTGTACGTAGCTCAGTCTTTAATAATGCTAAACAATTATCACTTTGACCTCTTGAATTTAATGCACATTGTTAATCTTGATCAATAAAAACACCTACTCACCATTCATATTCTAAAGAAGCTTAATCTTTATCTCTTCTCAATGTTAAATAGCATGCACTTCTTACCATCTCACTCAATACACATCGTTAGATTAAAACTATATAATCACCTGTGCAGCATCGGATCTTAGAAAGAGCTCAATCTTTAACTCTATTAACTAAAAAACACTTTGACCTCTTTGACTTGATGTGAAATATAGCTATTTATGTACAAAATCTTATGCACTATTGGATCTCTATCTAGTCCTGATCTTTAACATCATGAAAAATAGACTAAGTATGAGGACCATTGCTTATCTACCTGGAAGGCCAACTTTGCACCTTCATATATTTTTCTATGCTTAGTCACATGATCTAAAATTTAGACCATATGATCTCCTCACATAGGAGAATCCAACCATGTGTCAATTTACTCCTAAAACCTTCACATGTGTAAGATATAATGCCATTAATCTAATTACTTCAATATCTTTCTATCATAGAGCTAACTATGTCAAGAACCTACCTAAAGGGCCAACTTTACAAATGCATAACTTTTATTGTGCTCTATTGCCTGATCTAAAAGTTAGCAAAAATCAACTAGGCACAAAAATAAACAAACCCATATGATCACCTTCTCCTAAAACATCCACACATATGAGATTTATCACCATCAAAATGCTTACTTGACTCTTTCTTTCCTTATGCAAATTTGGCTACGTATGAGAGAACAATGCCAAACTACCTAGGATCCCAACTTTGCACATGCACATCTTTTGATGCACTTCCACACTTAAATTGAAAGTGAGTGCATAAAAACTAAGCAAAAAAATAAATAAAACCATAAGACTATTTTGTCCTAACACCTTTATGTATGTGAATGATAACATCTTCAACATTATTACTTGGCTCTACTTGTCATATCACAAATTTGACTAAATATGGGACAACACTATGAAACTACCTAGGAGCCCAAATTTGTACTCACATATATTTTGACTCACTTCATCAATAGACTTGAGAATTTAAATATAGAAAATAGGGACTAATGTGATCACAACCATATGATCAACTCTCCCTAACTCACCCACATGTGGCAATGGTGAAGTTAGCAAACTGCCTACTCAAATTTTCTACCACTAGACCCAAACTATCTAGATGAAAGATATGGACTACTAGATGAATTCCATTCATGCACATAAGCATTCAATACTTATAAAACCTATTATAGGACCACTTTCACATTATAAATACTCCATACTCATCCTTGAACATCTCTAACCATGCCAAAATTGAAGATCAACCAAGCCAACTTCAAGCACCCTAGGACAAACACATTACACACTTTGTCATTATTACTTAGGTTATCAAGGACCTTCAACCACTCATCAGGATGCCTCCATGAAATCACCATGACATCATTGATAACTCTCTAATAACTTGGAGGTACCTAGGAGAGTCCACTACAATACACAATATATTACCTATGTAATTCAATCCATACTGAGCACTTTTGAGCACAAACTTTAACATTGAGTCTTCGTAAGTGTTTTAAGAGGGTTTAAATCAATTTCCATTCTTAATGATCATTCATAAATCATAAAAAATCTAATGCTTGACATTTTGAGCAGGACCCTTACCCATGTACCATGAATATATTAGGTTCCCATGAGAAGGTTTGCTGAGCTAATGAACATAAGAAAGTCCTTATCAAGTTAGAACCTCTCATTCTAAGCACTTGAGAGACCTCCCAACAACTTTTCAAGTCTTTTCCTTCACACTATGACTTCAAACTACACGAAAAAAATTGAATCAACATACCTCACCTATGAAAATGATTAGATTATCTCAAACACCTTGAAATATAATCATGACCCTTCATTAGGCCACACTCTCTCTCTCTTATCTCTCTAGACCTTGACCTAAAGACCACATTATGAATTAAAAATAAACTTCATGGCTCTTTCCATTCTCTTAATACCTTACTATCATTCTTAAAATCTCATTCTCATGCCATAAAACCTTCACATACCTTGACAATAGATCATGATACCTCATTAGGCCTGGTAAGGTCTAAGAGAGGATTATATAGAGCCTTAGACTAAAGGTCCTACACATGTAAACTCACCCTGAATCTCTCGTGAATTTTACAATGCCTCACATACATTCTCAAACAACCTTCACAACCTATCACATGCCTAACATCACTCACATCATCATGCCACCAACTCATACCTCTACCATGCCATGAATAAACTCAAGATCTAATGCACTTTATGCCTTAACCTATTTTTTCCATGTCATGACCTCAAAAAACATCAACCAAACAAATATAATACATTACACCACACTCATATCACTGAACCATTCTCTTTTTGATGATAACAATCTTTCATAGCCTCATATAGACCTAAAACCACATGACCAAGCTTCATATAACTTGACAACTCTCTTTCATGCACCAAAACACCTTTGACATCATTCTTGACATTAAATTTAACTTTCATGCTATGAAAGTTCATTAGTTGCCTTCAAATTCTCTCTTGCCTTCAAATTATTTCATGTCACATGGCTCACCTTGAACCTCTTCATGTCATGACATCAATAAATTATATAGACCTCTTTATATGTTATGCCTCCTATGCAAACATTAGTTGTCTTCAAACACTCTTCTATGACCATAATATTCTCTCTCATGATAGCACTCATTTCTCTCATGAATGATAATACACATGATATCTCTTATGACCACACTCTTCTCAATGCACTTTAACCAAATAGACCTTTGAGATCAATGACCATTATGCCTTTACATGATGCACCCTTTTGGTATCAATGACAACAACATGCCAACACACAAGATTTAACTTAGGTGAATTTTCTTGGTCAAATCAATTTTTTGGGCTATATCATGCATATACTTATCCACCATTTTACTTGAGGAACATAGATTAGGGTTTCAAAACTTTATTTAGAGATATAGATCTTGTCTTGTAGAGAAGCCTTTTGGATGCATAAATAAGTTGTTTAGCCTAGAGATAACTTATCATTTTTATCCTTACATACCAAAAAAACTCTTGAAAATCACCTTGGCCAAGGGAGAGATTGAGGCTCAATAGCTTTATCTTCAAAGGCAAGTATTCCTAATTGTGTTCCTCTTTCATAAGAGTAGATAGAATTGAATTTGTAATTATCTCCCATGAATTAGGATTTCATATACATTGACATGAGTATATATATTCTATGTATTTTTTATTTTTATGTTTATTACCCCCACTTTGTGCCATAAACTCTAGTGAGTAATAGATTAGACTTTACTTTACTTTGCATTTACTTTGTGAATATGAAAACATAGGACCTAGTTAGGGTTATTGTATAGTATTTCTTGAATATAGGATTTTAAACCCTCTATAGTGATGTTATTATGGAAATATACCCATTTTTTAGGTCTAATAAATCCATCTTAGTCATGACCCCAAATATCCAATGTATAAGCAATCAGAAGTGTAATTAGAATTTATCTTCTCTAAGTCAGGATTGATTAATAAAACAGATGTATTTTCATTTGTATACAATGATGGTCAAGTAGGAACCTAGGGTATGGGGAGATTATAACTTAAGAGAGGTTTTAATTACCCTTATAGGATAATAATGGAATGAGGATGGCTCTCACATGGAGGAAACACACTTTGGGGAAGAAGACAAATGCATCATGGAGTTGGATTAGAATATGTAGGAAGGAACTAAAGCCTCTACAGGATAAGATATATGGTAAGAGGATATTAGAGAGGTACCTGATGTTCCTTTACCTAAATAATGTGCTCATGCATATATTTAAAAATTAAATGAATCATAATAATAATTATAGGACCTATTTATTTCAAAGGTAATGGGAAGATCCGCTGACTAGGTGAGAGAAGGAACTCTTCCCAAATAAGTGTTTCATAATCTATTACTTAGACAAGTAGTAACACAACCAATACAATCATGGCACCATCCAAGGATGATATTTATGGGATAATATTTATTATTAAATGGTGTTGTTTTAATATATATAAGGGATATAACCTATGAAAAACCTTAGGTAAACACCTCTTTAGCATAGGCTCCAACTGCATTAGTTTAACATGTCATCTAGATACCAATTATGTCTATGCCTACATAATAGATTTAATATGCCATGGATTTGATTATTTATTAATATTTTAGAGTGTAAAATTATATATAACATGTGCATAAATCATAACTCATTTGGAGAGATTAATATTACATAATCAAAGTATAAGGTGTATTAGTTTTATACCACTTTATGAGAACATGAAAAGACATGTTACTCAAAGATAGACCCATCATAATAAATTATGGATTGTTATTTAATCAAGGCCACATTTATAATGGAATTTTACATTCTATAGTTGGTACAATAGAGAATTATTATGTTCAAAGACATCAGACAAGATATTATAGAGAATATATATGCCTATGATGTTCAATTTAAGACCTTGTCCTCTAATCTCCCATATACTCTCCACCTATTACAACATGCCCAATGGTTTTTTAGTAGATTTATTATGATTATTTTACATGCCCTATGTATGATAACATTCCCTAATCCTATAGAAGTGTTGAACGATGCACTTAGAGCTTAATTTTATAAAACTATGGACACAAAGGTTCACCTAGACTTGGAAGCATAGATTGTAATTATTCAATTAATGCTTCAACATATTTTGGCCAAGAAAATAACTAGGTTAAGGGGTGATGAATTTAGGGAAGATTTAAATGAAATGCACATATACTCATACATCAAAATGTGGAAGAAGGGAAATGGATTGATAAGTCAAGATCATGGTGGGTACCCTTATCAATAGTATAGTGAAAATTCATCACCTCATACCATCAATTGGAAGCAATCGAGAAACACTAGTTAGATAATAGGATACATAAGACAATGTTTACCACCATGCTTATGCTTCAAGTGTGGGGTACTAGACTAATTGAAACTTCACTACCCTACCTATCTTATTTATGACTACTATTAAAGGGAACATAAGGTCAAGGAATGTCCCGACCTTTATGTCAACCTTACAAGCTAAGCTAATCCATAAAAATAGTTAGGATGATATGATGTGCCCATAATGTCAACCAATGGAATTATAGGTATAATAATAAAGATGGCTATATAAGATAGTCTATGACACATATAGACCCTATGAAGATTAACATGCAGCCCCTGACCAACCATATATACCCTGTATAACCCATGAATAATCCCTCTAATAGTGCAACACATATGAATTTTTTATGTGAGGCCATGAATGTCATCCAAGATATACTTAATGAGTTATAGTTGACCCATCGAAGGGAAGAAAGGATTCAAGTATAAATCTAAGCATATAAATCATTGAAAAATGTCTTAACCAAAAGATGTTATCAAGAGCTCAAGAAGTCCATGATGGTTGATAATGAGAACCAATGAATAGTTAATAACTTAAAATTTTAAATGGGTTATTTATGAATATAAAATGCAAATTTAATATAGGACTATGATTTGGTTTGAGATATCATAATTAGAAGCATGAGGAACATAGCATCTTTAAATGTTATTTATCTAGATAGAAATGGTAAACAATCTATCTTGAGGACAATAGGAATCACTAATGTCCTTGGGTATAATAATCCTACGAGGTAGCTAACTATGGATGCATTAAAGTGTGCTTCAAATTCTTTCTTAATTCCACTATGAAATTGTTAAGACTAAAATCAAACCATTAGTAGAAGATGATTCTAATTATGTAACATACGAGATAATATCCCTAACATCCATATGGCACCTCAATAATATACACCACCATAATCATATTTTTTAAAATTAAAAGTGAGTCCCCACAACCATCCAGAATAGTGACTTATTTCATCCCATCTATCAAACTCATGCAACTAGACATGAATGCGTCACCATTCATGCCCACAAGGAAAAGTATATCCCATATCAAGAAAGAAGTACCAAATAAAATTATTGACACTATAAAGTTGACCTAAATACAATGGGTCAACCAAAAAAATTTAGATGTTTTAGCATCTACCTAAAATCATAACTTCATCAGTCACATGCTTCCCCAAAATCTTAGGATTTATCAGCTTTAATGAACTTGGGTCTGTAAATACCTAAGAATATATAGGTAGTATGGAATTTATCACCAATTTATAATAAGGTTACTTTAGCCATTTTACTTAAATTTTGATAGCTAGAGTAGAGTAAGGATTACATGTGGTAGTTATACATAGACGATAATAAGACATGCTTACACTTTAATATCTCGTTGGGTGAGTTAAGTGGGGATTTATTTATAAATTCATAACTACAAGATGTCTAAGTATATCTAGAAAGGTTGGATATATTAAAAAATTAGAAAGGGAATTCTTTCACTACCTATGATAGTTTCCACTTACACTATGGCTCTCAATACAATAACACATGAAGCATCTCTTGATGTTTCCTAGATTCCACTTGCTAATCTAATTGAAGGCATAGCTAGTTTTCAATAATCAATAATGCATAAGGCTTTGAACTTAGATTAAAAAAATTACATCTTTTAGATGAGAATGAAGATTTACACTTATATTTCACCAATGCATACCAACTCATTGATAATACTAGCCTTAAGTTATTCACCCATATCTTGGGTGACAAAGTGGTGTTAGAAGAGAAGTATTTATCATCCCTCTTATCATATCTAATAAAATACTATCTTATTTCACACAAGATATAATCACTTCACACTCAAGGGAAGAATATAAAAATAGAGATAGAGGTAATTTGTGATATCTAGGAATAATATGTGAAATTCTTAGATATAATTATGGTCCAAGCCAAGAAAATTATACAAGGTAATCTTAATTGGAAGAAACAACGTAATAATTCATTATATGAGGCCAAACCAAAGTTTGATAGGGTAGATAAAATCAAAGTTGCGATGGAAGATCATTCAGGTACCTCTACATCAATGGAAAACACACTCAATTAGTTGATTGAATAAAGTGATAATGTCATGCATAAGCTATAGAATGGAAAAATGAAATTTTGCATAGCACATTTATAGGAATTTAAATGTAGAGGCATGTCAATTGGCTATAGGATCTCTCCAAGGATATTTAGCTCAAAGTGTCAAAATCTAGGGAACTCATCATCATCACAAAATATGAAGATATTTATAATATAAGGGTGTCTTAAGTCTTAATGTACACATTATTCACAATGGTGCGAGAAGCTCTCACTAAATAGAAAATGTTCAAACAAGAATTATCACTTCTAGATAGCTCTATCACATAAAAAGTTGAAGAACCATAATTTATTCCTCCTTAATAGCTAAAACAAGTGTTATATTAGAAGAATTTACCTATAATTTCTTAGCTAGAAAAAAAAACAACAACCACCTCCACCACTATATTTTATATAACCACTTTCTTCTTTTGAAGCTTAAGTAGAACCAACATCATAACAACATACTACATAGTCATCATAGAGCATTCCACCACCTTATTAGTAGGTACTACACATATTTAACTACCTTAAGCATTAGGAATAGGGATAGGATGGTTTAACATATATAAAGAGTTGAAACTTGGTTAGGCTAGTCTATTAAAAACCTATATGGGTGGTAGACTAGTTTTTTGCTTACACAACACACCCTAATTCTTATAAGATTTAGGGAACCTCCTTTTTTTCCCTTTTTGTTCTATTCCTTGTGCTCATGGTTCATTGGTCTCAACACTCTTAATTTGTCTTGGTGGTCCATCTCAGTTTGCATTATAGATCAGCACCCAAAAACATTACCATTGGGAATACCACATCCATGCAAGTAAATTTATATTTTACACTTTGTATGAAAGTGAAGTTTTGACCTCTAAATTTTCATTTAAAGCTTGAATCTATTATCTCCCTTATCCTAATATAGGAGTTCATCTTTATTTTTTCTCCCTTTGGGGCCCCAAAACCTATCCCATTGTGATTATAAAGTTTGAATCATAAAGTTTAATATACAACACTTGGTCCCAAAGCAAATTCTTTTTGCACTTACACTTGCTTGGTTCTCTTGATTTATGTTCACTATAGATAATTTAGAGGTTCAATTTGATTCATGTTCCATTTAATCTCCTAAAACCATTTTTATTGAGATGATCAAGCTTGTGTGAGTCATTTTCATATTTTGCACTTGGTCATTTGATGAGTTTTTGATCAACTTATGCCGAACTAAAGATATCAAGAAAAAGTTGTCATAAATCCCAGTTAAGTCTAGTTGAGCATGATCCAATTTTTTCTAAGTTCCTAGACCTAATCAAGATTTTAACCCCTAATTAGGCTTATTTGAGCCTAGTGTTCATTTCTCTTACCTAATCAGAGTTTTCATTGGTGATTTAGTCTTTTTTTTAAATTTCTACCTCCCATAGATCTAATTAGGCTTCTAGAGCTTGAATAGGTCTTAGGAGTCTTTTGTACCAAGCCTTAGTTATAACCAAAATGTTTTTATCAATTAGGTCTTTGAAAAAAAATCTAAGTTCCCCTTTTACTAATCAAAATTTGAACTTTAAATTAGTCTTTAGGCCTTTTCCTTATTTTTTTGATGGTGTCTTTGGGCCTTTAACCCCTAACTGGGTATTTGGAGGATTTATTGTTTTTTTCCTATATTATCCTTCAAGGTCTAAAACCTACATAGGTTATTAGGGTTAGTCTTGGTGGATTTTAGGAGAATTTTCTTGAATGGGATGGGAGGGACTTGGTCATAAGGGTGTTTTATTTTTAATCAAGGTTTAGAATCTTAAATAGGTTTTCAGGGCTTTCAATTTGTGCTAACAGTGTTCATCAATCCTTGAATGTTGACTAGGTAATTAGGGGTCTTAGGTCCCCTTTCTTTTATTAGGTGAGATTAAAACCTAAATTAGGCCTAGGCTTTGAATTATGGTGTGTAAGTAATTTTAATCAGGGTAAAATCCCTGATTAGGTTAGGGATATTCCCTCAAAGTCCTTATATGCTTTATGGGCTTTAAAATATCAATTATAATGGGATACCCTCTATTAAAAAATATAATGGTAAGTAGGAATAAAATCTTAGATAGAACATCTAGCCTATAAGCTATTAGAATGAAGATCTAATTTGGGGTCCCATGCCCGATTGGTCTTAGGGCCCCTTCAACAACCTATGTCAATGTTGGTCAAGGAAAAAGACCCAATTGGGTCTATAACATGCCAAAATGATCCCTAGTTCTATTTAGGCTTCTAATGCCCAATTAGCACTGACAATTTAAATTTCAAAAAAGTAACATTAAAACATGACTTGATGCATGCCCAAATCTTGATTAGGTCTACTGGGCCTAGTTTTTACCTATTAGTGGTTTCTTGATGATAACCTCTTGCTTGAATGTTAAAAATTTGAACCATTTGCATTGTCATAAAGTTGACTCCATCTTGTCTGCAATGGTGCCCTTAGTTTTTCCTAGTTGTGCCTAGTCCTAAATTTGTTCACATTTTAATGTGCTTTTTACTATTCATTTATTTTAATTAATTGTTTTAACTTATCTTTTGGTCTCTTTTCAAGAAATAAAAAATGAAAGTGGTAAGTTTTGAAGGATGATGAAGAGGAAGAGGCAGTTGGGTGCATTAATAGTAGTAGACCTCCCCATAGAATATTGCTTAGCTATATATGGCTTTATTTTTACACGAGATTTGGAGTTACTCCCTTTCATTTTAAGCATTTTTATTTTATTTTTATCTCCCTCATCTTGTTTCCCTAGGGAGATGCTATTAAAATTTATATCAAATGGTCATTACAAACTCTATGTTATTCAAAACATATTTCATTAATAGAAGACTAGGGCCTTTTGTTTGTAATATCATGTTTAGATAGTGGTTGTACATCTTCTCCTTCATATTGTGTTCCTCAGACTCTTGCATTGGCTCCTTTTCTATTTGTGTGTATGTTGGCTAGGTTGGAGACCAATTTTTTTAGGTTTTATTTGATCATATGATCTCAGATTTGGATGCATTTGAATAGGCTTTTAATTTCTTTCCCTTTTCCCTTCTATTATTTTTTTAATCAAGTTTTTAGTCTAGGGTTTGAATGAAAGTAATTTTTTTTAATGTTTATCTTGATTTCTATAATTGAATATTACATTATTTGTTATTGCATTATTGAATGGTTTAGTTAATGTAATGAATGCATCAAAAATCAACTACAACCACATCAAACAAATCCATGCACATGTTGATTTGTAATTAGATAATGCTAAAATTGAATGCTTACTTATCTATTTTCATCACCTACATGAAACCTAATCAAATAAAATAATAAATGTGTTTTACCTTTTACATTATTCAAGTACACAAAACCTATTAAAATTATGTTTGAGGTGGATATTAGTAGGCCCCATATATGGAATGGCCATAGTGAGCCATTGAGTGAAGATAAACACACCTAGGCTTGGTAAATATAAACCTTGGGGAGATTCCAACGAATCTCTTTTCAAGATAATTAAGTTGAGAGATGAGCCTAAAACATTGGCATATGCCAAAATTCATGTCAATAGTAATTAGCACTAGAAGGAGGGTTACCAATGTTAACAAACATGAGACTAAAGTTTTAGTATAAAATTTTAAACTTGAAAATTTGAGAGAGTTACCCATGCTTAGGAAGTTTGAAAGCTAAACTATAAATTAGAGAGACACTCATGAGATCAAAGTCTGAAGGGGATAATTTTGAGTTGTTAGAACTCAATGAGATAGAAAACCAAGAGTAAATAAGGGGAAAGTAAAAACTCAACAAATTCACTCATATAATAGCTCATATATGATTTTAGTTTCTTTAATTAACCCACTTTATGCCCCTCAAAACCCAAAAATGATGGCTAATCCTACTTGGCTTGGTGGAGGTGGATGTCATATAAACATTCTAGGGTTTACCCATGACTTGCCAAAGAATCTTAACAAATAATGTTCAAATTACATGTCAAATGGGATTCAAATAGCCAATGATAATATTCAAGAATTAAAAGATGCCTTGATATGAACACAAATTCAACATGAGTATGTGTCTTGCCACCTATTCCCTTGATCCTTAGTAGAGGTTTCTTACACCTAGTATCTTGGGCTACCAAATGGGTCTATCACTTCCTATAATGATCTAGAAATTATGTTCATCAATCACTTCAAGTTTTCCATTGAGCTAGTTATCTTATACCTTTACATTACTAATACCCATAGGGAACCAAACAAATATATGAGTGTATTTAATGCATGCTTACACAAGCTTTATCAAAAGTTTAAATACCTATATACTTAAACAAAAATTACTACCACAGAAGCATACATATGGTGCCACAAGCTTTAGACTCAATGACTTCCATGTTCGTCAAAAGAACTTCAACAACCATATTACCCCTATCTTTAGATTATAATGAAGTTTTCAATATTGAGAAACATATGGTGCCACAAGGCTATATATTTGGTCATTTAGCTTCATTGGGCCAATTGGGTGATTACAACCAAATTTCAATGATCAACCATGCTCTTCAACACAACACTTTGTTAATGAATCTGATCCCAAAATCCATGTACTCCAGTCTAGATCTAGTCTATAGTCCAATTCCATTTAATTACATGCCAACTATTGATCCTTACTTTCCTCCCAATCATATTTAACCATAGACAAATAATCAATAATTATTTCCCATTATATACAATAACACCACTGCTATGCCCAGCACTAGTGGTTATCCTACCTCTACTAGCAACCAATAGGCTATCCCATCATTTTGAAACAACTAGACACCTATGAAAAAAACCCATAACCAAGCACATATTTTTTCCCCTACATTTAAAAATGTTAATATAGTTATGGGTAACCCATAATTGCAAGTGAGAAATAAAAAAATGCTAGTGTGAACTCAGAAGTAGAAAATTTGTAGTAGATAGTTCAAAATTTGACCAATTATATGGTCAACTTGCATAGAAAAGTACCATAAAACACCACCAAAAATTTAAATAACCCACCACACAACATAAATTTCAACTTACATAGAACCAATAGATAGTGGAACATAAGGCCAAATAATGGAGAAGTGCCTAGTCCACTCGACAATGTAAATTAGAGTAATAACAATAGTACCTCCAACATAGTGAACTTCGATGATTTGGCATTACCCACTTGTTGTAGATTACACAACATGGTTGATCATGCTAAGATTAATTGTTCCCAATTTTCCCTAGCCTCAAACATATTTCAAAAGGAGATGGACAACCTAGAGATAACACCTACACCTGATAATAATTATAAAAAATGTCAAGGAAACCTTAGTGGAACTCTATTTTTAGAAACTAATGAGTTTTTATTTGAGAGGGATAATGATCTCGAGGATAAATTAGATAATGTCCATGTATTCAAATAATTTCAAAGGGGAAATGACTATCAGTTGAGGAGAAAATTTTAAACTCAATTAATAATGTCTACTCCTTTGGACAACACTCAAGTTATGCCTAACGACAACTCAAAAAACCCATTTACATAAACATGACCTAAAATATATTATCAACCTAATAAAAATCTACACTCCCACAAAATTATAAATGAATGGAATAAGGGAAACATGGATATTACATTGTAGATGACCTAAAATGAACTAAGGCCAATATAATGATGTTTGAATTGCTTCATAATTCTAACCAAAAGGACATGTCATTAAAAGAATTGTCTACTCATAAAGGTAAAAAATCCAATAGGACAATTGATACTCATTTGGAAATATACAAAGATAAGACTAAAACCCCTCCTTTCCTCTTAACAATTTGTATTTTTGGTAAAAACTTGCATAATTTTTTGGTGGATTTATGTGCTTTCAAAAAAGTGATGTTTTATGCAATTTTCCATTAGTTGGGTTTGACATAGGTAAAATCAAATAGAAAATTTGTTAAGTTGGACAAATTATAAGTTAAGGTTGTTTATGAGTTGATCCACATCAATATGCAACTAGCCTCTGATCCTAGGGTATAATAATTTATTAAAATTTAGGTAGTGGATATACTTGATGCTTATGACATGCTTTTGAGTAGAGTTTGGTCAAGGACATTAAATGGTTACATGGAAATCAAATTTTCTCATATGTGGCTCCCATGGCATAGAATACCTGATCAAATCAAAATTGAACATGAGTCAAAGGTGGCTCACATGACCATAAAGTATAATAAAATGAATGAAATCTTGTACAAAAATTCAAAGGTTGGGGTCTATGCACTTGTGATAGAGGCAAAAGCTCATAAGATATTATACATTAATATGTTATCCATGTAAGAGAATTTAGAATTTAAAGAGTTAGATTAGCTAGGTAAGGATGATTTCCTCTATGCTCTTGAAAGAAATTTATTCCCATAGTATATGAGGACATAAAACTAGTTGATCTAAGTGTAGAAAAAGGTCTTCAGCCATTATTATCAACATTGGGTATGGTTGAGTTAGAAATAAACAAGCTAAAAGAGAGCTGTATAAATGAAAATAAGGATTTTTTAAGCTCTTGTGATGAGAAAATAACCATTTTGGATAACCCTATTCCTACTTATTCCACTAAGGACTTAAACAAAAGGGCCCTATAAGTTAAGAAACAATATGTGGGTATGCGTTAAGAAAATTAATGAAGAAATTAATATCATGACACCACCTACTCGTTAGAATCCAATGTATAAAACTAAAATCCATTTATGGATACTAAATTTTGATTATTATAATTCCAAGAGTAGGGGTGGTACTAGTGTATAACACATCAACCCATGATGGAATTCATACTTAATAGAATTTATCCTAAAATTTTATTTCATGAATAACATAGCTAAATATGAGGCACTATTTCACGTAGTCCAATTTTATCTAAGGAAGAATGTTTGTAATCTTAAGGTCCTTGACAATTCAAAACTGGTGGTCAAGCATATTAAAATCTAATATGATTGTAATTAAAAGTGATTTTATAAATTTTAAAGCTGAGTATAGAACTTGATAGAGGAATTTGATGTATTCAACATTCAAACATTACCTCATTGGAGAAAATATACGGTGGATGCATTTGCTACAATTGCTAGTACTCTAGAACCTATAGTTGACTCCAAGTTAAGAAGGTTATTAGTGGAGATAGTTTCTAATCCCATTCTCTATAGCATAAATAACGTCTAAGTATTCAAAAATGACCAACATGTCATCAAATTCATCACCAACACAGATGTATTTAAGTCTTAGATTATAGATGAAGATGACAAAGAAGAGTATGAACTAGACGAGGAAAGCGTAATCAATATAAAAACCAACAATATACATAGGGGAATGGTATAAATATAATGGCTATTTGACATGGATTACCGAGGTGAAAAGGAGAGATCAACCCACACCAAAGGTATTATGCACTAGCATTACAATCTAGGTAATTCCAATGAATAAAAAAATGTGTTTCTCGACAAGACATGCATGGAAAAAGAAAAACAAGCATTTGTTCAATCCTTAAAAGGTTTAAAGGATGTTATAGTATGGATCTATGAGGACTTGAAATCATTTAACACTTATATTCTCATACATACCATCCTTATGTAACTAAAAATCAAACCATTCTATTAGAGGCAAAGACTAGTGAATCCATTTCTAGAACCGTTGATATTCAAGGAAGTGTAGAATTTACACCAAGCAAGGATAATGTTCCCTGTTAAGCACTGCACATGGGTGGATAATTTAGTACTAATTATAAATAATAATATAGAGACAAGGATTTTTTTGGAATTACACAACTTAAACAAATCCTCAAAAGATAATTATTCATTGCCTTCACTAGATGAAGTCTTGAAAATAGTAAACGACTCTCAAATGATATCATTCCTAGACATGTACTCATGGTATAATCAAGCAATGGTCAACTATAAATACTAAATCAAGATAAAATTTACAATAAAGTGGGGTAAATTTACATATAAATAGATTCCCTTTGGCCTAATCAATGCGGGTGTTATCTTTTATCATGTTATGGATATTGTGGTCAAAGATCTTATCGATAAATGCATAGTCATATACATGGATGACTTAGATATATTTTTCAAGCACTGAGGAGATCACATGAAAGACTTGAAGGGAGTATTTTAGAGGTGTAAAGATCATGGAATATCCCTAAACCCAAAGAATTGCATATTTAGGGTTAAATAGGGTAAGTTATTGGGCCACATCATCTCAAAATGAGGCAATTAAATAGACCTAGAAATATTAGAGGTAATTCTAATAATTCCATTGCCTAGTAGTAGAAAAGAAATGAAATCATTCTTTGGTAATATCAACTTCACCAGGAAGTTTATTTTAAGATTTTCAAAGATCTTACAACCACTAAACAACATGTTAAATAAGGATGCTAATATTGAATAGATGGTTGAAGAACAAGCAATTTTTTCTCTGATCAAGGAATCAATTGCAAATACACCAGTGCTAATTAGCCCCAACTATATGAAACCATTCTACATCTATTCATTCACTTTAGAACACTTGAGTATTGTTGTCTTAAAATAGAATAAGGAATTCAGAGATGGGATACTTATTTCATTCATGAGTTCTCCACTCTACAATGCTAAACTAAGGTATTTAATTATATATAAATAAGTTTTTACCTTACTCAAAATAGCTAAAACATTTAGAAACTACATTCTTCATAGCAAGGTATTCATGTTTGTCTTTGACCTAGTAGTGAAGGCTATGTTAATGTATTTGGGTGAATGAAGATGAAAGTGGATGACCATTCTCTAAGAGTTTTACTTAGATATCCAACCAATTAAAATTGTAAGAAGTCAAGGAATTATTAAGGCCATGGCTGAAGTAGACCCATAAATAATTATCCAACAATACATGGTGTATGATATCACAAATGATGATTTGTACAAGGATGTGGTATACTCTTTTCTAAATAATGATTATTCAAGGCACTTTAATTCCACTCAAATAAGATCTTTATACATGAAAAATATCCACTTCATGATCCAATCAGGCATGTTATACCATAATAATTGTGAAGTATGAAACTAGTCATAGTTAAAGGAGTGTTATAACTTATTATATACTTAAAGCAAGGTACTATTGGAAAATTTATTATAAAAAAAATTATGATTTCCTCTAGAGTTTTCATACCTACCAAGTTTTTATGAATAGAGAAGAACATGTGCCATTTCATGATAGCTAGTTATTGAGGTTTGGTTATTCGTAAAGCTGGGATTGGAATTCATTGGTGTCATCAATTTTATTTAATCCACATGACATAAGTTTATCCTTATGTAAAATAATTATTGCACTCATTGGATTGAAGTTAAATCATGAGAGAATAACATAACTGATGTGATAATCAACTTCTTAGAATAACATATCATCACCAAGTTTGGGATGCCAGATACTCTAGAATGTGATAATGACCTTGATTTTTACTCTCTTTAATTCATTGAATGGGCCTATGAAAACTAGGTAATCCTAAAATTCTCTTCCAATTATTATCCATAAAGTAATGGGGTAGCTAAATATATTAATAATAATTTGTTGAATGTAATTAAGATCTTGGAAAAAACCCTAGGGACTAGCATAATGTGTTAAAATTTACATTGTGGTCTACAGGAATAGAATTAAGTCATGCTTAGGAACATCACCATATCATCTTGTTTATGGACAAAACCCCATCTTTCCAGTTAACCTAATAATATTCATGTTACATTTCATGAGATACTTCCTAGAAAAAAATAATAAGATAGAAGATAACCTCCTTAACCTGATTCAAATAGAATAAAAACATGATGCAACTCTGTTGCATTTTAACAAACACCAAGAGGTCATCAAACATTGGTTTGATAAATGATCAAAAGTGAAAGACTTTAAGATATTTTATCTAGTCTTTTTTTGGGACAAGGCTAAAAAAAAGGGAAAACATTGCATGTTTGATGAACTATGGTTGGGCTCCTACCAAATCTCTAAAATCTTGGGTGAGAATACATTCTACATAAGGTGTCTAACTAGTGAGTACATCCCAGTTATTATCAGTGGGTAGTTCCTCAAATGCTAATTCTAGGATTGAATTAGCTCGACATGTTATTTTAAATACCTTCTCTTTCCCTTTCTTACATTGTGTTTATTTTCTATCCTATTTTCTTGTTGGTTTAGTTTAATTTTATCACTTTACATTGTTTTTTTGGCCTCATTGTTTGTCTCTTTTTGGCTTAGCTCATCTATTTTACCCTAAGGTTCCTTTGTTAGTCAAAATAGTGAAAAACATAAGATGTATACATAGGTAACTCAAATGATATTAGGGTACATAAGTACTCTAAGTATTTTATGGCCTTAGATTCTATTTATAAATAGATTTTAAAGGTCTAGCTATTGTGTGCATTTTGAATTTATTTATTTTGGGTTAAGTTGGGTAACACTATTTAGTCAATGAAAAAATTATCTTAAAACCAAGCACAAAATCATATATTAATGGTTTTTAGGTTTACCTAGATGAACCTACTATGGTGAAAATTTAGGGTGAAAATATATAATTCTACATTTCACTGGCCATAGTAGACCTTAACCCATATTTTATATGTTAATAAAATAAAGAGAAAAGATAAATCAAGGCAAGAAAAGAAAAATAAATTTAATAAAAAACTCAATTCTGGGTGATTTAGGCAATCTCTATCAAGGCTATGGATGCCTAACTAGTAGTAGAATAAGGCCTTGAGTGGGATCAAAGGTAACTCTATCAAGGCTATGGATGCCTATCTAGCAGCGAAGCAATGTCCAATCAAATATTCTCAAGGTAGGATTCACTATCATAATAATTGGATCCATAGTAGCTAGTCCTTGAAGGTTATTATAAGCATTAATGCAACTCATTTGCACACAACTAGTCAATGAGAATGTTTGATTTGGTACTTTATCTAATCCTATATTCTCCTCTCTTGAATCCATTCACATTACATGTATAGTTTAGGCTAGAGATTCTAGATTTTTAGACATGTCTCTATCATCCCAAAATACTTAGGAGTATTTTCCAATAGAGTCACCATTTGTTGTTGCTTGCAAAACATTCCCTAATTCTTCCATGAATCAAGTAACTTCCTCTTTTGCCTTTTTTCTCTACTCCTTATTGCAATCATGGTTCATTGGTCTCAACATTATCAAGTTTCCTTAGTGTTTTATCTTAGTTTATGTGCCAAACTGGGGCCTAGAACTATCATAATTGGAAATACCATGTCTATGTGATTCAAATTTGTATTTTATACTTTGCATGAAAGTTGAGTTTTGATCTCCCAATTTACATTTGAATCCTAGTTCTCTTATGTATTTTATCCATATCTATTAATTCATCTCAATTTCAATGCCCTTTAGGCCCCTAAAACCTATTCCTTTATGAAAACCAATTTTGAACATTGACAAAGTTTCATATGCAACACTTGGTCCCAAAGGAGAGTCTTGTTGTAATTATGCTCACCTTGATTTCTTAGCTCATTACCACTAGTTCATAGGGTCACTTCAATTTATATGCCCTTTCATCTCTTGAAACCCATTCCATTGAGATTAACAAGCTTGTGCAAGTCATTTTCATATTTTGGACTTAGTCATTTGATGCATTTTTGACTGACTTGTGTCCAATTAAAGATCTTGAGAAAAAGTTGTACTAAACCCTAGTTAAGTCTAGCTGAGTATGATCCAAATTTTTATAAGTGCCTAAAACTAATTGAGATTTTAACCCTTGATTAGGTCTATCAAAGCCTAATGTTAATTTCTCTTACCTAATTAGAGTTTTCCTTGGTGATTTGGTCTTCATTCAAAATTTCTATCTTTGGTAGACCTAATCTAGATTTTAAAGCCAAAATAGGTTAGAAAGTCTTTTGTGCCAAATATTAGTTATAACTAGAATGTTTTTAGTGATTAGGTATTTGAAAAATAGTCCAATTCTTCCCATTTTCTAATCAAATTTTTAACTCTAGATTGGTCTTCATGCATTTTACTTATTTTTTTCCTGATAGTGTCTTTAGGCCCCTGACCCCTGACTAAGTATTTAGGGGAATTATTAATTTTTTTAACAATGATTTTTGATCCCTAAAACCCACATAGGTCACTAGGGGAAGTATTGGTTAATTCAATATAATTTTCCCAAACAAGTTAGGAGGGACTTGGACGAAAGGGAATTTTCATTATAGTCAAGGTTTAGAAACCTGACTAGGTCATCAGGCCTTTCAATTTGTGTTGAGAGTGTTCATTAGGATAGGAAACCCAATTAGGTCATTAGGGGTAATTAGGTACCTTTTACTTTGTTAATAGGGATTAAAACCTTTATTGGGCCTAGGATTCAACGTAGGCGTGAAATCAATGTTAATCAGGGGAAATGCCTAATTAGGTCATGGATTATTCCCCCAAAATCCTTTCTATTTTGTGCAAGATTTAAAGCTCAATTATAATGGGAGTGCTTCCATTTAAAAACATAGTTATGATTAAGAATAAAAATCTAGATAGAATGTTTATCCTTCATGCTATTATAATGAAGATCTAATCAAGGGTCCCAAGCTCAATTAGTCTTGCAGTTCCCTCAAAAACCTAAGTCAATGTTGGTCAAGGAAAAGATATAATTGGGTCTATAAACATACCAAAATGCCCCCTTAGGTGTTATTTAGGATTCCAAGTCCCAATTTACATTGGGAATTCAAATTTCAAAAAATAAACATTAAAACATGACATGATGCCTACCCAAAGCTCAATTAGGTCTATTGGGCCTATTTTAACCTCTCAATGGTTTTTTAATGACAATTTCTTGCTCGTGTGTCAAAAATTTGAACCATTTACATTATTGTAAGGCTGAATTCATCTCAAATACAATGGTACCCTCAAATTTGAGTGATTTCACCCAGTTTAAAACCTATTCATGTTTTACTATTCATTTCTTTTAATTACTTATTTTAACTTGTTTTTTGGTCTCTTTTCAGGAAATAGATGGTGAAAGTGGTGAGTTTTGAAGGAGGATGAAGAGGAGGAGGTAGTTAGGAACATTAATGGTAATATCTAAGAATTTTGGAGGGAAACTATTCCCCATGGAAGGTTGATTGGATATATATGTCTTCATTTTTACAATTAAAGGGTTGGATTTTAAGCTCCACATAGGATATTTGGAGCTAAACCATTTCATTTTTAGAATTTTGATTTTATTTTTTTGTCCCTCCTATTTTTTCCCTAAGGAGACATTGTTAAAATTTGTACTCAGATGATTTTTGTATAATATGTGTTATTTACATCATATTTCATTAATATAATACTATGGATCTTTTGTTTACAATCTTCATGTTTAGACATTGGTTTTAGATCTTCTCATTCATAGTGTGCTCTTAAGACTCTTAAATTGCCTCCATTACTAATTGTGTACATGTTGGCCAGGCATGAGACCAATTTTTTGGGTTGAATTCAATCAAATGATCTTAGATTTGGTTATATTTAAACATGATTTTAGTTTCTTTCCCTTTTCCATTTTTTTGTTTTTATCAAGGTGTTACTCTAGGGTTTGAATGAAAGCAATCCATTTGAATGTTTATCTTGATTTATATATATGGATATTCCATTATTTATTATTGAATTATTCTATTGTTTAATTAATGGAATGAATGCCCCAAAAATTAACTTCAACCACATCAAACAAAGTCCTACACACACTAATTTTTAATTGGTCAACACTAAAATTGAATGATTATTTATCTATTTTCATCACCTACATGAAACCTAATCAAATAAAATAATAAACATGATTTCAAGTATCTAAAACCCATTACAATTACATTTGAGGTAGATAATAGTAGGTCCATTAAAATGGAATGCTTAAAATGAACCACTGAGTGAAGATTAGTAGACATAGACAAGGTAGATATAAACCTTGGGTAGATTCCCATAAAAATCCATTCAATAGAGGCAAGTTGAGAGATGAGCCTAGACGACTTATCCTTTCATCTACTACATGTAAAGTGGTTAAATAAAGAATAAACACATCTAGGTGAAGTAGTGAATATGCAAAAAATTGATTGGGATAGTCTAAGTTGTAGTAAAGAACATGCCGAGCCTTAAATGTAAAGGTTGAATCACTCACACTTGGAAGCGACATGTAGCTACCACTAATATGGCTCACTCAATTCTAATAAGGAGAATTAAATGCATAAGGATCTTGAGGAGATGGGTGGTGATTCTATATGGTACATCTCATGATCAAGGCATATGCATAATTTAAATGCAAAGGGAGCTTGAGTACAATCAGTAGTCATCGATGACTTCTCTTCTCCTTGCTCTCATGATGTGTCAAAATGCATGTAAAGAACTAGTAAGTTACTTAATTGAAAACCTAAAAGGATATATAAGTAGTGCATAAGGGGTGAAAATAGGTAATTTACACTTAAAGTGATCATTGAAACTTTTGTTTCTAGTTCAATTCCTCAAGTGCAGTCAAAGTTTTCAAATTTTGCTCGGGCACCTTTTCTAAGACTTTTGTCTTGGGGTGAGACAATTGTTTAATTCTGGGAAAGTGTTTGGAGTAGAATAGGGATATAAAAATCATAGTGTAATTGGTGGACATATGTGCAACTTACACTATTTTTGTCTTTTTAATCTCTTTTTTATGTATCCATCTCTTTAAAACATATCAATAGTATACAAAATACAAAGAGTCTTTCCTTTAGATGTATAAAAAGGTTGGAATATGAAGTGAAAAATATTTTTAAGAACTCTTTATATAGTGCTTAGTTATATTTTGAAATGGTTTTGATGTGATAGATATTAATATATAGTTATAAACTAGTTTTCCCTATATGTCTTTTATGGCTATTCCATGCACAGTGAATGCTCTATTTTCTAAACTTGTTAGTCATGTAGATTATAATAATTTTTTTGTAATTGATGATTATATGTTTTCTACATCTTTATATATATAGTTAATAAATGGATAAGTTCAATCTAAATTGTAGTCTATTGTATATTATTATTATCACTTATCACATAGTTGTCTCTATATTAGCATGTTCTGATGGGTTTTCTAGGAACCTCTAATAATAAATGCCAAGGAGATAATAAAACATTTAAACACAAAATATTTTTATATTTTTGAACTATTTTAATTTTTTTGTTTATTTTTAATATTTGGAGAGGAAAATACTATCCTATGATCTCATCCAAAGGATGCTCATAGGCATCTCCCCACTGTGAACCTAGTGCAATAAACTAGTGGTAAAACCAAAGAGCATAGGTGAAATATATATCACTATAGTATTTGTGATGCTATGCATATGTATAATAGGACTATGTGGTTGTGAAGAGTAATTAGTAATATTAGGTATTTATATAACCCATAATTGAGTTCTTTATAGTTTTTTGGAATAAAAATAATAGGAACATGTGTATGTGATTTAGATATTTAAATATGGTGTGTAGTAGATGAGGATTATTAGGAACCCACTATGGATCTTTGATGAAAAGGTCTCTCAAGTAATGGATGCCTAGTAAATGGAATTGCTTATTTCTTACACTTTTATAGAAGATTAACCTTAGTAGGTTTGATAATTACCTGCTTGGGTATAGTTTTGTTTTTCTCAAGAGGATGCTCATATGGAACTCCAAAAACTATAAATTACCCAATTGGAATGAATTTATTTAACACATCCATGTAATTTATAAGCTAATTCTCAAATTATGTGTATCAAGGTCATCCCAATAACATATCAAAGACACATGTGGATAGTGTAACTGAGAAGGTAGTAACCACATGTGCAAGACCCACATATAAAGGTAAGTTAATATTGTAAAGAACCTATTATGAGGTCTCATAAAACTATCTAACTGATCTATTCAAAGGATGTATATCATGATTTATAAAACCTAGATGTGTAATTAATTTCATGGTATAAAGTTTCTCACTTTCACCATTATCAATCATAACACTATGTATAGGTTGGTGATCAATGTATGCTTGAATGAATAAGGAATTAAGATCTAATTTATCATTCCTAATCTCACTATCATCAAAAGTAATTAAAGGTCTCTAAACCATAAGAGGTGTATGCCACATATAGGTACCAATAATCCTATCCAATGAGTGCCCATAAAATGATGGAAGATGATGTGCATTATATGCCTTCTGTACTTCTAGATCCTCATTTGAATGATCTTGTAAAGGATTGTTAAATATTTCTAATTTTGGTTCCCACCATATTGTGAATTTGGTTCCTTAGAGGATAATAAAATGTAACATTTTGGTTATTGATGAGGTATTGAATCTTATGCTTCAAGGTAAAACATTTGTTTTTATAATTTTTAGGGCCTTGGTGATAGTCACAATAAGCATTATCTTCGTACCCTTTGGGTACAGGTCTACTCATATCAACCTATATAGGATGAGGGAGAGATATAATATGACACTCTACAAGCTACATTAGTAATGAAGTAGGAGACTTTAGTAAGCATTAAAACCATCTCCATGGTGCATTAGATAACACAAGCTAATTAGGGTGTTGTGACACTACATTAACAATGGTGGTTTTTTTAAGGCTCAAGAGGTTTGACCTTATAACTTGGTATGATAGTAAACATGGTATTGGATGTATATGTAGTCAATGTGTTTTCTACATACTTAAGATTTTTTAATGAGATAAATTTCATTTCATAATCATGAATAAAGTGGCATAAGTCATCAAAAAAATTGAAATTTTTGAAAACAATAAACTCATGTAAAGTAGCAAGAATTTTTTTTTGAATATTTATTGAATATCTTTATTTTCCATAGGATTGGTCATTTTTTCTAACATTGTATTGAACCTCAAGACATACTCACGAATAGGTTCATTGGTTCCTTATTTGATCTTTCTAATTTGGGCATAGAAAACCTTTTGATAATGTTAATAGAGAAGTATGCCAAAAACTAATCCACAATAGGTTTTAAGGAATTTATTAATTGAGTCTATAAATCATAGAACCACCTTTAAAAAAATAATCTTAAGATCATTATAAATGATGTATGGCCTCTCTATTTATAGATTTTTGAGATTGATCAGAATCAACCTGAACCATCCATCTCAAGATTTAGATGTGTGGCTAAGGATTAATCTAATTATGTAATTAAAATTGATAAATAGGCTCATAAATCTTTGGGATAGATGAGAAATTAAGAGGCATGGATGGCTTTGATGAGGCATGGGTGGCATGAATCTTGATATTTATGGCATTTATGGCCTAGAGATGTCTTCCTGAGAAATGAGGTCACCTAATGATGCAGATATTCAATATTCAATTATAAAAATAGCTTTTCAACGAGTTTCCATGGAATTATTAATTAGGCCTTGATTTGGATTAATTAGCTTTTAAGAATGTTTAAGCACTTTGTGCACACATTACTCAAATTGATCAAAACGTCTTGTTATTGGTCCAAAATTTGACTGGATTAGAATTGGAAGGTGATGTCAAATGCATTGGACCCATTATACCATTTAGGATGTTACCAAAACTAAATAAAAAAGGCACGTGTCTCATGAAATATATTTGATAGGAAAGAGCAATCTAGAACACTTAGATGCAAAATTGGCATTTTGACTCGAAATGATTTGATCAAAGTTAACTAGCCCATAAATTGTATTGCCCCATTTAATGATACTTTATCCAAAATTAGAACTTTAATATGTTATTCTCACATCATTTATCATGTTTTAGTATTTTTAGGCCAAATTGTACATTTTGGGTGGAAATTGGCCATAAGCCTAATTAGAGGTCGTTGGTGGCCAGATTTAGGTGTCTACAGGAATAAAAAAATTTCAATCACATGAATTAGGTTCACCAAATATTTAGCCCTAAAATAATAGATATGGGGAATCTAGGAAAAAAGGGGTAGAGATAGCCTAAGGCACAAAGATGACATGTTATCTCTAAACCAAGCCAAATTATTACAAAAATTAGATAAACATATATGAAATTTATTATGTTAAAATATGATAAAAATGGAAAGTACAACTATGCTAGATATTTCAATAATAATGAAAACAAGGTACTTAGTTGGTTATGATGCTAATATCACTATAGGTCTAGAATATGTAGAAATTAAACTAGTTATGGATTTGGGATCAGTCACTTGATTCTATAAATTATACCTCTATAGTCTCACACACTTGCATAGACCTAGGACAATTGTACTAACATTAATGTCTGAATCAGATGTAAGTGTCTAGTACAAAATATTTATTTAAACTAGATGTGACCACTTGGATGCTTTTAGGTTATGTGTTGCCTTCACTCTAGCACATTCATATATGGGTCATGGATTGTTTCTAATTTTTAAATAGTAAAAACCTAGTTCTTCATCTTCATAATGGATTTAGAAAAAATAGATTAGTCAAAACATGGTGTCGAACTTCCCTAAAGGCCTCTCTACCAATGAGAATTTCCTACATATCCAATACTCTAAAGAGGGAATCATACTTATGTATTTATCTTCTATGTGTTGGCTTGTGTGAGATTCATGCAATGTGTAATAATCAAGTACAATAGTGACCTAGCTTGTGACTTAGAAAATGTGGCTCATGTAATGTTCCTTCAATACTTTAGACCTATAGTTGTGTTGTCACTATGAATGATATGGAAATAGGGGGAAATAGGGAATCTTTTTTCACTTGAGTACTTGATTGAATTCCTTTGGAATCTTTTCTCACTTGAGTGCTAGGTGAGGAATGAATGAGGATTGATCTTATATTTATACAAATCCCTTTGAAACATATCTAGCATAAACTCACTTAGGAAAATCATAGGAATACAATTTTTTATAAACTGGATGATTTTAGGTCACTAGACACCTATGTCAGAATAGAACACTTCCATCAGTATAGGTATATTCTTGGTATGCAAGTTTCAACATAGCTAGAAAATAGGTGTAGGTCCAGAAATTGAAAAAAAAAAAAGATAAAGTTTATAACATTATAGGTAAGATAGAAGTTCTGAGTAATCATAATAACATTGGTTATATTAAAAGATAAGTAATTTAGCATAGAGAGATAGTGTATACAAGCCTTTTGGCATCAAGAAAAGTATAAAAGATGAAGGTACATCCATGATATGTATTTTATAAGTGTATAATACCAAGGTGATATATAATTCATAAATAATGTGTACACCCATTACTTATATATTCTATATGTTGCCACTTAATTCTAAATTTAAGATAGTCATTAGGTCACATGCCTTTCCATTTCCCCTAGTTGTCACTACAAGTAGTCCTCTAATTTCTTATACTCCCAAGATATTCACATTGGGAAACATTTCATCTACTCTATCTATCAACATCACTACTTCCACTTCTATCACAAGCATAACCCATACCAAATGTTACCCACATTTCATAAGAATCCACCTCATAAGGATTACCTAGTATATATACTAAATTGAATATCTATAGCATCTCAATATTGTATATTTGATAAATATCAATCAAGGATATACTCTTTAGTTTTATACCTCCTTGTTGTTGAAAGGATTGCATTCACCATATCATTATACCTATATGTTTATCTCTTAGTTTGATCTATAACATTACAATGACCCAAGTGTCCTATATTACAAAAAATTATTAGAACCTGATAAACATCCTCCACTATCAATTTTAGATCCATACATATTTTCTAGCCTTCCATACACTACTAGCCACAAAGGGACACTAATATCGATAGTAGTGTCAAGATATTTATCTACTATCTATTTTCCAAAATTTATCCAAATTGAAAATGTTTTAGAACCTATGGGTTAGCTTATTTGTCTTATTGAACCCTAACATGAGATATATTCAAAAAGGTGTGGTATAAATATAATTTAAGCCTTACCATTCCTCATGTAGAAAATATCAAACAAGCATCTACTAAAGATAAATCAATCAATAAACAACCAACCTATTTCCCCCTATTCATCCCTATTTTTTATATCAAGCATATTAGAACTCATATTAAAAGTCTAAATAATTTAAAGAGTAGTCCATGAATGATATTTATCAAGTTAAAAGCTAGATCAATGGATGTATAATTAGATAGTATATTACACCCTTGTACACACACTTTCCCACACATAGGGGATAACTACATAAGTTTGAGTCCCTCATTGGAGTAATTGAAATGCAGATAATTTACATTGATATAGGGTTCTTCGGGGTCATCTCGACACTGTGATACTACTAACTCATTTTTAGCAAATTCATTGAAATGGTGAAGGGTGAGGAGCTAGGGTTTTATCAATTAGTTAAGAGTGAAAAGTATCCTAGATTAGAATACATCAATAGAAAGGTGATATAAAACCTAGAATAATGAATTTAGTCACATCCATATCCAGTCATTATTCCATACTAGACACTTACACCATAGTTAGACATTAACATTGATGGTAGTGTCTATATCTAATGGTAGTGTCCATGACTACATAAGTAAAATTTACAGAATCTAAATATTGATGTAGAATACTGATATTGCATATTTTATGCCTTTTTATAATCCAAATTTGCCTACACATAGTAAAACCCATCTGAGTATTATTTATCTTTAGTATTGAAATCAATTGAACATATTTTGAATCAAGTACTTTCTATATTTAGCATATCTCAGTATTATAATTCATAATATTCATTTATTTAATTTTTCAATTAATTAGAATAAAATATATTAGTTTATCAACATATTAAAAAAATAAGTTTAAACATTTGGTGAAATTGACTCCTGAGTCTTTATATGCAACCATTATTTTCTATAGGGTTGTGCATATTCCTAGGGTTCCATAATTTATTTATGAGATGTCTCATTCTATATTTACCAAATATAAAATTAAAGGGTTTTTTTTATAATATCAAGTATAACCTATGACAAAGAATATGTATCTATTTTAAAATCCATCAATATTAAGCAAAAAAATTAAATCTTTCCATGTGAACAAAAGAAGGCATGTTTGACCCATTTATTAATAAACATAGTCCTCAAGGTTGTAATAGTTACCATATCACTCCCATAATTTGCTGACAATAGGGTACATAATCACATACTAGTCAACATATTCCTCCCGCTTTAAAAACAAATGTGGTTATACATGGTATTTTTTAATATTTAATTGTGTATATTTTTGCAACATTCACAAGGATATAATGACCCATTTTTAAACATCAACCAATGGAAATATTCCTCCATGAAAAACACTATAAATACTAAATGTTATTACATTTATAAATAAGTCACTCATAGTACATGAAAAGAACTCAAACTTACCATATTTTGATCATGAAACATGTCAAAATATTCACAAAGATATAATGGATTCCTTGTAACTCCCAAAAAATGCATAATTACCAAAATTTATCACACTTCAAAACAATGTGAAATTACCAAAAGACATAAAATATCTAGAAAATGCATACTTACCAAATATTTTAAAAATCTTACATGATATTCCATTACCAAAATTTTCAAATGAGATACCATTACCAAGTATGCCAAAACTTTTACATGAAAATCCTTTACCAAAGGTCCCAAAATTTCAAAAATATGCACCATCTCCAAAAGTTCCAAAATTTTCAAGTGAAGGCAAATTAACATAAATTTCAAACGTTTCAAGTAATGCAAAGATAAAACAAAATGTTCATAATGATGAGACATCTATTTTTCCAATGTTTCAAATACATGATGCATTATACCCAATGATTACGTCTTTTCAAAATTCCAAAATCCCTACTACTTATGTCTATGATGAGTACCATACGAGAACTCTAACTATAAGTTTCACTTCTTAAAGTGCAAATGTAATTTTAAAATATTACTACTAAGATAACATTTCCCAAAATAAACGTCTTACAAAATGTGTATTTAAATATCTTTATCCACAATAGTTTATCATGCTAATAGTTCATTCTTTTTTGGCCATGAATATCCTCCCAAACATATAATTCAATATGTACATTCTTTTGGAAATTATGATAAATATGATTGGATGTTGTTAAAATAATTTCACATCAATCATATATATGAAGCTTGTGATTTGTTCTATAGTTTACCAAATGGTTCCTTAACTACAATCAAGAAACTATAATATGTTTTCTTCTTGACCTTTAATTCATACAATGTGTCAAAATTTACATTGGGCCATTTGCACCTTAACACAACATGACGATGAATCCCTTCAAGTTTATTTTATTTGAATTTAAAATTAATTATATTCCTTATCATATCAACCCTCATATTTCTAAATAAAATTTCTATTTATTGGAGGTCTCACTCATCCATTAGAAGAAAGCACATTACATAAAATTTACACCTCATTTACCCACCTATAGATGGATGGACATATATATGATTTATTCCTACTCAAATATAAAAAAGAGTTAAAAATATGCCTTACAAAGTATAAGTGATTTTTTCATGATACATATGATGGGAATTAATTACCAAGTGAATATAATGAACAAACATGTGGCATCCCAAATTTTTTTATGAAACCTTCATAAAATTTACTTAATATGGGACCAACACTAGATTGACATATGCCACAACCATGCCCAATTGAACCAAGAAAAAAGAATCCTCACCAAACGGATTTGAAAATTACATTATTCATTGGTGAGAATATTTTCATCATAACCATATTGATCCTATAGATAAAGAAACATTTTGTAATGAAATATGTTTGGCACAATTTGGTTATACTATCAACAACTTACATTATAAAGGAAGTTGGAAAAACTTATTAGGATATATAATATTATCAAATGTTTTTGGAGCATGTGTCATCAAAATTAAATTATGGGTCATGACCCATATAACTCAACATATCTTTACATTGGGTTAATTTTTTGTACACCAAATGGAAGCTAAAATTAGTCAAAACTAACAAGGTATTTGATTCTCCTACAAGGGAAGAATAGTTCACATACCACACGATGGTGATGGTAATTTTAGTAAGTGATTAAGGAGAAAAGAGGATCATGTTATGAAATTTTTTCACTGAAAATGATCCAATCAGAAAAAAATTTATCCATTCTATGCATATTAAGAAAAATGTTATAAAATATTCCAAAAATAAAAAAACAAATATCTAAGAAAACACAAAAACATTTAAATAAATACAAAAATTCAAAAATACTCAACATTTATAGATTTTGTTAACTCCTTGGCACCTATGTTGTCTTATTTGTGTTAATAAATAACATATCATTTCATTTCTCTATACACATATGTTTCTTAAATCTTTGAGTGTGAAACATGCATACCCAGACACATGATCTATGCACTTCTAGATGTTAGACCTCTCCTCTACCCATATCATATAGTATGTTGGGGGTATTTTCTTCTTTGAGAAAGATTGATACAAGTTTTTGTTACTTTCTCAAGATGCCCAAATTTATTTATGAAATAATGGAACCTATTTCTCTCTAAAGTATGGGATTTTGTTTTAATAGGTTGGATACCTTAGCCTATTTGATCTGATCAGAAAAGGTCATGAAGATGCTATAATCTAAAATTTAATCTTGCTTTACTATTTCAACAAAGGCTAAAATTTAAATGTCCATTATGTGCACTTGGTCTAAAAATATTTCATAGGGGAATCCATTGATCTTATTTTATGAATTTTCCTAAATCTAATAAGTCTTGACCTATTCTAAATCATGTTTTGAGGTTCACTAAAGTTTCCTTCCTAGACCATTTCACCTTAGATTTATGCAAATTACCTAAAAGTCATGAAATTATGTATTCTTTTCCATGTAAGTTTGGTCTATTTGTACTTCATTTTGAGTTAATTAGAATAAAGGGTTGTATCACTTAATTTGTTGGACTTGGTCATTTCAAATTTATTAGACTAAATTGGGTATATTTTTTAGTAGATGGAACTATTTTATTTGGTTATTTTGTCTCTATTTAATCCCATTTCTACTTTTGTTTGGGTAAAAATGACTAAAAATTTGTATTGTTCATTTCCTTGATTAGTTATTTTGCCTAAAATGAACTTATTTGGTTGTAGGCTTAATCAAATATATTTTTTATTTATCTTATTCTACATGCATTTACTTTCATTTTTAGCTCTTGTACTTAGTCATTTTTAAGGAAAAAATCACATTTGAAATCTAATGGCTATCTTGAATTTTTGTAGGTTATGGTCACTATATACACATATTATTTACAAACTTTATCAATTACTAATGATTTATCTCTTATAGGAATCCATCAAATCTCAATCTTTTTGAATGCACGACTTAAAGGGTGCACTAGGAAAGGGGTCATAGACCATTGGCAATTCACATGATTGTTATCCCTGTTAGGGTGTGGAGCTAAAAGCTTCAACTATTGCAGACATGAAGAGTTTGCTGAAGATCCAAAAGTACCAGCATCGACAGCATGGCCGACATCGGTCATGACCAGTGCAGAAGGCAACCGGCATCGACAGATAGTCGGCCGACATCGGCAGCACCAGATAGACAGGGACCGACATCGGTCGCCTGTGGTGGTTCCAGAACTGCTATTGACAAATAGTCAATTAAGTGAAGTGAGTGTTTGCATGTTAAATGACTAATTATAGTCACGAGCTGCGTGTCTAATTATTGTAGTTAAAGTTCTATTTTTGTATGCATGGGATTCTATTTAAAGACCCATGAGGCATGTATTGTAAATCAAGCAAGCAAGTAAAGCATTAAAGAATTGAAGCAAGGTCAAGGAGATCTACAGGTGTAAGGTCAAAGAGATCAACTGAAGCATTCAAGGAGGGGATAACAACTCAGGTTTTTGAGTTGGTTGTGGTTGAGCAAGAGAGAGAGGGAAGAAGGTCTTGAGGTGTGGCAAACCTTTGAGGTGGAGGAAGAAGTGGCATCTTCCTTATTGTATTTTCTTCTAGTAGCATTTAATACATGAGTGTGTATTGTCTCTCAAATTCTTTGTTGTCTCAAGTTTCTAGTTACTTAATCATTCTGGTATAATTTTGTGTTTAATTGCTTATAAGAAAGTAATCAATTGTGCTTTCGTTGGATAAGGGGTTCCTAACAGTTGGTATCAGAGCTATGGTTTGCAGGGAGCAGGTTATTTTTTTTTGATTATAGGTCATTCACAAGGTTTTTGATTGAGTGGGAGTTCAGCAATGGCAGAAGAAAGTAAGCTACGAATGGAGAAGTTTAATGGCAAGAATTATCAACATTGGAGGATGCAGATAGAGGATTATCTGTATCAGAAGGACTTATACTTACCATTGGGTGGGGTTGCATGCAAGCCCACAGATATGAAGGATGAAGAATGGAGTGTTCTTGATCGAAAGGCTCTAGGTTCCATAAGGTTGAGCCTTGCATCGTCTATGATTTCCAACTTATCGCAGTGCAAGACAACAGAAGAGTTGATAAAATCTTTGGCAAATTTATACAAAAAGCCCTCGGCTTCAAATAAGGTATATCTTATGAAGCAGTTATTTACTTTGCAAATGCAGGAAGGTGGATTGGTACATACTCATCTTAGTGATTTCCATGGTTTGGTAAACCAGTTAGCTTCAGTCAATATTATTTTTGATGATGAAGTAAAGGCTCTCTTGATTTTATGTTCTTTACCTGAAAGTTGGGATAGTTTGGTTATGGCAGTAATTCTGCATCTACTTCTAAAATCTTAAAAGTTGATGTTGTGAGTGTGATCTTGAATGAAGAAATACACAGGAGGAGCACAGGTGAATCATCAGGGAATGTTCTAAGTGCAGAAAGTAGGGGAAGGCAAAGAGAGAAGATAGAGCAAGGGAAATCAAGGTCGAAGGTGGGAAGGAGATCTGAATCCAGAGGTGTTACCTGCTAGTTTTGTGGAAAGAGAGGACACACAAAGAAGGAGTGTTGGTTGAGGGATAAAGAGAATCAACATGTAGGTAATGAAGAAGCAAAGGATGAAAATATTGTGGTACAAGATGCTTTCATACTTTCTTTGGATAGTCAGGTAGGATCTTGGGTTTTAGATTCTGGTTCTTCTTTTCATGCATCCCCAAATAGAGATTTGTTCCATGAGTATGTCTAGGGAGACTTTGGAGTGCTTTATTTAGGGGATGGTACGCCTTGTCAAATAGTTGGCAAAGGGAAAGTGCAGCTGAGATTGCAGATGGACAACACATGGGTGTTGAAGGAGGTCATGCATGTCCTAGTTCTAAAGCAGAGTTTGGTTTCTATAGGAAGGTTGGGTGATGAGGGATGCACAATAACCCTCACAGCAGATTCTTGGAAGGTTACCAAGGGTGCACTTGTTTTAGCAAGAGGTAAGAAAGTAGGTACTCTTTATCTATCTACTTGTATTACTGATTCTACTTCTGGTTTATCTACTTCAGCTGTAGATTCGAAGATGTGGCTTAATAGGCTTGGGCACATGAATAAGAAGGGAATGGATGTTCTTGATTCAAAAGGTATGTGTTCAGATTCAGAAAGCATAGATAGAGTTCATTGCAGGAAAAGGAAATTTGATGCTTTTGACCAGAATAAAGAAGCCTTGGTGTTTATGGAGTAGATGAAGGACAGAGATCAGTGACAGGGGCTGAATGATTCTAAGTAGGGCAGTATGGATAGGGGTTTGATCCAAGATGAGCTCATAGATGAAGATTTCATCACTTATAGGAACACACAGACACTGATGTCAGTCACTTGGGACTGACGTCAGTCAGCCAGATATCGAAATTGGTCATGTGTAGACAAGTAGGGTTGGTAGATTCAAGCAGAGAAGTCCAACGTTAGTCAGGAAGTGACTAACATTGGTAGGGGGGACACCAGCATCAGCTAGAGAAATGGTGTCGGTAGTCAGGGTCAGTGCAGGGAACTGACATCGATCGGGAGCAGACTGAGAGATGGCTGAGATCGATCACTGGAATGGATGTTGGGTGGACAACAAGCTGTCAAGGAGTCTTAAACACCCATATGGAGGTCAGAAAGGGTAAGTGAACCTCATATTCATTGTTCACCTTCTTTATATTGCTTACTGATGGTCAAGAACTAGGAAGATGGAAGAAGCAATGTAGGTAGAATCCAGAAACAATGGGAGCTTGGCATGGATGAGGAGTGTGAGTCCTTGGAGAAGAACCAAATAGGTATTTGTTGGTGGAGTTGTCAGCTGGAAGAAAGCACTGGATGAGGGATGGATTCCCATGTTAGAGAAGAGAGTGGATGGACACGTGAGACAGAAGGCTATGGTATATGGTCTTGATTAGGCTGCAGGACAATGGAGGTTTGACCATTGTATTTTATCTTTACCAAGTTGGATAATATTAGCTACATTATCCTATTATTGTATTGTGTTGCTTGTTGTAGGGTTTCATATGCAAGGAGTTTTCTGAGCTAAGGGTAGAGTTGGTTCAGAAGTATGTCATGAAGAATTTGGGAGTAGCAAAATTCTTTTGGCATAAGTGATAGGTATTGCATCACAAGTTTTGTGGTGATTGGTCTTCAAGAGTGACTTTGAAGAGGGATACAGAGCCAAGGGAACAAAATAGATGGTGTACAGGTACAGGTATAGTTGCAACTATTTATCTCCAAGTGGGAGATTGTTAGGGTGTGGAGCTAAAAGCTTCAACTGTTGCAGACATGAAGAGGTTGCTGAAGATCTAGAAGTACCGGTGTTGGCAGCATGATTGACATCGGTCATGACCAGTGTAGAAAGTAACCAGCGTCGGTAGATAGTCAGTCGATGTCAACAGAACCAGACAGATAGGGACCGACGTCGGTCGCTTGTGGCGGTTCTAGAACTACTGTTGACGAATAGTTTGTTAAGTGAAGCGAGTGTTTGCATGTTAAATGACTAATTATAGTCACGAGTTGTGTGTCTAATTATTATAGTTAAAGTTCTATTTTTGTATGCATGGGATTCTATTTAAAGACCCATGAGGCATGTATTGTAAATCAAGCAAGCAAGTAAAGCATTGAAGCATTGAAGCAAGGTCAAGGAGATCTACAGGTGTAAGGTTAAGGAGATCAGCTGAAGTATTCAAGGAGGGGATAACAACTCAGGTTGTTGAGTTGGTTGTGGTTGAGCAAGAGAGAGAGGGAAGAAGGTCTTGAGGTGTGGCAAACCTTTGAGGTGGAGGAAGAAGTGGCATCTTCCTTATTGTATTTTCTTCTAGTAGTATTTAATACAAGAGTGTGTATTGTCTCTCAAATTCTTTGCTGTCTCAAGTTTCTAGTTACTTAATCATTCTGGTATAATTTTGTGTTTAATTGCTTATAAGAAAGTAATCAATTATGCTTCCGTTGGATAAGGGGTTCCTAACAATCCCCTATATCAACATTTACAACCAACAAAACCTCTTTTATACACTTACCTAAGCTTTGAAACCTCCCTTACATACTCTTCCAATTAATTCAATGCCTTATTATTCCCTACCTAATAGTAAAACCCTTTTTGACATTTACTGAACAATGTTGGCCTGGATCAACCCTGTATTCAAATTAATATCATCACATTATGGGTCTAGTTAGAACTTAGATGACCCAAACTAAAACCAAAATTACTTTTATCAATTAATGATACAATTGAATGGGGCTGACCCTAATGGTTAAACTTTTAGAAAGGTTTAGGGTTAGATTCAGCTACATATACAAATTTATTTCACTATTTCTTTAAGAGAGACAAAGTTAATTATTCATGTGTGCTTATTTACAATTTACTCTTCCACCATTCTACTTGAGAAGTTATTTTCTTAGGGATTACACTTGGATGGAATACCTTTATCTTGTGAAATATTGAGATTCATTAGGAGGTCCTTGGATATAGTTCATTATCCATCTTTAGCTTCTTTGACAATACACAAAAACCTCTTGTGAAGTACCTTTGGGTAGGGGAGAGATTAAGTATCGATCGGTTCATCTTCAAGGTAAGTATCTCTAAATTTTCTCTTCTATTTTAGTATATAGAATTAGAATAAGTAATGTCTTTTAAATTTGTTTATCTCTCCATGCATTAGGTTTATATATATATATATATATATATATATATATATATATATATATAAATTATAATTGTTCTATGCATGTTTAATCTCATGTTTATTACCCTCATTTTGTGCCACAAGATTTTTTGATCACTAGGTTAGATTTTACATTGAATATACTTTGTGAACAATAGAAAACATAGGACCTATCTAGGTTTATCACATCATGTTGTTTGACTAGAGGATTTTGAACCCTTTCTAGTGACATTATTATGGTAAGGGAAACCTTGTTTAGGTCTAGTGGATCCATCTTGGTCATGACCATGAATGTCTAAATATATTAACAAGCAAAAGTGTGAGCATGTTTTATATCATTTGCACTAGGATTTATTTGTATATAGCTACATTTTCCATTGTATACATTTTCATGAACCCAACATGAATCTAATCCTTTTAAGTTTTCTTTCATGTATTTATATTATTATCATATTATATATATATATTTTTTCCAATATTGTATTGAACCTGTTGATACATTCTAATATTCTATGCATAGGTTTAACACATAGTCACTCCAATATGACTTTGTTTTCTATATGTAGGTCTTATCCAAACATAGGTGGTTGGATTGTTTAGCTCAACAAAATATTCTTTTTTAGTTACAGGATTACATACTTTGTTGAACTAGTCAACTCTGTTCGTAGTTATTCTTTTTTATCTTATAGGTTTATAGACATAGTCGAGCTAATTGATTCTATTTGGAAATTATTTTTAGCACACAAGTTTTTTAGACTTCATCAACCCAATCAAATCTAATCAAATAATATTATAATCAATATTTAAGAAACACAACATAAAATTTACAAACTAAGCATCTTAAAAATTACCAAAGTTCATTTTTACCATCTCTATCATTTCTATTTTTCATTTACAGTCTTATTTTTCATAGTTTGTAGCCTATAAAATTGCAACCCTATAGTGAACTAGGTCAACTATCTCCACACAATTATGTATCCTATCTTCTCTCTAGAAGATGTAGTTGACCTATTCAACTGTGTTCTTCTAGATCTTGATTCTAAAAAACAATATAAACCATGTCAAGTCTATTATATATTATTTAAATATAGTGTTTCATGAATCAACTTTGTACTCTTCATAGTAAAATAAATTAACCTATTTTTACTAGTAACTAATTCATTTTCCATTTTAATTGCTTGCATGGTTAGATTAACAAACATAGAATAATTAAGTGGGTTTTCAATTTACTAATTTAGTCACACTATTTTTCTATTTTAGACACTTGCAAATATTTTAAAACTAAAAATCATTAAAAATTTTATTCCCAAGGTTTACATACTTGGATTTCATCACCAAGCGGGAAGCTGACTTGGTTTTTTTGCCAAGTAAAAACACATGGCTGATGGTATATACTGGTAAAGCATAAAACACCCTTATCACTGTGTGATTGTGAAGTGAGGGGGTAGACCCCAATATGAATCTAATACCATCACCAATATAGATCCATTTCTTCCTAAACTACCTGAAACTATCCATAGATTCCTTTCGAGTTCCTTCTTACATCTAAATCTATATCACATTAATTTCAAAATTTAATATGACTTAACAACATTTAGGAATGACCAATTAGTTAGAATTTACTTTCATGTTTTGTTATTTTCTCTTTGATCATTATATTTTATATTATAAAACTTATACTAGCCAGTGTTAGTGCAAGGTTTGTGCTTTGTTCTAAAATTAGATCAATCATATTGATTTAATTGCTTGTATGTTTAATTTTATTTTCTTAGCTAGTATATTTCAAAAAAATTCCCTATTTTTATAAACTATCATCCCTTTCGATATAGTCTGTTACAGACTATCAATCTTACTTACCTTTAGTACACAATCACTCTATACAACTATCTATCTTTTAACCTATTCATTTTATCCATTTAGAATAAATAATTTACCTATAAAGTTGTGTATATTTTGATCATGTTCTATTTCTTATCTTACAGTACAAAGTTGACCTATTCGACTATGTCCTTTATTCCATGTTTTGTTTTCTATTTTACAGAACATTGTCGATTAGTTTGATTCTATATATTATTAGTTGATACTTATTTCCGTAAACATTTTTAACCTCTTTCCTTCATCATTAATTTTACATTTGAGGATAATACAGATTTAAATCAAGAAAATATGATGAGTTTTACCAATCCTAATAGGTTTCCCAAGTCACATCTTGTGGCACCCACCTTGGATGAAAATAATTTCCATGTTTCCATTCACACTACCAATTATGGGACTCATCATAATTCATTCTCAATTCATAATTCTTTATTATTATTAGAATATGTGTGTGATTTAGAGTACATAGATAAAATTCTATTTTTCATCAATGAATTCCCCCAACACAGAGGAAGAAACCCTTCAATAATTTATAGTCTTATGATAGGTCCTCATGCAAAACAACCTCCTTCACCCTCCCATACCTTTTCTCATTTATTTGGGGGGACCATTTTATTTACATATCAACATTTTCATTCTATTATGTCTCCTTCACACACCATTACATCTTCTTTTATGACTTCTTCAACCTCCATGCCAAGTATCTCTACTAACATGGTAGGTTCAACTTCTAGTGGTCTCTTCCAAATACCCTTCCCCTTAACCATGCCATTAGTTCTTATTTTAATACCAATGACTCTCATGCCACTATTTTTTTTTATACTAATGCTAATCATGCCACTAGTGTGGCACATGCTACTACTCATAGTGCAACTCAAGCTATTAATACTTATACTAATGCATCTCATGTTACAAACACTAGTCAAAATGTTTCCCAAACTAACCAAATATTATTAAAAACACTTAATAAAATGCATTAATTTTGAACCAATAACACAAATCAGATGATGTAGATGTAAAACCATCTCATTCATCTTGGAAACTAACCTCAATAGGTTTCATGGGGAGCATTAAATCCAAATTCCCCCTACCTCCTCTTAGGGATTCACATGGTAACCTTATTACACAACCACCCCTCATTAAAATAACAATCAATCATATAAAAAATGAACCTCTTTTACCTCAAATTGATAATATTAACATCAAAGATATCACATCTAACTATCACATATGATGGAACTAAATATCCCAGTACCATTATGAAATATTTTGGTAATCTCTATAAGGAATGGGTCCAAACAAACACCTTTAATACCATCAAGCTCTTATCCAAAAAACTTTGTTGGTGATGCACTTGAATGGTACAACTAGCTTCCTAGACATTCCATCTCAAAACTAGAGGATTTAATTAATTATCTAGTGAAGTAATTTCAAGATGATGACCTTCCCAAAAATTACCTTCACCATTTCATCAATGCCAACAAACTTACTAATGAATATGATCACACATTCATAATATTATGCAAGCATATATCTCACAAAGTGGACCATAACATTAATTTTGATACTCTTTTAAAACTATTTGTTACCTCTCTTAAATCTCCTCTTCAATACAAAGTTTGAATATTTTCCCCTAAAAATTTAGAAGCTTTACACCAAGTAAAAAAGGCAAGAATTTCATATAACTCAATTTGAATCACCTTAAACAACTACTAAGGAACCTTCCAATCATTTTATCATAATATTTATTCTTATAAGCCTCCTTAAACTCAAAATAGAACATCCAATTCAATCAATTTTAACCCAACCCACCCTCCCTTAAGTCTAGAATCACTTAAGAATAAATTTCCACCCTCTCAACCCATGAGATTTGATCCTTCCAAACCTCCTCCAAAATTCTATAATCCTAATAAGTTTTATTGGTTGCATGATACTATAGGTCATTCTCATTATACTTATCATGATCTTCATTGATTTATTATTACCTCCTTCCTTGGTCCATATTTGAATCTTGATACTCTAATAAAACAATGTTATCAAGACTATCTTAAAGCTTCACAACTCCAATCTAAAGAATCGCAATCACATAAACATAAATTACCTAATGATCAACAATAATTATCCCATGCCTCCACCTCATCTATTAATGTTATCTAAACCATAGTTGATCCTTTTTCCTACACCAATAATTAAAGTATAACTAGCACGAACAACTTAAAATGGGTGGTTGCATTTTTACAACATCAACCTCTTAGGTGACATGAACCAAAGGATTTCCTAGTTCAAATAATTATTTCAAAGTGCATCATACATGGTCCTCCTTTGTAGTATATCCCTATTCATACATTTCCTACAAATCCTACTTCAATTTAAACACCCTTAAAATTTAACAAACTAGCACATTTTCCTATCTCCAAATACATCTACCAACCCAATGCAAATCATTCTAATGATTTAATTTCACCTCCCTCCATATCACATGTTGGGTCATATTAGATGCCCATCCACTTACCCTTTGGGTCATACTAAAATGACCAATATTCTTATATAATGCATAATAACAAACAAATTCAACTTCAATAAACCTTTTGAGACACACAGGCTTGTATTTCACATGTTCATCTTTGATATAGATGTTAGCCTAGATTTTACTTGTTATTTTTGTCTCATATTTCTTTATTTTTGGGAACTTTATTTCATTTAGTTTAATTTTACTAGCACCATCATTTCCTTTGGATTATTTTGTTTTATTTCACTTTGTAGTTTGTGAGTTGCATTGTAATACCTTGGATAGACTAGGCTTTCATCACAAACACATTTTACTAGCCCAATTATTTCCTTTGGGTTATTTGGTTTTATTACAGATTAAATTTAGCATTTGTTTTAATTTTCATTCTTGTATATCTCTTTAATTGTTATAATTCTATGTCATTATTTGCCTTAGTAGCTTTATGATTATTATTTCCCCCTATTTAACATTCACCTAATTGTTGTTCACCTTGTGAGTTGTAGTATAAGGCCATGGATAGGAGTAGGATATCCTTACAAATTACCACATTAAACAATATTTAAATTACTTTCCCCCTATTTTGGGATGAATAATACTTTCATTGGTACTTGTGAGAGATTAATTGCAGGTTAATATGGCTTCCATAGTGACATGAATATCATAACATAGCCTAGTTCCTTTCATAGTTCTATTTTACATCCTTGTGATCAACTAAAAGCATATTTATCAATATATCACTTATTACATGGATATATCTCTCATTATCTCCCTCATTCCCTTGTTTCCTTTCATTTGAGACACACATAGGTCAATTTTGAGATTACATACTTACTTGTCGAAAAGTCTAGGAGTCTTTAGACACCTTGGTCTTTAGGTCCTTTTCTCTATTGATCAAGTGTAAGCTCTCTTGTGTTTGTCACCTATTTCACTCATATTTGGTTCTCTAAATCCATATGGATGAGGGGAATAGAAAAATACAAAAGTGTTAACAACTAAATCATAAAAAAAACAAAAGGCAATGATTAAAAAGAAAAAATAATCTTAAAATTCAAATCACACCAAAAGGCATGATCGATACTTGGGATGTCTCTTATCTTAGTCAAATGTCAAACTCCACAGTCGATCTCATGATAGAGATGAGGTAAATTTGGGTGAGGTAGTCCAATATACTAGGGTAGGAGGTCTTATTATATCATATACTATCTAGTGCCACCTTTTATCACACAAGTACCCAATCTTTGTAGTAGACTGACAACTCTATAATGGGTCCTGAAGAATGGGGAACACATTGTAGGATGGTAGGTCCATTTTAATTTTCATGCATATAACCTTCATGGGATGATATTCATACTTCATTTGATGACCTAAGATTTATGTGATTAGGAAAATATCTTTAAAGTCCTTAATTTTGAAAGTCCTCTTGTTTTTATAAGCCTAATCTAAGTGTTTTGACTTAGATAAAATATTTTCTAACTTTATTATTCCTTATTTTCCCCACTACCCATTTCATTTCACCCCTAAAAAGACAAGTTTGATTATAAATTTATTTTACCATTTCTATATTCCCTCTTATTCATACCTTTAAAACATTCTATCACTACTTTGTTTGAGTTTTATCTATCTTTAAAAAAACATAATATGCTTGAGTGACTATGGATTATATTCTTTACACCATTGATTTACATGTTTGTAATTTCCATGGTATATTTGAAAATTTTCCATTATTGTAATTCATTTTTAGGGACACTTGCATTCATTTATATATTTTTTATAATTCTTTTTTTTCGATAACTACATCTATTTCTATTTTCATGTATTTTTCTATTGTTGAGTGAGGTTGGATTGTTACTTCTCACTAACCAATATTTTTTCCCTTTCATTCAATTTAGTCCATTGATGATTGAGTAAGGATTGTTACTGCTCACTCATCAATGTTGTTTTACCATTACTTTCCCATCTTTGTTTAAGTAAGGATTGAAACTAATTTCAAATTGTTGCTTGATTACCATTTTTACTTGTATATCCTTAGTTTGACTTGGTTTCTTTACCTTTCTTACTTAAGGTTTACTTGTTCAAGTTTTTCAATCATTTAGTAGCCTTAGATTTTTTGTTACCTAATTTACTCTAAATTTTGACTTAGTCATTTGGTCTTAACTTAGGCTTCTTCACCCCAACTTACCAAATGTCCAAGTATGTCATGCCTAAACTATTTTAGTTATCTTGGCTTTCTTACAATTATTTATTTTTTTCCTTTAGTTTTGTATCCTTGAATTTATCCAAAGTAGTCTTTGTACCATCCATAATCAAAACTACAAACACAACATACAGCCATCTAGTGATGAAGGTAAGTCAAGGTACACATACGTTACTTTTATTTTTAGTTATTTCACTTCAATCATTTCCTTTTAATTATTTTATGCTTTAATATTCTATAATTTATTTAGCTTCAATGTGGGTTATTGTTATGTTTTTTTCTTGAAGCACCATCCCACATTACACCTGAGTGACATGTGATGCTTTTTTAGTGGGGCATATGTATACACATAATATAATTATTAATGCTTTCTCTCTTAGAAGGACCCATCAAGTCTCAATATCTCTGAGTTCATGCCTTAAAGGGTGAATTGAGAAAGGGTTATGTAGACCATTAGTGATTTTAAGGATTATTATCCCCAATTCCACCATGTGAAACCAACACAAACCTCTTCTACACACTTCCCTAATATTTGAAACTTCCCTTACATATTCCTTCAATTAATTAATTGCCTTATTAACCCTTAACTAAGCTTAAAACCCTTTTTTACATTTATCTAATAATGTTAGCCTTGGTTGATCCTATATTAAAATTAATATCAACAAATGATGGGTCTAGGTTGGCTTTGATTGACCTAGACTGGGACCTAACTTGATTTTGTAAATTAATGATAGAAGGTCAAATTGGGATGACCCTATCTACTAAAATTTTGAAAATGTTTAGAGTTAGATTAAAATATATATACAAATTCATTTCCCCATTTATTAGAGAGAGAGAGAGAGATAGAGTTAATTATTCATTTGTGATTCCTTATAATCTACTCTTCCACCATTCTACTTGAGGAGTTATTTGATTAGAGTTTACACTTAGAGGAAAGAATTTTTTTTTGTGAAATATTGAGATTCATTAGGAGGTCCTTGGGTATAGTCCATTATCCATCCTTAGCTTCTTCAATAATACAAGAAAACCTCTTCTAAAACACCTTAGCTAAGGGAGAGATTGAGTCTTAGCAGGTTTGTCTTCAAGGTAACTATATATAACTTTACTCCTCTATTTTAGTAGATAAAAGTAGCATAAGTAATGGATTTTAAATGTATTTCTCTCTCCATGCACTAGGGTTATATATAAATGTTTTTTTTAGTTTGATGTTAGGGTTAAAAGGGTCCCTATTCTACTTTAGCTCTTGATTGGAGCCAAAACCAATTCTAGAACACAATAAGTGGTCCAGTCTTCCAAAAGGATTTAAAACCAAAAAAGGGAGTGTGTATATTAACCTTTAAAATCCCCCAAAAATAGTGAGGATCCATAGGTCAAAATTGGGTTCCAAATTATATTTAAATACCTAAGCTAATCACCAAGTACGAAAAAAATATATTCTTCAAAAAAAAAAAAAAAAAAAAACCACGAATCTAGACTTCAAATCATCCTTTTGTTGCTTGCAAATGTTTGCTTCTAGTGGACAACAATGATTCCATGGTCCATTGGGTGCTAAAAATAGAATTTTGAGCATCTAGTTATAACCTTTTTTATTCTATTTTCCTTCCTCTTTTCCCTTTTAAACCCTAGTTTGGAGTCTTTAATGTACTTTATTTCTATGCAATAGACAAAAAATACCTTCTTTCTATCTCTTCCTCTTCTTTCTCCCATCCTTCCCTCTCCTCTGCTAATATATCCTTCTCTAGGGGACTACCCACTATTGAAAATTTTTATCCAAATTCTCTGGCCTAGATTTTAAAACATTTGCTTCCTTTTCCAACTTATAGGAATAAGGGTACCCTAAATCCAAAAAAAATCAAATCCTCTACAACTGCTAAAAAATTAGTCTTTTAAGGATGTTGCTTATCCTTCTAAAAGGCTCCCAAAGATGAAACCTCAACTGATTTATATTTAGCTTAAAAAACAAACTGTGAACTAGATCTTGATTTAGGTAACCAATCTTTCTAACCCATTTCTAAACAATAATAACATGAGAAGCTTTAAAATCATTCTCAGGATAGGTGGCAATATTATGATCCAATTTATTACATTTAAAGAATCTAAATGGAAGATCTTCAAATTTAAAATTTTGAGACCATACTCCATGAGAAGAAGAGATTTTAACATAATGATGTAGAGGTTTTGATAAATATAACATTATACACACTTTGAAAAAATTCATATTAGCTTTTATGGAATCATCAATTTTAGTAGACTCTCAATTTACTCACCAACAATTTTAAAAGACCATGATCATGCAAGGCTCAGGGAAGATTATAAAATATTATCCATACTGGGGCTTGAAAAATAACCAAAAATAACAAAGTTTGGATTAAATAATAAAGCCTATGGGTAAAAAATACAACCTGATTACCTACAAACCAATGCCCATTTATCCACACAAAATTTTTATCTTCCACAAAAAAAATGTAGAAAAAAGAAACCATTTGACAACATGGAGATATATTGAGATTTTAACGAAGGCTAGGATCTTGCTACCCATTGCTAAGAACTTCTCATGATGGTCATTTCCCAACACATCTTCTAATTAAAGATTTTCTTCCCTTTTCCATATCCATCACTACAATATCTAAATCCAATATATCCTAAATGGGAGAAATTTTAGAAAAAATTAAGGTAACATCACCTAGGAAACCCATTTATGGAGCCTTATCCTGGGAACAAACCACCTTTGAATTCCCCTTAAAACACTCCTCATTAGTTATTTCCTTTATAAGGGATTTTTTTTTAAGGAACCTAACTTCTAGGAACCAAAATATGGTCTCAACTAAGCTGACCCTTAAGGATAACTTATTATCAAAAGGATCCATAGGTATGGAATGGGTTAGAGCTATTGATGAAATATAAATACAGTGAAGACTTTGAAACCCTAGCCTCTCCTTTTTAAATTATATTTTCTCTCTCCTCTTGAGAGGCCACTCCTTTTGATAGGCCAGTATTAACATCCAAATGGTTCTTTCCTAAATAAACCTTAGGGAGACCAAACCCTTTTTCTAATTGCTCAAAGGGTAATAGAGTTTGATCAAAATCTTGAAATTTTCACTGACCATTACCCCTAAAATTTTTGTCTAAAGACCCTCACTCTACGAGACTTGGCCTAAAACCTTCTCTCCTCCTCTTCTCACTTTCATCCTTATCTCCTACCTATCCAATAAACTAATTACTACCTTTTTATTTTAAGATCCTATGCCCCTTCATTCCTAATCCATATGCCTAATTCATAACCTGAGCTTCCCCTTCAACTATGATCTCTCCTATATACCATGCTATGCTTAATCCATCACCTTCGCTACCATCATCTCCCTCTCTACACTTTCCATTTTTTAATTCTCATGGGAAATATTTGTTTAATATATATGCATTTTTACTTTCATAACTTAATTATAATTATTCTATGCATGTTTAATTTCATGTTAATTTCCCCTATTTTGTGCCACAATTTTTTGTGAGCACTAGGTTAGATTTTACTTTACTTTGCATATACTTTGTGAATAATATAAACCATAGGACCTAGATAGGTTTATCATATGGTGTTTCTTGACTAAAGGATTTGGAACCCTCTTTAGTGAAATTATTATGGTAATAGATCCCTTGGTTAGGTCTAATATATCTATCTTATTTGTGATCCTGAATGTATAAATGTATTAATAAGCAAAAGTGTAAGAATGCTTAATATTTTTTGAGCTAGGATCGATTTGTAAATTAATTGCATTTCCCTTGTATATAGTCACTACCTTTCTAATAAATATTTGGTGAGTGAGATGGATCCAATTGTCACTCACTCTCTTCCCAACCTCTTCAAGACCTAGTTTATTCATGGGAGTATTTAACCTCCTAGGCACATGGGATGATACCACATGTTTTAATCATGTTTCCCTAGGCATGGTAAATTATAAGGTTGAATATTTAACTTAGATTTCCAAGATGGGGACACCTATCATCATCTCACTCCCTCACTTCATTAGGGTTCCTTGATCATTAGATATTTTCCATGATATCCTACGTAAGTGAGATCACGACATATGGAAAGATCTCATTTCTCTAGGACCCTAGGGAAGTTAGTGTACTTTGGGTTAGAAATAAGGTCCTACATAATTGAGATGATGCCACATGTCATAATACTTAGTACTCACTATAGTTATTACCTATTAGATTAAAAATTTTGGTTTGTGACCTCCTAGATGAGTGAGATAACACTACGTGGCATGATCTTGTTACATACCAGCTACCAAATAGGCAAGCCCAATTGGAGCCCCAGTCAAGCCCTAGATTAATGAATAGTTTATGTGTGGCATGACAAAGCTTATTAAAGGGAAATATATCATCCTATTAAACATTATAGAGCTTAAATTTCATGGAGATCTTATCCATAAAAATTATCAAACCTAAAAATGGACTTACATCTTTGTTATTTAGCTTATTATTTCTAGGTTTCATTGTGTCTTTTCCTTATCACTTTGGTCTATAATTTCTCCCTTTTAGGTTGATTGTATAAATGTTTATCTTGATTCATCTTTATACTTAGTCATTTTTAGGATTCTAGATCAAATTGGCTAATGTTAAGGATAATTTGGTTTTTGAGTTTGGTAGATCTGGTTATTGTATTCATTCTTAAGCCCATGTCCATCTCATTTTAAAAAAAAATTGAGTAAGTTTTAATCTTAATTCACATAGATACTTATTAATTTTAGTATTTTTTGGGTTAAATTGGCTTTACTTAGCTGTTTATATTTAAAATTTCAAAATCTAATGGGTTTTTCCTTGTAGGTCCCTAGGCTTCCTAATGAACAAGATGAGGACACATGTCAAGAACTCACCACCTCCCACTTCTAGGTCCCATCAGTGTCTGTGATAGGCCTTATAAACCTAAAATAAATAATATGAGGATGTGTGTCAACATCCAACATCCCCACATAATTTAAGATTCTATATGATCAAGCTTGTGACCTTAGGCCTTTAGGTAAACAAGATAATGCCACATGGAATAATCTATTTTCCTTGAGAAACTAGGTGGTTAGTATAAATTGATCAGATAGTAGAGTCTCTAGGTAAGTGGGATAATGCCAAGTGGAAACATCCTAATTCCCTAGATTCTTGGGTCAATCAGAATGGGTAGATAGGGAGGAGATCAATCAAGTGCCTAAGATGAGGCCACGTGTCAACATCTTGAGGTTAATTGGTAGTAAGGACACATTAAAAATTGAAACATGACTTGTGAGATCTAAATGAGTGGGATCTTACCACTTATCAAGATATTGGTACACCTTATCCAAGGAAAATTCAAGTAACCTGGGGCCCTCAACCAAGTCACCAAATAGTGAAATAATGCCACATAGTATGAACTAGACATATGAAATACACGATATCTCCCCAAGTATTGAAAGATATCAACATGGTGTGAATTTAACAATGATGATACGTGGACATCCATGAAAGGTATTAGAGCCTAAAATTGGATGCCATCTTTCCTGTCTATGTCATCAAAGTCTATAAATTGGGCTACAATCCAAACTAGATATGTGAAATCAAGTTATATCTTGTCTTCTAGTTCAAGAAGCTAATTATGGAGCCAAAAATCCCAAGTAAATTAGGTAGTGGCATTAAATAAATAATAGTATGCAACTTAGTACCAAGTGAAAATAACAAAAGACAAAATTTACCTAAAAGAGGTGTGGTCTCCAACTGTAAGATGTGGCAAACTAACAATCCTGAAAAGGATCCCAAAGACATTACACTCTATAGAAGTTAGGTGGAATTTAGTTAGCATGATTTGTGTCACTTTGATCAAGGTTAGAATAAAACATGTGTTAGCCTCAAGTAGACCTAGGTCATTCAGCTATCATAACCACCCATTTATTGGCTAATATTGGGACTAATTGGACTTATTATCTATATAAGACTGTTTATTCATGGTAATAATGGATGATTAATTTAAATTTTGAGCCAAGGATAGATAAAATAGATCCCTTTTTTAATTTTCTTAATTTTTTATGCATTCCTAATTAGTTTCTTTTCTTATGATCTATACTATTCTAAGACATTTTTCTAGTTTTAGCTAGAAAGGGTGAATCCCACATGTTGTTCCTTTTATACAATATATTTGAATTATAATTTTTTGAGGTTAATTTTCATAATTTATGCATTAATATGGTAATTTTTCTTCTCTTTCTTCATGGTCAATTTTTCCTCAGACTTTAACACCATCTTTGTTTATGACTATGTGAATATTGGTTAGATAAAAGAGTTTTTTCATGGTATTTTTTTAATCAGATAAAGTAGACTTATCTACACTAAATTATATTCTGATTTCTATTTCTATTATCCCTTTATCTATTGAAAATTTAAATCAAATGCTAACTTAGTTTTACAATAGTTTAATCTGTAATTAGTGCTTACAAGTTTCATTTAGATTGGATGTTCATTGCTTGTCTCTTATAAAGCATTGTTGAATCTAGCGTGTTGAAGATAAGTGTTTCTCAATGCGGAGTTCATTGGAAAATATAAGTGAGCTAGTCATTCCTAGTCTAAGTTTATTTTTTGGATATCATAGTACATTTTAAATAGGCTCCTTGTATGGAACAACTTACATCAACTAAATGAGGTATCTAGTTCACCATGACCTGGTAGACAAAGACCTTGGGGAAGTTGTTTCTAAGCCTACTTCATTTTAGGAGAGGTATAATAAAATAATTAATCCTCAAGAGTCAAGCCTTTCCTCTCATTTGCCTCCAAGATTTGGTGTGTTTTTGAGAATTGACCACCAACATATTGACACTATAAGAAGGGCTTGAATCAAGTATTCTTTGATATTTATGCTTGACTTGTGTCTAATATTTTATAGGTTTTGCTTAGATAATAATGTTTTAATTTTATAAAAATATAGCATAGAAGAGGTGTCACAAGGTCTAACTCTGTTGAGGGTGACTTTGAGCTATTACAAATCTTAGGACATAGGATAAATAAGACTGACAAAGGGAATTCTAAACCCAGATAGACTTATTCATCCAATAGTTCCCCAACTACTATAGTCCTTTCATTACCCATTTTTCTTGTTAAAATAACTCAAACATATTTAATATGCATACACATGATGGATCTAGATGTGAAAATGAGTACCAAAGCACAAGTACATAAAATCAATTGAGACAACACCAAAAATTATTGTGGGAAAACCTCAAAGAATTAAAAATCTATCATTGATGATTATTAAATATAGATAAACTCTACACCTAATACAAATTTTTATTCTCACTTCTTCAAATAGTTCTTCACAAAACTCATAGGTTGAATATGAAAAATAATTTCATATTCAATATATTTTTTCACAATAGGTTAAAACCCTATTTATAGTGAAATACCAAGGGATGTGACCATTGTAAAAATAATGGGTCTATCCATCTCAATATAGCTAATTAATAAAAAACATAATAACTAATAAATAACCATGATAATATTATTTATTTTCACAAGTTTTACACCTTGTGTTAATAAATTATATATTATTTATTTAATCAATTACCATTTTAAGCTAAGGGTTAATAATTACCACTTACACATTAATTGAGCTAACATTGATCTCCCTCAAAACCCAAAAATGGCTAATCTTACCTAGTTAGGAGGAGGTAGTTGTCTTGTGAATATTCTAGGACTTTCTCATGACTTTCCCAAAAATATTGAAAATATTTACCTAAGGTATGTCCATGTTAGGGTGAGAACAATAGAAAAACAAATACAAACCTTCAAAGATTCCTTAATCAAAACTCAAGTTCATCTTGAAGATGTCACTTGCAGGATATTCCATTACACTTTAGATGAGTCAACATATGGTTAGTATTCAGGTTTCCTAGATGGATCCATCACCTCTAGGGATAACCTTGAGACCATGTTAATTAACTAATTTAGGATATAAATAGACCCTACCATACTCTATCACTTATTTGTGACTACCCATAGAGAATTCAAATGTCCCATGAGTATCTTCAATATTTAGTTTCACAAATTGTAAAAAAGGTTAAAGGATCCATACACATAGATCAATCTTGTTGTTATACAAACATACTTGATGGTCCTAAACCCAATGACTTCCATGTTTTTTAGAAGGATCCCAATAGCCCTTACATCATGTTCTTGGCCTAAAATGAAGCAATCAATATGGAATAATAGATGGTCCCTTAAGGATATGGTATTCATCACTGTTCCACATTAAGACAACCTGATGCTTACAACTAAATTTCCTCAAGGATATGGTCTTCATCACTTTTCCACATTGAGACAACCTAATGCTTAAAACCAAATTCCTATGGTCAACTATGCTTTTATGTAAAACACAACTAGGAGTTATGTATTCAATTCCAAGTCCAGTCTATAATCTAATGCCCTTGAAACATATACATAAAAATTAACCCTATGGTCCTCCAAATCATGTATTATTGCATCTTGTGAGTAAAAAAATCATTTTAGTTGCCTATAATAACATTGTTACCATGCCTATTTTAAGTAGTTAGACTACTCCTAACAATAACCATTGGGCTATCCTATTATTTTTATATAACTAGATGACTAATAACAATACCCATAACATAGTGTATCATTTTATCCCTACATTTTTAACTATTACTACACCAATGAATATCCCACCAACTTAAGGAGGAAGTAACCAAATTTCCCCCATGAGTCTTGAGGTAATTAATCTATAGAAAATGGTCCAAATATTGACTAATGGTATGGTTAACTTGCATAGATAGGTGCCTCAAAACACCAACAAAACTACAAATAACCCACCTTAGAATAAAAATTATAACTTTTAGAGGACTTATAGATAATGGAACACTAGGCCTAATAATGGAAATGTGCCTAGTCCCCTTGACAACACCAATAAAAATAATGATAGTGTCTCCAATTTAGTAAACATGATATACCTAGCCTTATCTAAATAGTTTAGACTACATAATACAATAGACCATCCTCAAATAGATTGTGATCAGTTCACATTGTCCTCAAACATATTCCAAAAGAAAATGGATAACCCTTAAATAGTGCATATACTAAACAATGGTAAACCAAGTCAAAGTGGAAAAAATCTGAGCACTACCATGGTCTTGGAGACCTATGAGTTTCCATTTGAAATTAACAATGAGATTTAAGACAACCTAGATGAGGTTCATGATTTTAAATAGTTCCAAAGAGGGAAAAAATATCATTTGAGGAGTAAGTTATAGATTATTTTGACTCCCTTTACCCCTTCAAACAACTTCATATCCCATCTAATGAAAAATCAAGTAATAAACCCACTCCCCTAAAGGACCTATTACCTCATATCAGCCTAAGAATGGTGATACACCTCCCCAAACTAATAAACCACTAGAACAAAATAAATCATATATAACATTGTTGAAGACCTCAAAAAAACCAATACCAACATAATAATGTTTGAGCTGACTCAGATGTCTACCAAAATAACTTATTTATAAAATAATTATCTATTCCTAAAAGGAAAGAATTTAATAACACAACTGATGCTCATGTTTTCTACAAGGAAAAATTTGAAACTCCCCATTTTGTGATAATAGTTAGGACTTTTGGCAAAACCTTACATAATTATTTGGTGTATTTAGGTGCTTTAGGAAATGTGATGTCTTATGTAATTTTTTAGTAACTAAGACTGACACTTGCCAAATATACTACAAAGGTAGTGTAATTAGACAAGTTAGAGTTCAAGGTGGTTGGAGAGCTCAACCACATTCATATGTAACTAGACTATGATCCTAGTGTTCAATAGTTCATTGACATCCAAATATGGCCACCATTTTCTACCACATGTGTCTTACATGGTAAGGCATGCCTAATCATATTAGGATTTAGAGAGAGAGAGCTAAAATTGGATCACATTATTATATAATATAATAAGACCAATGAAATATTATACAAGGAATCTTAATTAGGTGTCTACACACTTGAGAAAGAAGTAGAAGATTATGAGATATTCTTCATTAACATGATAAATATGAAATAAGAATATGAATTTAAAGAATAAATTATCTAAAGGAAGAGTATATCCTCTACACTTCAGAAGTAATTTCAATTTAGGTTGTTACCTTAACACATGAAAATGATAAGCATGAATATCTAGGTGAGAGCAAGGGGTACAAAGACTTTGAGGTTGCATATGTTGTCATCTTAAATATTTTGATACCTACATTTACTATTGAGGATCAAAATAGACAATCATTGATAGATAAGAGGAGACTTTGTCCATGTCCAAAGATAGAAAAGGTAATAATGAAGTGAACATAGTTTCAACATAGACCTTTTAGAATTTATTTCAAGCAACTAAAAATCACATATGGACCTTGAAGTTTGATGGCTCCAAATTAAAAAGTGGGTGTGGTGTTGGGATAAAGCTCATAAAATTGATAATAATTTCATATTTAGTATCCTTCTGATAAAGGTTCACATGCACTAACAATGTTTTTGAGTATGAAGCATTAGTGTATCACCTCTAGTTTGTACTAATGTATAAGGTGAAGAACCTAAAAGTCCTTAGGGATTCATAACTTGTGGTTAATAAAATTAAAATACACTATGCTTGTAATGAAAAGTTTTTTTCCATTTACCACATAAGAGTGTGGACCCTGATTAAGGAATTTAAAGCATTAAACATCCATACATTTACCTCAATAAATAATTATTTGGAGGATGCATTGGCAATGATCGTGATTACCCTGAAACCCATTGCTAACTCTAGAGTGAGGAGATTTTATGTAGAGTTGATCTATACTCCTTTTATTCTATAAAATATCAAAAAATTCAAGTCTTCAATTATTACCATCATATCATTAAATTCATCACCAAAACTGACTTATTTGAGTCTCAAATCATTGATGAGGAGGACTTAAAAGATTTTGAGTTAGACGATGGAGTGATCAACTTGAATATTAATAACATATTGAAAGGCATGGTATCATTAGAGAGGATATTCAACATGGATTATCATGGTGAAATAGACAAATAATACCTACCAAATTTATTCCCCATAATCATTCCAATGTTCGTAATGCAAGTGGATTGAAACATGTGTTTTTAGGCATAATTTGCACATAGATTGAAGAACAAAGGTTTGTCGAGGCATTGAAAGTTTTTTGTGACACTATTGCATGGAGATATGAATATTTAAAGGTATTTTCCACCTCCATCCTTACACATACTATTCCTATAAAACCTAGTGTCAAACCATCTACCAGAGACAAAGACCAATAAATCCATTATTGGAACCTTTAATTTTCAAAGAAGTGTAGAAACTAATTTTTGCAAAGATCATCTATCCTATCAGGCACTCCACCTAGATGTCTAATTTGGTACTAGTTCAAAAGAAAAATGGATAAATATAACTCTACGTAGACTTCATAAATATATAAAAATCATCATAGAAGGATAACTATCTATTTAATTCATTGGATGAAGTCCTATAGATAGTAAATGGCTTTCAAATGATGTTATTCCTAGATGGCTATATAGGATATAATCAGGGGATGGTTATTTATGAGGATAAAATCAAGACAAGATTCATAACCAAATGGGTTAAATTCACATACAATTGGATGCCATTTGACCTAATCAATACAGGTACCACCTTATAATGGGACATGGACATTACATTCAAATAACTCATTGGAAAATGCATCATCATCTATATGGATGACCTAACTATCTTTTCGAAGGACCGATCTGACCATGTTAAATAACTTGAGGTGGGTTTTTTAGAGATGTAGAGAACATGGTATCTATTTGAACCCAAATAAATGCATATTTTGAGTAACTAAAGGAAATTTTATAGGTCATATTATCTCAAATAAGGATATTTATAAAGATCCAGATAGGGCTAAAGCAATTCTAAAAATCCCATTGCCTAGAAACTAGAAATAGTTGAATTCATTCTTTAGCAAGATTATCTTCATGATAAATTATATTTTAGGCTTCACAAAATTAGTTCATCCACTAAAAAAAATGCTCCAAAAGCATGCAAATATCAAATACACCCTTAAGGCATAATAATATTTTTTTGATATAAATAAGTCAATTATGAACACATTGGTACTCATAAGTCTAGATTATATGCATCAATTCTAATATTACTCCTTTACTTCAAAGAATTCAAGTGTTGTAGTCCTGACTTAGAAGAATAAGTTGGTGATGAGATACCTATCTCATGTATTATTTCCCCCCTTATAAATGCTAAGTTTAGATATTAAACCATTGACAATTAGGTTGTTGCCTTAATCAAAGCTATCAAAAATTTCATACAATTACATCCTATGCAAAAAGTGTTTGTTGGTGTCCCTGACCTATTTGTAAAGCAACACTAATGCGAAATGAACTAGGTGACCATTATGATAAGTAGATGACCACTCTACAATATTTTGACCTAGATTTATAACCAATGAATATTTTTTGGAAGGCATATAGTACAAAGAATCATAAATTGTAATTGGTACCATTATGTAGTCTATTATTTACTCAACAATGAATTCCCAAGTAACTTGAAATTCATTTAGAGAAGAGCATCATACTTAAAAAATTATAGCTTATGAAGGAATATATTTGATATGCCTAAATAAAGAAGAGGTGGCTAGAATGATCATTGATTTTCATGGGAAATATGGGATTGGCCACAGTTCTAAGAGTGACACAACTCACCAAACACTTAGAGTAGGATATTACTAGCCTAATTTTTAAGAATCCATACATTATCACATGATAATATGACACATTTTTAGAATTGGTTGTGCATAGATAATGCACTCTATCCATGCCATTATAGTTGATTATTAAAGTTCAAAAATTTACAAAGTGGGGACTTGACTTTGTGGGAGCCATCAATGCCAATTCCTATATTGGACACAAATTTATCCTCATTGTAAATGAGTATTTCACATGCTCAATTAAATCCAAATAATTAAATAATTGCATAAATAAAGTGGTGATCAAATTCCTTGAGGACCACATTGTCACCAAGTTTGATATGCCATTTATTATGGTATGTAATAATGGCCTTGCTTTCTCCTCATTATAATTTAATGAGTGCATGTATGAAAATCAAGTAATCCTTAAAATTTCATCCCATTATTATCCACAAGGTAATGGATTATATGAATCAAGAAATAATAACTTTTTAGACATAATTAAGAGAATATTTGAGAGGAATCCTAGAGGCTGGCATAATATTCTCAAGTTTTCATTATGGTCTAATAGGACCAGAATTAAGTCTTATCTAAGTACTTCTCTATATCATCTAATATATGGCCAAGACCTTATCTTCCCCATAAAACTCAAAATCCCAACATTGATTTTAATTAAATATTAACTTGAAACTAATAAAAAGATAGAGACTCGCCTCCTAAATTTAATTTCATTGGAAGAAAAGGGTGATGCGTCCATGTTGCACTTTAGCAAGCATCAAGGAGTTGTCAAACATTGGTTTGAGAAGTGGGCCAAAAAAAATCCTTTTGGATCTCTAATTTGGTTCTTATTTGGGACAAGTCTCATGAAAATAAGGTTTAACATGGAAAAATTGATTCCCTTTGTCTAGGAGCCTTCCAAGTCTCTAAAAACCTGGGCTAAAATGTTTTCTAACATGTCTAATTGGTGAGGATGTTCCATTGCCTATCAATGGATAATTACTCAAGCACTACTTATAATCTTGAAATATATTAGGGTGATCTTTTAAATAATTCCCTTTCACTTTCTTTCTTTACATTCCTTTCTTATTTCCTTTATTGTTGTTGTTGTTGGTGTGTTTTGGTTGTTTACTTTTCTTGCTTTTTGATTATCAGTTTGGCTTTGTTTTTGTTTGTTTTTTTCTAGACCATCTGTTCTACCTTGTGGTTCCATGTTGATAAATTAATTAACCCAAAATGAAATTATTTGAGCTAAGTGGAAAAAATGACATCCTAATCTGTAAGTATTATTATTAGTTTGTGACATTAGGTTTATTCTTGAGTTTAGTTATAAAGGCTTTAGATATTTGTGTGTGTTTTGAATTAATTTGTGTTTTGATAAGTTTGGGATGGGATTTTTAAATATTGAATATATTCTCTCAAAACTTTTACAAAATGTACTTTAATGGTATTTGAATTTACTTATATGAAACTGATGTCACTAAGGTGTAAGGGTGAATAATCTAAAATTTTACTTTTTGTTTAACATAGTGGTCTCCAATCTAAGATTGATATACTTAAGAAAAGGCAAAATTAAAATAAAAATAAACAAAAAAATATTATTTAAAAAACTAAATGTTTGGATTATTCAAGCAACCTATATCGAGGCTATGGATGTGTGGCTCGTAGTAGATTAAATCTTTATGTGTGACAACACATAAATTCATCAAGGCTATAAACACTTGGTTTATAGTAGAGCAATTTCCAAGTAATCATATTAAATTATAATTCACTATTTTGATGATCTTTATCCATATGATTTTATCATGCCAATAATTCCTTCATTTGTTGGCCATGAATATCTTTCCAAACATATGATTCAATATGTACATTCTTTTGGAAATTGGGCTAAATGTGATTGAATATTGTTAAAATAATTTCACATGAGCCTTATAGATTAGTATTTTAATTTTTATATAGTTTACCAAATGGTTCTTTAATTATATTAAAGGAACTATAATATGTTTTCTTCTCAACATTCAATACACACAATTTTCCAAACTTTACATTGAAACATTTACATCTTCACACAACATGATGATGGATATGTTTTGTATTATGATATATAATTTTGAAATGCATCATATGCCTTAGCTTATCAACCTTCATATTCACAACTATAATTCATATTTAGTTGAGGTATCACTCATTCATCAAATGAAATAGAATTACATAAACATTATACCTCATTTACCCACATATACATGTATGTACATAGATATGATTGCTTCCTACTCAAATATAACAAAGAGATAAATCTATCTCCTAAAAAGTAAAAATGGTTTTTTTAGGATACATATAATAATAATGAATTACTAAGTGAATATAATGAATAAAAAAGAGGCATCCCAAATATTTATATGAAACCTTCACAAAATTTACTCAATATGGGACCAACACTAGATCCACATATGCCACAACCACTTCCAATTGAACAAAGCAAAAATAATCCTCACCAAAAATATTTAATAATTACATTACTCATGGAGAATATTATTTTCACCATAACCATATTGATCTTATAGAGAAATAAATGTTTTCTAATGAAATTTGTTTGGTACAACTTGGTTATACCATCGATGACTTACATCATAAAGAAAGTTGGAAAAACTCATTGGGACACATAATATTACCAAATGTTTATGGACCATGTGTCATGAAAATGAAAATATGGGTCATGCCCCATACAACTCAACACAAATTTACATTGTATTCATTTTGGATACTAAATGGAAGCTAAAATTGATCAAAACCAATAATGTATTTCATTATCCTACAAAGGAAGAATAGATCACATAGAAACATGATGGCAATGGTAACTTTACCAAGTGGGTAAGGAGACAAGAGGAGCATGCTATAAACCTTTTTCACTCAAAATTATCCAATCATAATAAACTTAATAAATTTTATGCACATTAAGAAAACATTCCAAAATATTCCAAATTAAAAAAAAAATCCTAGAATATACAAAAACATTCAAACAAATTAAAAAATATAAAAATATTCAGCATTCCCATATTTTTTAGCTCCTTGGCATCTATGTTATTTTATTTGTGCTAGTAGATAGCATATAATTTCATTTATATATACACATATGTTTTATGAATCTTTGAGTGTGATATATTCTTACCCAGACACATGATCTATGCACTTACAAATGTTGGACCTCTCCTCTACCCACATCATATAATATGTTGGGGGCATTTGCTTCTTTGATCATGATTGATACAAGTTGTTGTTTGCATAACATGCCCTAATTTCTTTATGAAATAATGGAACCCTTTTTGCTCTATATTTTTGTATTTTAATTGAATGGGTTGGAGACTTTAGCCTTTTTGATCTATTGATATGATTATAAAAGGTCCTAAAGAATGTGAAATTTGGACTTCAATCTTGCTTTAATGTTTCAACCAAGTCTAAAAGTGAAATGTTCATTATGTACACTTAGTCTGAAAATATTGCATAGGGGACTCCATTGATCTTATTGTCTGAATTTACCTAAAGCTATTAACTCTTGGCCTATTCTAAAGCATGTTTTGAGGTGCACTAAATTTTATTTCCTAGACAATTTCACCTTAGATTTATGTGAAATACCTAAGTGTGACAAAATTATAAATTATTTTTTGTAGAAATTTGGTTTATTTCTAATTTAGTTTGAGTTAAGTATACTAAAGTTTTGTATTGATTCATTTTTTGGACTTGGTCATTTCAATTTTATTAGACTAAATTGGGTATATTTTATAGCAGATGAGACTATTTTATTCAGTGATTTTATCTCTATTTAATGCCATTCTGCTCCTGTTTAGGTAAAAATGACCAAACATTTGTATTATCTTATTCCCTTAGTTCTTTTTTATAAAAATAAATAATTTAGCTATAGGTTTAAGTAAATATTTGTTTCGTTTATTTTATTTTACTTACCTTTACTTTCAATTTTGGCTCCTGTACTTAGTCATTTTTAATACAAATTCATATTATAAAGCTAATGAATATCTTGCTTTGTTGCTAGCTAATGGTCACTACCTATCCCACTAATACTACATGAGTGAGGTGGAGCCACTTGTCACTTAATTGCTTCCCTGGGCCTCTTAAGAACTTAGTATATTTATGGGAATGTTTAATATCCCAACCACCTAGAATGTTGCCACATGTTTTGATCATGTTTCCATGGGATTGGTAGAATATAAGGTTGAATCTCAAATTTAAATATGTCCAAAATGGAGACACCTATCATCATCTCACATTCTTGCTTCATTAATATTTCTTGATCATTGGGCATCACCCTTGAGCTCATGGGTAAGCAAGATCATGCCATGTAGGGAGATATAATTTCTCTAGGACCTTAGGGTAGTTAGTGTACTTTGAGTTGGAAAAAATGTCCTAGGTAAGTGGGATGATGACATGTGTCATGATCTTGGGGCCTCAATGTATTCAATACCTCCTAATTTTTGAGCTAGGGCTTATGACCTCTTAGATGAGTGAGATGATGCCATGTGGCATGATTTCCATACATCCTACTTACTAATAGACAAACATAATTGGAACCCTAGTTAAGCCCCAGATGAATTAATGGTTTTTGTGTGGCACAACCAAGCCTACTAGAGGGAACACTAAAATCATATTCAACATTGTAGAGCTTAATTTTGATGGTTTTCTAGCCCATCAAAACTATTAGACCTAAAAATGGACTTAGATCTTTTCTATGTAATTAAATATTTTTGGGTTTCATTTTATATCTTTACCTTAGTGCTTTACCCTATTATTACTCCCTTTTAGGTTGATTTTCTAAATGTTTATCTTGATTCATCTATAGACTTAGTAATTTTAAAGGATTTTAGATCAAATTGGTGAAGGTTTGGGCTGATTTAGATTTCATGTTTTACAGATGTGGTTGTTTGATTTGAACTTTAGCCTATTTCTATTTTATTTTGTTAAAAATTGACTAATTATTAATCTTGATTCACTTATAACCTTAGTCATTTTAGTCTTTTCTAGGGATGAATTGGTTTTACTTAGCCATTTATATTTTAAAATTAACAATCAAATGGTCACTTTTCCTTGTAGGTCCTTGGGTTCCCTGATGAATAGGATGAGGATGCATGTCAAGATCTCACCACCTAGAGCCTCTTAGTCCCCTAAACTTATATGTTAGCTTTTGATCCCTAGATGAATAAGATGAGGACATTTGTCAACATCTAGTGTCCCTACATCATTTAAGATTATATATCACTAAGTCAGTGACCCTTAGCCTCTAAGTAAATAGGATGATAACATAGAACATAATATATTTTACTTGAACCCCTAGGTGGTCATTATAGAGTTAGCAGATGGTATACTCTCTGGTTAAGTGATATTATGCCATGTGATAACATAATGCTTCCCCAAACTCTTATGTCAATTAGAATGAGAAGATAAGGAGGAAATTAAGTGAGTGCCTAGGATGAGGCCATATGTCAACATCTTAGGGATTCATGATAGTTGGGATGTATTAAACATTATGAAAGGATATATGAGCTCTAGGTGAGTGAGATATTTCCAATTGTTAAGATCTCACTACACCCTAGCCAAGGAAAAGTCAAGTGACTTGGGCCTCTTATCTAAGTCACTAAATAGTGAAATAATGCCACATAAAATGGACCTAGCATATGAAATACACACTATCTCCCCAAGTATTAAGTGACAACCATGTGTTGTGTCTTTCCTAATGATGATATGTGAACCTCCATAAAAAGGGCTAGGGCCTAAATTTGGTGGTTGTATTACCTATTTATGTCATCAAACTCTATAAATTGAAATGCAATCCTAAATGGATATGTGCAATCAATTTATATATTGTATCATATTGTAAGATATAAATCATGGAGCCTAGGATTCCAAATAAATTAGGTAGTGGTGTTTACTAACTAATGGTGTGCACCTTGGGACCAAGTGAATATCACAAAAGTCAAAATATGCCTAAAAGAGGCATGGTCTCCAACCTTAAGATGTTTCCAACATGAAATTATGAAAAAGATCACAAAGACATTCCATTATGTATAAGTCAGGTGAAATCTAGTTAACATGGTTCATGGCATTTTGATAATGGTCAAAACAAATCCTGAGTTAGCCTTATAGGTGGACCCAACTCATTGAGCTATCATAAACACCCATTTGAGGGTTGAGTTTGGGTCTGATTAGACTTATTATCTATATAAAACTAGTTCTTAATTGTAAGAAGGGCTCATTCATTTAGATATAGAGTCTAGGATAGAGGAAGCAAACCCCTTTTTCATTTTCTTATTGTTTTTACTTTCCTAGTTAGTTTCTTTTATTGTGAGTTATACTATTCTGAGACATTTTTGTAGTTTCAACTAGAAAAGGTGAATCCCACACATTGTTACTTTGATGCAATATCTTTAAATTAAAACTATGTGAGGATAATGTTCATAATTTATGCATTTAAATGGTAATTATGTTCATCCTTCTTCATGGTCAAGATTTTTTTAGACTTTATCACCATCTTTATTTATTATTGTGCAAATATTGGTTAGCCAGAAGAACAATTCATTAGATTTGTCTAACTAGATAGACCAAACTTTTTTGTACTACATTATAGGATCATTTCTCTTTCTCTTTACTCTTTATCTTTGACGATTATTATTATCTTAGTTTTAGAGTATCCTAATCTATAATTATAGACTACAAGTTTCATCTTGAGTGAATGTTCATCACTTGTCTCTTGTAAAGCATTGTTGAATCTATTGTGTTGGAGACAAGTGTTGATTAATAAGTTCATTGGGAATTATGAATAAGTTGATTCTTTCCTAGTATAAGTTTATTTTGTGGATATAAAAGTCCATTTTAAATAGTCCCCTTGTATGTAACATCTTGCATCATCCAACTTAGGTATATAGTTTACATGGCCTATTAGACAAAGACCTTGGGGAAGTACTATTGAGCCTAATTCCTTTCAAGAGAGGTGAAAGGGAAAAGGAAATCCTCATGATTTGAACCTTTACTCTTATTTTCCTCCTATATTTGGTGTTTTGTGCCAAGTGGACAAGTTACATATCATTTATGATCATTTATACATTATAATGTTTGAGCTTATTTATTAACACTTACACATGTCTATATCCATGCTCATATATTTCATAGTGTACTTGATATGCTATACTACATAAAAAAAATACTAACACATATATGTATGGATTGGTATAATATGCTTATGATGGTTATTTATTCTTCATTTAATTTTTCACTTCTTTGGGTGTATACCATTGTTTGTTATTGTCTTACTCACAGAATATTCAAATATGTTCCTTTCTTAGTTACTCCTATACCATTTTATGTTGTTTGTAAGTTTGAATATGTCATTCCATGTTGATTAGGCATTTAAATATGTCATCCATTTTGAATGTCCAACATTTGAACATGCCACTTGTATGATTTCTCCTTGGACCATTCATTTGCATTATATTGAGTGCTTTTGTGTGTGTGCTTGATTTTTTATTGATATTATATTATTACTTTCTAGACATTTCCATGATCTATATCATGTATATTTAGAATTTATGGGATCACATATTATGATCTTAATTGATATATATTCTTAAACATGTTATCCTTATATGCTACATGATTCATACATAGATTACACAGCTAACTTATCCTTTTGAGGCAAGGTACCTACCATATCCTATTTAATTAACCTCAAAAGGTGGGGGGAATATCAGTGAGGGAATGTCATATAAGCATGACTTCCACATTTTCATAGTTTCTAGATTTCAGTGGGGGCATGTCACAAAGGCATGACCTACACACTTAAAAACATTCATACTATTTCTAGATTTTAATGGGGGCATGTCATAATAATATGGCCTCCATACTTAATATCTTTAGAATTTAATGGGGGCATGTCATAAAAAACATAACATCCACACTTGCACAATATCCAATTTAGTTTCATGATTCATATATACACTCAGGTAAGAATCCTATACATTGAACTGATTTTACATAGATTTGAAACAATGTTTATTCATATTTATGAAACATACTCCAACTCAAATATATTATAAGTGCATATTCCATTCTATTGCATCATTTTTTTAAAAACTTACCAATTATACTACTCACTAGGATGCATTGATTACACTAGGATGTATTATTATCGATCCTTTTTTGCTACAATAGTTGGTTCATTTGATAGGTTTAAGTGATTAAATCATTCAAAATCACCATATTTATAGATTGGAGTGATTAAATCATCCAATATCACCATATTTATAGGATTATTTGTTTAAATCACTCACCCTTACCAGATTATATATATGCACACTTGAGTGGTGTGATTGAGATATAATGATCTCAATGGTTGTGTCATAACTTATCCTTGCACCAGATTAGGGCCATAATACCTTACATTATCCCACTTCAAATATCTAAGGTACACACAAGTTTAATTTTTCCTTGCTCTTTTTATTTTCAAGTATTTTAATTATTTAAAATTTCATCTTATATACACTGATTTATATTGTAACATGCTCTTAGTTATAGGTCATACACTAAAATCATTCAAAGTGGGATCAAACAAAGGCAAGGTACATTATACACACTTAAAAACACATTTATTTCCTTTAATGTAGTAATTTAATCCTTATGCATTACTATATTAATTAGGTGGGGTGTAGATATAAAATTGAATATTTATAACATCTCAGTCTTATACATTTGACAATTATCAATTAGGGTTCTACCCTTAAATTTTAGACCTCCCTACTATCTAAAGTCTTGTATTTTACATTTAATTATGACTAAATGATTACCTATTTGTATGATCCATATCATTATGATGATCCAAGTCTCCTATACCAAAAAAATATTAAAACATAATAAATATCCATAACTATTAGGTTTATTTTCATACCTATTTTCTAGAAGTATGTACACTACCATCCATAGAGGGACACTACCATTGATGGTAGTGTCCATATCCTTATCTAATATCTAGTTGGAAAAATTCATCTAAATTGTAAATGTTTTAAAGCATATAGGTTTGTAGGCACTAGGATTTCTCATAGTAATATTTGTGCTAATGTGGGTCTTAGGCCCCCTTTTTCATTTCATCTCCATTTCACCCCACTTAATTAGTTTCACTAATTACCATTTCACCCCACGTAATTAGTTTCATTAATTACTATTTTACCCCACATAATTAGTTTTACTAATTACTATTTTACTCCACATAATTAATTTTAACTAATTACCAAGAATTAAATCTATCCAAATCTACCAAAATACAATAAAAGCCAAATGGTTTAAACTCCACAACAACCTCCCTCATAGCCCAAAAAATGTGTAGTAGCTTAGTGCCTAGTTTAACTCATAATTGGAATAGTTAGAACATTTTTTTGGCAAAACTTGACTAAATTGGTACCGATCCCCATGATCGATGTCAATTTGGTAGAATCGATGTCAATTTATACCCAAATTTGCTTTTAGTAAGGGACTGTGATTTTACTCCTAAACACCAAAGGAAATCATCTAAGATGACTAAAATACAATAGTTCACCCCTTTTTGGAAAGACACGTTACTATGTTAGCCCCTCAACATCCATCCAGAGACTAGAAATCAACTTATCAACCTCATGATTACCACAAACTCGGATCTTTGTTAAGGTGAGTATATTTCATTTTTATAGTAATTTTATGTTTTTTGGTTCTAATTTATGCTTCTGTTATATATGTTTATAATCTTTAAACTATCCTAGATTATCCTAGACTTTCTTAGATTTCACTAAATGAACCTTTAGCTTCCTATTTTCAAAGCATTATCTTTACTATAAGAATTGATGTCGATTCATAGAATCAACATCGATCCTATAATATAGGCATTGATCCCTATCTAAATACTATTTGTTTTAAATCTGAAACTTATTTTTGGTAGCACATTTAAATTAATATTGATTTTACGTTCCTAAATCATGTGTTTCACCTGTAGATGATACTACTTGGAGCCTCACATGAAGTTATTACCATCCATAATTTACCAATTATCCCTCAACCTTTTTATACTAATTAGAACATTATTGATTTTGAGTTAGGGATTTGTTTCATTGTATTTTACCCTATGATAGATGTTGTTTATTTCTAACTAATTAGAAATCATACAAGAAGATGAAGATTTTATTAAAGTCTATTGGTGTGATCAATTCTCTAATCTTAATGAAATGGATGTAGATTAATTTAAAATATGTCAATTTCATTTATGTATTGTTGATGCATATTTTAATTTCTCTTATTATTTTTATCCACTTAATTGTTTCATAAAGTGGGATGACATCTTTGTTAGAAATTTCACCACTTTTTAAGACTGTTGTAACACTAGACAACCCACTAATCTATTTTATTAATCAAATATTCTCCATGTTTTTCTCATGTGTGTAGGTAGTCCTTCCTATCCAAAAATGAGCTCTCACATTCTTTAGATAAATAGTGCACAACCTTATAAATCACAAGTACATATTAAAACACTGTATTTGAATTTGAGATTTTAGTAGTTTATTTTTATAAATAAACAAATGAAAAAAATACTTAAACATTTTGGCACACCTAGTTGGACCCTGTTTGGGTGTCACTATTCTTTTTTTTCATTTTAGTTCTTTGTTTTGAATCATGTTTTAGTAAAAACTTTTCTTTTTTTTCATTTAAGCAAGAAAATTAAAAAAATAGATTACTTTCTTTATGAAAAAAGGTTATATTTATTAGTTTACTTATTATATTAGCACACCTAGTGTAATTAGGAGGATTAATTCACCATTCTAGTTGCACTCCTTTTTAACACACTACTAAACCACAACAATCTTAAAATAAGAAATCAAAAAAATCCTTCCTAGGTAGACCTACTTGGATTTCATCACCAAGGGAAAATATGACTTGGTGTTTTAGTTGAGTATAAATAATTGGTTGGTAGTATAAAGGCTAATTTCCTAGTACCCTTATTATTATGGTACCGTGAAGTGAGTGGGTAGGCCCTGATACCAAGCCATGTACTACCACCAACATTGATTTAGGCCTCATTGTACATTTAAGTATATTGAGGATTCTAACTCTGAACAAACTTGAAACCAAGCTTAACTTACCTCTTATTAGGACCTTTATTAAGCCAACACCCCATCACATCTTAAAACTTATTTATTAATAAAAGTAAAAATAATTAAGTATGCTTAAGTATATTATGTGATTTATCCTCACTAAAATAAGATAAACAAAATAAGGTTTTGGGTGCTTTTGAATTTTTTCTTTGTTTTGTTATTTTAATACTACATGGTTGTAACATGACAATAATCATAAAGACAAACAAATTCACTGCCTTCATCTTCCTTAATGTAACATTCATTGAGTTTTTAGAAGAATAATGATTGAGAGGGGGGTGAATCAGTCTTAAAATATTTTACAACTTTATTATATCATTCATGAACTATCAAAATAATATACTGAACTAGAAACATAATAAGAGATATGAGCATAAGACAAGAGCATAACACATAGAACACTTATTTGTGTGGGAAACCCTCAAGGGAAAGAAAAAACTAATAATAAAAATGGAATAAAGTCTTATAATACAAACATCAAGATTTAGTGAAGAACCAACTTCACTTGGAGCACCAACCCCAACTAGTTAAGCACCCACTTGACTAGGCTTTAACAAGAACCTACTTACAAGGAGGCACCAACCCCATGGATGACTCAAAACTAACTCAACCACTTGATTAACTTAATAATAATTAGGAAATATTGTTTTTCAAACAACTAATGATGACCACCTCTTCATATCTTTACAATCTTATCCCTCTCAAACTACCTTATAGGCTCCTTTGCTTCAACTAAGTATCTTCAAGACATATTAGGTCATTTGACCTTGATAGTCATCTATAACACCCATGTTATATCTTCATGATAGTTTATTTTCACCTTGATGATGGTTTAAAATACCTAATTTAGATTTTAAAACTGCTATATCTTCCACTTCCACTTTTACATTCTCTAACTAGCAAATTAGGCCTATTAAGCCTTATTCTTATACTAGGCTCTTGCTTATACACCTCTTGGTCAGCCATACACACTTAACCAATTATATGTTTAATAAAATAGGATTAGGAAATGACAAAAACATGAATCAAACATTAAAATAGGTCATTCATAACATATAGGACCAAAACCCCTTTTAGGCCTTAAGGAAACCTACTTTAATTATGCCTTCATTAACATGCATTACCCTTTAAACTCTTCGAAACACTCTCAAAATTCTCATGTAGTAGTAAAATATCATATGTCACTGAAATAAACCCATACCAAGCTCATATTATTTCCATAATTTTAGTGCTCAAAATTTCACTAAAGCAATTGGGCCTTTATCAAGTATAGATGAGTAAGTCCTTAGCCAAATTCCTGCTTTCAGTTGTTTGTGTCAAAGGTCAAGTTTTGTTTTAAATTGGATAAGTGTAAATTGGTATTTATTTGGCATATGTTTACAAATATTATACTTTTTTAGTGAATAAAATGTTTGATAGAAATAGGTCTTTAGAATTTTTGTCTTAGATAAAAATCTGAATATTTATTTCCATCAGACATTTTATCCACTACAAAAAATATGAAGGAATTTGATGTTTTGGCCAAGTCCTATTTGCATCAGTCTAAGTGTTCTATACAAATATGAAGAGTATTGTTTGTTTTGTACTTTTTATCTATGGTAAAAATTCCAAAGGGTACTTGCCCTTCGAGCATTTTTCATGCACAAAAATCCCAACAAAAATCCTTTGTTTTAGAAAGGGTGCATAGTCTTATTTGTTTTGGCCAAAACATTTTATGCAAAAAATCCTGAAAGAATTATGGAAGAAATTTTTTCCATGGAAAAATTTTTGAAGGGTACTTTTGCTTTGGGCATTTTCCCTAGACAAAAATCTTGAAGGGTACTTACCCTTTGACATAAATGCAAAGGTCTGATTTCTTTGACAGAAGAGCTAAGTCCAATTCCTTTAGGAAAAGTGTAAGGTTCAATTATTTTAGACCTTTTGTCCATGGAAAAAAGTTTGAAGGGCACTTGCCCTTCAGGTATTTTGACTACAAAAAATCCTAAAAGAAAACTCATTACCCTTAAATGAAAAAGCTAAGTCTAATTCCTTCATAAAAATGGTCAAGTCCATTTTCTTTGGAAAAATGCCAAGGTCAATTTCTATAAGGAAAATTTTTTAGACATTTTGTCTAAAATAATTGTCCCAATGAGGATAAAGATTTTGAAGACTCAATTTTTATGGGAAATGTGCAAAGCTCAATTTCATCAAGGAAATTATTTTAGATAAAATGTCTAAAATAATTCTCCTAACAAATAGAAGGCTTGGGAGCATAAATGCCAAAGATAAAATCCCATAATAATTATTGTGGGATAATTATGCCAAAGACAGATAAGCCAAAGATAAAAGGCCCAAGAAAATTCCTTTGAAGACCAAAGGGATGATGAAATTAGAAATGATGAAGATAAAAGATTTGATAATCAAAGTCCCAATAAAATTTGCTTGAATTGTAGGTATGATGATCTCATAGATGTCTTTTTGATAGGCACATGGACATCAATTTTAAGGCATAATAAATAACCATTGGGAATCAAATGTTCTAGGATGGTTATGTGAGCATCAAATTTAGGCCTTATAAAGTAGCCATTTATTTTTAAATGTTGGCATATCTACAACATGTGTTTGCTCTGGTAGGATGATCAGATGGTGTGTGATCAAATATAAAGAGTCAAAAGAACTTGAGACCAACATAGGCCTGATAAGTGTTGAGCTTGTGAGACATGATTAAAATTTCAAGCATGTTTAAAATATCTCATGATGTGAGTGGATAGTTGACCATTCAATGGACCTTTAGATCTAGTGAGCTACTATCACATGACATGATAGCACTCAATGCAACAAAGACTATTTGAAGGGGACATAAAAATCTTGCAGGGCTACCAAGTGGCACAACCTTAAGGCCGAGTGAAGTCAATAGCTAATAACATTTTGACCCTCAAATCATGATTTAATGGATCACATTCACTCACCCAGTCAAGATCCAATGGTAATCAAAGATTTAAAGTATTCCAAGATCCTCTAGGAATATATGAGGAGGACAAATGTGAAGCCCTTAGTAAGTGAACAAGAAAATCAATGGTTTATAGACAATCATGTATCTAATAGATCAATGATGTGAATGTGAGTGGACCTTTCAAAAGGGAAATAGGAAATATAACCTAAGTTTTGCATTTTTTATTTGCTTCACTTGTTTGAGCTCCTTCATGGGAAAAATATTGTAGGATTACAAGATCAAATTGGGCTACTCCAAGGAATATCTCTCAAGCATCCATGAATCAAGAATATTTTCTAGTCATCATTGTAAGAGTAGGATTGTTCCATGGTATGCATAAAGGAAAGGATAACTATCTGGGAGGTTCTAACTATGCAAGCAAGTGGCCCAGGCTATCTTCAGGTAGTTTCACATAATGATAAAATTTATTTGTCTCTTCAAGTGAATATCCTTCTTCCAGCTCATGTGAAAAGGTGTATTTAACCAAAAAATTGAAGGATATAATCCATTTATTCATCATTTCTTGTAGAGGTAGTTGCAACAATCATTATCCTTGTAGTTACATGAAGATTTCAGGCATGGTAAAGGAATATTTTCTAGCTAGGAGAAATTTGGTGGGAATTTGGCACTTTTTGATTTGAAATGGGTAAAAAAATATAAGTAGAAGGCTTGTCTTCTATTCAGGAGGTTGGTTGGCCATTATGTTGGTCATTGTGGGGGTTGTGTTTTTGGTCTATATTTCATTCTAAGTAGAGACTCTTCCACATTTTGGGATCACTAATATGTGTATTTTTCCTCTCTTATTAAGGTGGTTATAGCTATAGAACCATCAAAAAGCTTTGAGAGTACCTTTATGTGTCACCCCCATCCAACATGGAGTAAATCCACCATCATTGTCCCTATGGAAACATTTTGAAACACTGATGTGTGTAATATTTTATTGCTAAGTTAATGAAAATGCTTATGGTTCTTTGCTATTTTATATTGATGAAGTGTAGTAATATGTTTTAAAAATATTATTGATTGGAAATATTGTTCTATGCTCATTACTAGTTGTCATCTTAGGCTTAGATCTTGGTTATAAATCCCTTTCTGCATTATGTTTGGATATGTGTTACCAAATAACTTGTTAGGGCACCCTAGGTTTATGGATTCAATGGGATAAAGTAGGTGAGATTCTAGTTTCAATGTATGTTCTATAATTTCAAGGATCATTTTGGAATTTACATTTCATTGGCACTAATAAGTGAAAATCACTCTTGGTAGTTCCATTAGCTTGTATTTGAGTTATCTACATATTTATAATAAATGATGTTATAAATTTTGAAAGAATCCCTATTAATTGAAAGCCACCAGCACACCACCATGCCTTTATTATTTTTTGTAATTGTCTTAATTTGTCCTACCCTATCCTACCTTGGCAAATAATACACCTTATTACATATCTTAATTGTTATTTTTGAGTAGATGCATAAATGTTGCATACTTAACATGTGTCTATGATTTGTGATTTAAAGCCTAGCATTGAAATCTTCCATTCATCCATTTACTATTGAAAATTTATTTGAAATTAAGTTTTCAATCACCTTAGAATATGTCTTTAGTAGCTTGTATCTAGTCTATAACATTTGCTCATTTTGTGTGACAACCCTTCCCATGTGGAGTGATCAAGTTTGGTTGTGTTCTGGTCATATGTGTGTCCCTTTGTGCCAATAATCCCCATGAAGGTTGAATTTTAGAATCTCTCCATGTGACTAAGATACCCCTTAGGTCCTCTCACCTTGGTTCAGGTAGATCTAGAAGTATCAAGGAGCTAACCATACCCTTTGTAGGTGCCTCTCAGTCATTTTTTGCATCCAGTCTAGTCTTGATGCTAAACCCATCCCTAGTTATAATGACATACTAACAAGTTTATCATCATTGTTTACAATTTTATTTCAATTGTGTAAGGATGATACTATGAGGTGTACAATTTGGAACCAGCACATAACACCTTTTAGCTCCATCTACTACTTGAAGCATGCCATTAACACTATTCACAATTAGGCTTGTGTATACCCAAAAAGTTTGCCTTGAACAACTGAATAAAAAACATAATTTTTACAAAAAAAAAAAAAAAAATCACACATACATAAGATACATGAACTTATGGTCATCAAAATGTGATTTACACTTCAAAACTTAGGGTAATAGGACTCAAACCCTTATTTGTAAATAGCCCACTCAGAACCTCCAACTAGCCTCAAAACACATGTAGAACCAATTTAAAAGAAATAAAATGCATGTAGATGATAAAATTATTTAATTTAACCATTATTAAATAGATATATAATATTTTAAAATGGTAATATTGGTCTTGTAGACCAATCTCATAGTCTTGTACCTCACTGTCTCATCTGACCTAGATAGGTCAACTTATGAGCAACATTTTCATCAAATTCACTAATATCCAAAAAATCTATCCAAAATTAACATGTATTAAAGATATTTAAAAAATTCTCCATGCAATTTAATTCATCCCTAATCCATTATAACATAACCCTAATCAACTTCTCACTTCTGTCTAGTTTTCTCACTATTTGCATCATTAGGCCTCTTAGTGAATGGTTAACTTGTATGGCTGGTTTATCATCCCTGATGGATATTTAATACTCATAAACAAATATTGAAATTAAATACAAGTCTAAATATTAAAACTTCATCCATTTATCAACTTTGACTTGGTTAACTCTGATTGATACAAAAAATGTATGAGAAACAAGGCTTTTCCTGTAGGGTCCACTAACTCACCTGACAAATAAATCACACTTAGAGATTAATGGGAGAATTTAATAAAATATATAATCACGTAAATATCCATAAAAAAACCATTTTAATCACTTTATATCATTATGTTTCACATCGAGTTAGTGTTAGGGTTTTAGAGAGGGTTAACACTATTTCTAGTGTTAATGATTATCCATAAAGTACTACCCCTCATTTATAAAAATAATGCCTAAATGTATTAACTAGGACCCTTCCCCATATATCCTCAATATATCAAGTTATATTTTAGAGGTTACACATTCCAATGAAAACTTGAAAGTTCTTCTCAAGTTGAGAACCCTTCATTCTATGCACATAAGGGACTTCAAAACACTTTTTATTGCCTTAACCTTAAAATTTTGACCTAAAACTTGGGAAAAATTCTTGAAAAAACATTAATCACTTATTTAAATGATCAAATTCCCATATTATCCTTTCAAGAATAATATCATACCCCATTAGGCCATGCTCTCTCTCTTTGCACTCTAGGCATTGACTTGTAAGTCACATTGGGTCTTGAAACTAACATTATAACCAATTTCCAAGATATCACCACCTCATTTTAATATATATATATATATATATATATATATATATATATATATATATATAAAATTTTTAAACAATAATTTTTTATAGTCCTGAAAAACTCCTTATGACACCTCAGCAGGCTAGGTAGGGTCTAGAGGTGGTCTAGTTGCATACTAGGTCTGTAGGTCCTACCCTTGTAGGCTCACTCTGAGACTATCATGAGTGATCAAATGAATCATATGAATTATGAAAAAAATAACATATCCTATTATTCCTCTATGAATCCATCTCACCATTCCACCAAGCTCATACCTTCTTATAGGGTCTTTTCATGTAATGACTAGTGTAATGACTAGGCTTCTCAAGCTCTTAAAACTTGACAACTGACCTTGAAACATTTCTTGATGCTATTATAAATTTATAATATGTATTACATGATACTAAAATAATTTCATACATCTCAATTATTCTATCAAATAATAACATTCTTCAATGACCTCATGAACACCTTTCTTAAGATCCTTTGACATCAATGACAACATCAATGCCAAAAATTAATAACAAGAACAATGCTCAAAAATATTCCCATTTTTAATTAATGGAAAAAAATATTTTATACTTATCATTCTTATCTTCCCATTTTTAAATTTTTTCCCCTTTGATATAAATGACAAAGTGATGTCTGTAACTCCTTGAATCATATTCCTTGTAACAAAAATACTCAACACACAGGACTTAAGATTTTATAAGACATAATATAAAAATTCTCCCATATCTCCATGCATAAATTCTTAGGAAAACTTACTTATTATTTTTTATAATGAGAATTATTATCTCCCCCTAAGTAATTTAATTTTTCAATGATTTTTAGGTGTAGGAATTACACCCAATTCCTATTATAGGTGTTCAAAAGTTACCTTTGAAAGTGGTTTGGCCAATATGTTTGAAATTTGATCCTATGTAGAAACATATTAAAGTTTTACACTTTGTTCACTTACCTTTTCTCTTAGAAAATGATACTTGATGGGAATGTGATTGGTCCTTCAGTGCATGATATGGTTTTTTGAGATGCTTATAACACTTGTATTGTCATAATACATAGGGCTAGGACCATCATACTCCACCTTGTATTATTTTAGGGTTTGTCTCATCCATAAGACATAAGTTAAATAACATGAAGATACTATAATGTACTCATCCTCACAAGTGGACAATGCTATTGATGGTAGCTTCTTGCTTATCCATGAAACTAGGCACCCACCTAGGAAGAAGGCTCTTCCACTAGTACTCTTCTTATCATCTATACTTCTTACCTAATATTCATCTATGTAGGTTTTCAAATTGAACTCATTGATTCTTAGATACTACAATCCATACTCCATATTCCCCTTGAGGTACCTGAGTATTTTTTTGACTACTTGTAGATGATTCTCTTTTGGATCTTGAAACTTTCCTACAAGACCTATGCTTGTATGATGTTATGTCTAGAAGTAATGGTGTAAAAAAAACTTCCAATGATTAACATATATGATGTTTGATTTACTTTTTAAGACTAATCTTCCTTGCTCAACTTACATCCTATGATCATGGTTGTACTAATTGCCTTGCAATATTCTATCTCAAACTTATTCAACATATCTCTTATGCACTTGGCATTGAGATGAATATACCTTTTTAAGATTGAGTGATTTACAACCCAAGAAAGAATGATAGTTCTCATATAATGGACATCTCAAACTCTTTTTTCATCACCTCTATAAAGGTCTTGGTCATGTTCTCATTTTTTCCACCAAAGATGATGTCATCCACATAGACAACTACTGTCAATTGATGGTTATCTTCAATCTTAATTTACAGATTACATATACAACTCCTTTTTTTAATCTTCAATCTAAAAAATACTTATCCAACTTAGAATACCAAGCTCTAGGAGCTTGATTTAGACCATAAAGAGCCTTTTTAACTCTACAAACATAGTCTTTATCATCTGATAGTGAAAACCCTTTAGGTTGCTCAATATATACTTCCTCTTCCAAATTCTCATTCAAAATGGTATATTTGACATCCATTTTATATACCTTGAATCCTTTTATCCTTTTATATGCTATAAACAATCTAATGGCCTATAATCTTGCTACTGGTGCAAATATTTCCTCAAATTCAACCCCTTCAACTTATGCATATACCTTGCATACCAATCTAGCCTTACTCCTAGTGGCTTCTCCATCTTCATTTAACTTATTCATAAACACCCATTTTGTGCTAATGACATTTTTATCTTTAGGCTTAGTAACTAGTTCCCAAGTCTCATTATTTTCTATTTGGTATAACTCCTCATTCATAACACCTATCCAAAGTTTGTATTTGCTTACTTATATAAAATCTTAGGTTTAATTTTGGATAATAGAGAAAAATTATCTTGATTTAGATTACTTACCAGTCTTCTTTTTTGGATACCTGCATTGTTATCACCAATGATTTGATATTCAAGGTGATCTCTTTGAATCTATCTTGAGGGTATTTTTAGATCTTATCTCTCTTCAAATTCTTCTTCTTCCTCATCAACCTCTATAGTCTCATCTTCATTCTTGAAGTCCATATTATCTAAAGTGTTCTTTGACTATGAGTGACATTTCCTTATCTCAACAATCTTCACATTTGTGCTTTCCACTATCTTTGATAGTCTCTTGTTATAATGTCTATAGGATAAGCTCATTGATGAGTATCCCAAGAGTATGCATTCATTAGATCTGGGATCAAACTTACCCAAGTCTTCATCATCTCTTTTGATTTAACATTTTCTCCCAAACACTCTAATGTGTTCCACATTGGTAGGTTTACCCTTCCCTAGTTCATAAGGAGTCTTGTTGCTATTAGTACATATCTATCCTCTATTCAAAATATAGATAACAATGATTACTACCTCTCTCCAATATCCATCAGATAATAGACTCATTTATCATAGCTCTATCCATTGCTTGAACTGTCATATTCTTCCTTTCTACTACCCCATTCTACTTAGGTGTCTTAGCTACTAATAATTGTCTCCTTATTCCATGAACTTCATAAAAGTCATCAAAATCATTAGACCATAACTATCCTCCTCTATTAGATATTAGGAACTTGATCTTCTCATTCTCAAAAAGATCCTTGAATTCATTGAACTTATCAAGAGCTTCTAATTTTTATTTCAAAAATGCAACACAAGTCATTCTTGTGTAATCATCTATGAGTTAAATGAAGTAGTTATTTCCTTGAATGTTTTGAATTCTTATAGGCCCATGGAGATTAGTGTGTATTAGATCCAAGGGTCTTGTAGTAGATTACTCCTTGGATTTGAACCTTATTCTACTCTACTTACCATATTGACAAGATTTATAAAGTGCGTTTGTAGGTTTGGTAATCTTAGGCATATTCTTCATAGACTTCTTAGTGCTAATATTGAATAGATTATCAATGTTTAGGTGACTTAACATTCTATACCATAACCAAATTTAATTTATGTTTCTCATGAAACATCTCTCTTTCTCTATCTCATTCAATACATATAGGTTATTATCAGTCCTCTTGGCATTGGCAATTACCCTTCTTGATTTGGCTCTCCTTATCTCATACCCTCTGTCATGAAAGGTTAGTGTGTGTCATTGATTACACATTTTAATTACATTAAGAAAATTATGTTTCAAAACTTCCATACACAACACATTTTGTGTCTTGGTCTTTCCATTATCGAAATTCATGACACCCTTGCCAACTATATTAGTAGTTATGCTATGTCCAAACCTCATTGTTCCTAAAACATTTCATGTCTCCAAACCACATTTTATTTAATGACATGAACTTATTTCTATCTCCTATCATGTGGCTTGAGAAACCATTAATTATATAACATTTCATGCCTTCATCTTGAATGTGAAAGGTAGTCTAAGTTAGCATAGAATCCACTTTGGTCTTCTATTCTTCCTTGGTAAATATTCCATTTTACCTCTTGAGCTCAATATGATCTATCCTAACATGATTTAGCTTCCATACTAATGTTTGGTTCTTCTTATGAATTCTAGGAGATTCATATGTCTTTTTGAATCTTGTGAACCTTCTAACTTTAGTAGAGCATAATATTGCAATGTGTGTTATATTGAGATAGATGTAAAAAAAAACATTCTTATACTTACCATGGTTCCGTGATGACATATACTTTATTGAATTAGGCTTCCTGATTGGTATTTTCATTTTGGTACTCTTGAATTTTTTTGACTTATCATGCTCTCTCTCAAACTTACTCATTTTGTATATGAGTTGCTCATGTTCAACCTTTAAGGAATCTATCTATGTACTCAACTGGTCATACTCAAGTTCCTTTTACTTAAACCTTATGTTAACCCCTTCTAACTGACACCTGAGATCCTTGATATTCTTGTTTTGATGTTTAAAATCATCAAGGCCACTTATGATCTTAGCTTCAAGGTCTACTTTAGATACTCCTTATTCATTGTCATAGTAGACTTATTCATCACACAAGTTATCTTCTTGTTGATCATAAGACCTTATTGTGCTTCTTAGGATCACCTTTAATCTATTATACTTGCCTCAAATGACCATGATCTGATACCAATTTTTGGAATCACAATGACTAAGAGTGGGGGTGAATTAGTCTTCAAATATTTTACAAATTTATTTTATCATTCATGAACTATCAAAACAATGTAGTGAATTAGCAACACATTAAGAGCTATGAGTATGAGATAAGAGCATAACACATAGAACACTTTTTTGAGTGGGGAAACCTCAAGGGGAAAAAAACCCACTTAATATAATAAAATTTGATAAGACAAACATAAATATTTAGCGAAGCACCAACTTCCCTTAGAGCACCAACCCTGACTAACAAAGTACCCACTTGGCTAAGATTTAGCAAACACCTAATTGCAAGGAGGCACCACACCCATAAATGATTCAAAACCAACTCAAACATATTATTTACTTGATCATATTAAATAAATATTTTTTCTCAACCAACTGATAATGACCACCTCTTCAGCTCTTCACACTCTTATCCCTCTCAAACTACCTTTTAAGCTCCTTCACTTCATCTATGTTTCTTCAAGACATATTAGGCCATTTGACCTTGATAGTCATCTACAATACCCTTTTTAGATCTTCATTATATTTTCTTTGCCCCTTGATGATGGTATATAATACCTCCTTTATCTCTTCAAAGTGATCTATCTTCCACTTCAACTTTTACATTCTCTAACTAGTAAATTATACCTATTAGGCATTGTTCTTATACTAGGATCTTGCTTATACACCTCTTGGTCAGCAATACAAACTTTCACACTTAGATTTTAAATATAATAGGCCTTAGGAAATTCCAAAAGCATTAATCCTATTAGGATAAATTAAAACCCAGATCTATCCCCAAATCACATACAAGAGAAAATATGAAATGAATTAATCAAACATTCTGAAAATAAACATAAACATGCACATAATAGGAGATACTAGATTTAATGTGGTTCACCCAAGATGGGCTATATATACTAAACTTGTCTACTATATTATTTCTAGGAATACAAGGGAGAAACAAAATCCTGTAACAAACCCTATTACACCTCTCTACCTTTTTCACCTCTTCTTTGTGTATAATATTTTATTTTTTTCACAATAATCCATATTAGCCATATATCAATACATTTTAGGGTTAAAAACACCTAAACATAAACTCTGCTATTAGATATAGAAACCTTTAATCAATGGCCTAGATTGATTATGAAATTACAATTTAACAAGACAATTTTAATTAAAAAATCTTCAGGGTTCATGGCCCTTGGACCCCTCATCGGGGGGTCATCCCCCTTAGACCCCATCAGGGGGGTTCCCCCCTTGCAACCCTTGATGCCATCAAGAATTCAAAGAATGGGATCCAAACCCAACTAAAATAACATCAAAATTTTAACCTTTGATCTTAGAAGATAATTAGGATCCACACCTAACAAATCAAACATTATAATAGGTCAGTCATAACATATAAGACCAAAACCCCTTTTAGGCCTTAAGGAGACCTAATTTAATTAGGCCTTTATTAGCATACATTACCCTTTGAAATATTTTGAAAAATATTAAAATTATTGATCAATAATAACACATCATATATCACTAAAATATAAAAATAAAAATATCATATTAGGTCAATGACACCTTTTGGCTCCACCCACTACTTGAAGCACACCATTAGCAATGTTCACAATTAGGCCTGTATATACCTAGAAAGTTTGTCTTGAAAAAATGAAGCAAAAACACAATTTTTCCAAAAAACTATGGCAAAAAATCACACATAAATAATATAAATTATCTTATGGTCATCACCTTGTGATTTATACTTCACAACTCAAGGCAAAATGACTCAACCACTTCTCTACAAATAACCCACTTAGAAATACCAACTAGCCTCAAAACACAATAATAGAAACAATGACCTAAAACACCTATAGAACCACTTTAAAATACTTAAAATTCATGTGGATGATCCTATGAGGTCATTAGACTATTATTGGATAGATATATACTATGGTCAAATTATACTATTGGTCTTGTAGACCAATCTCATAGTCTTGTATCTCATTGTCTCATATGAACTAAACAGGTCAATTTATGAGCAACATTTTCATCATATTCACTGATCTCCAAAACATATATTAAACATGAACATGTATTAAAGGTATTTAAAAACTTTTTTTGTACTTGTATTCATCCTTAATCCATGATAACACAACCCTAATCAGCTTCTTGCTTATGCATGGTTTTCTCACTATTTGCATCATTAGGTTTGTTAGCGACTAATCAACTTGTATGACTAGTTTATCATCCATGAGGGAGATAACCTACTTATAAACCACCATGGACATAAAATAAAAGTATTAAGCTTCAACCTTCATCTATTTATTAACTTTAACTTGGTAAACTCTAAATATTATAACAAATCTCTAAGAAACAAGGCCTTTCCTATAGAGTTCACTCAATCACCTGACAAACCAATGACATCTAGAGATGCTTGGGAGAGTTGAATAAAACATAATATCACTTAACTATACATATCAACCATTATGAGCATTTATAATAATATATTTCACATTGAGTTAGTGTTAGGGTTTTAGAGGAAGTTAACACTATTTTTGGTGTTAACTATTATTCATAAAGGACTACCACTCATTTCCAAAACTAATGCCTAGAGTTATTATCTAGGATGATTCCCCATCTCTCTTAAATATAAGAGGTTACACATGTTAATTAACACTTGAAATTTCTTCTTAGGTTGAGAACCATTCATTTTATGCACATGAGAGACCTTAAAATGCTTTTTCTCACCTTAACCTTCAAATTTGACCTAAAACTTGGTCAACATGCTTGAGAAAACATGATAGACTTATGTTAATGCTCACATGTACATATTATATTTGGAAATAAAAGGTCACACCCCATTATTTAATGCTCTCTCTCTTTGCATTGTAGGGCTTGACCTGTAAGTCACATTAGGTCTTAAAACTGACCTTCTAATCTCTCATAACTTCATATACAAATGAAAACAACCTATCTCATGTACAAAAACTAATTTAAATCCTTAATATGCCTTGAAAACTCCTCATGAATCCTTATTAGGTTAGGTAGGTTTTAGAGGTGGTCTCGTTACATACTAGGTCTGTAGGTCATACCCATATAGGATTACTCTAAAACTCTCATTAGTAATCCAATACATCATATTCATGATAGAACAACCTCATACAACCTCTTATGACTCTATGAATCCATATCACCATTCCACCAAGCTCATACCATCTTACAGGGTCTCTTTAAACAATGACTAGTGTCATGACTAGGTTTTTCAAGCTTTTGAAACTTGACAACTGACCTTAAAACACTTTTTAATGATCCTAAAATAATTTAATACCTCTTAATGATTATATCAAACAAGAACATTATTCAATGACCTCATGAACACCTTTCATAAGAACCTTTGACTTCAATGACAACATCAATGTCAAACTTCAACAACATGAACAATCTAAAAATGAGACCCCTACCTCTCCAAAATCCATAAAAAATGGCCTCCATTAATTTTACCCATAGTGTGATTTTGGCATTTCCAATATATTGGAAACAATCCAATTTCCCTATGTCATTACCTTACTTCACAATCTATACAAATTCTTATTTCCCCTCAAGGTCAATCCTCATGAATTCTATATAACATGCCACTAGAAACATCATATGGATACATGGTAGCCATGGTTTCCTCTTTTATCAACCCACCACCACCAAAATATTTGAATACCAGTGTAACATAAACTATAGATACTCAACCATCATTAGTATCTAGTATCCCCTATGTAACTATTATCCAAACCCAAAACATTACTATACCTTAACTTACACCTAATCAAATACCCTTTCCCATGCTTTAAAATTTAGTAGTCTCCATCCCTATAACTCTCCCCCTAACCCAAACATATGTAACTCAAATCCCAAACACCACTCAACCACTACCATCTACATAACAAATCACCATAAGTCAAAATATCCAACAAAAGATCCCCTTAACCACTCAATACCAAATTCCATCACAACCCCTCACAACCATCTATCTTAACCCATTTTAACAACAAATCCTACCCCTATTTTTCCCATAGTATGTAGTGACATCTCAACCAACCATTACCACTTATATTGATTATCCCCTTTCACAACCACTCCCAATTTTTCTTCCTCCTTATCAACATTTGAAGTAAAATGTTTTAGGGGGTATGCCTCAATATAATGCCCAACCTAACCTCATGCGTATTCTTATGGATAGGATACCCAACTTAGAGGCTTCTAATATAGGAATAAAAACATGCTTACATATGAAATAATATGTAATGAACCTATTAATCCTACCATTCTAATTAGTCGATATCTGGCATAGTGAGAACTTCCCATGTTTACAAAGTTTTAAAATAAGGAGGACCCAAAATAATGCATTAGGGCATTTAGGCACGTGTGTTACCTCATATCTCATGTTGATTCCATACTTTTAAGGACAACCCCATGTCATTAGCTAGACCACATTTATATTAGTACAAATCCATCCCCCAACATTTCCTATTATCCTTTAGGAAATTATCTCATATTTTCTTAGAGCCCTTTTCGATTAATATCACAAGGAAAGTAACCATCACTGATCTCTATGCCATTAGACAATTTGAAGATGATTCCATTATATATTTTGTGGCTAGGTAGCAAGGTGCTATAAATCAATTAACATTTTTTCTTCCTCAACCTGAATTGATTGAGTTGTTTTCGATATCCTATTCAAATCATATCTCATCCACATTCTAATTTTAATCATTTAAGACTTTTGATGAATCCTTTACCATGGATTGTAAGCTAGAAATTTGAGCCCTAGAAGAAAGGTGAAGTTATAAATAAAAATTTTAAACTTGATCCTTCCAAAGGGACCAAAAATCCTAAACCAAAGATCATAGATATGTTTTCATCTTAAATTTAGCTCCTTCATCAATAACAAGCCAATTAAGTTCCTCCCAAATGCAACCACAAATAATCTTAACATGATTTACACCCATGCAATACACACCCTTGGGAGAGTGTTATGCTACCATCTTGGACAAACTATTAAAAGTGTCAGTTATTGAACTCCCTCTTATTAGGACCATTTTTGAATCTCAACCTAAACCTAATTGGTATAAAGAGAGTGAATTTTACAACTACCATCACATACCTAGTCATGAGATCAACATATGTCACTATTTCATAAGCCTAGTCTAGAACCTTATTGATTAAGGAAAACTAAAATTGGATCATCCAAATGATCCTCAGAACCAATCCCTTGATATCATTAGGTAACCATTTCCAAATCATTTATTCTCATCTAATAAGGTACAATAAAATATGGTAAACACCCAAGATCAAGAGGCCCATGTAATAAACATTATTCATGATCAAATTTTACCTAAGGAAGTTTATAATGCTCTTGAATCATCTTGAAAAGTAATAAGAATCTCAAACCTCATTATAGGAGATGTTTAAAAACCATTTGAACTAGATAAACCTATTTTTACCATCCACTCAATCCTCCCCAACCTATTTACATGGGATCCTCTAGAGGAAGGACCACCCAAATACACTAAAAATCACCCACAAAATGTGAAAGATAAAAAGGTTACTTTAACCACATGGGATAGATGCCTTGGTATGATAAAGGGTAAATCCATATAACAACTAGTTATAAGGTTTGAACTCCCCTAGGCATCCAAAAATAAGGACCTTCATAAATATACTCTAGTAACCTCTAACCATGTTCAAAAATGAAAAATGACTATGCCCAACATTTAAACTAAGCCATCCATATTAGGACCTGATCCTTCTTCTAAACTTAAGATCACAATTACATAATCACCTCTCAAGGCATATAAGATAAATTAAAAACCTCTACCCATATTACCAACACCAATTCCCCATATTAGCCCCATAGATTTTTATTACCTCTAAAATTTATCTAAAATACCTCTACCACCCATTAAAATCACTTGTATAATTAACACAAAAACTGATAGTGCAAAGGTAAGCATGGTCCAAAAATTGATACTCCAAAAAATGATAAAATCTCACCATGATCCCTTGAGAGGATCCTATTCCAACATCCTTGATCAACTTCTAAAAACCTCCCTTATCACATTACAACCTATCAAACTAGTTAATCCTTATATCCAAAAAATAGCAAGGTATAAAGAAAATAAGATGTACGCTTACCATAGGATACCTAGACATGATACTAAGAACTGTAATGATCTCAAAATCATAATCTAGAATCCCCTAGATGAAAATGACATCTTAATTTAACAACCTTGTCTTGATCCTTTCCTCGATCTAAAAACTAAAATGACAACCATCCCTAAGACTAACATGATAAATTCCTTAAATATTTTAAAATAAAGATTAAAACAAACATTAGAAAGCATGATTAATAGCCTTGACTCTATCTTTTATCAACCCCTTTCTAACATAACCTTAGGACCTCCAAGAATGGATAACTCTAGAAATTTGACAAGCCCTCCACTATTTTAAATTGACATGATAAATATAGCCACATGGTTTCAAATGTAAACTCCTAAAACCCAAAATATAAATAAGGTTCAAATTTTCTTTGCAAAGGTTCCTTCTTCAACCATAAAAACCTCCAAACCCTCCACTTTAACACTACAAATCTCCATTTTATGGAAAATACAAAACAATAATTCCTCAAAAATCATATAGATATTAGTTCTAAAATAACTCCATCAAACCACAATCAAGATGTCCCTATATGAACTCATTGTTAATTACCACAACATCAACAAGCCATGATATAATCACTTTAAGTCATTCAAGTGTAATATGATGAATCCCAACCTCTAACAACATTTATTAGATATTTACAAATGGCTTCATCTATTAGATTTAATGATTAAAAAATAATCCCATGACCATATGAAGATTAGGACCCACCCCTATTTGTCACTACTCAAGTCAATCAAACTCAGATCAAAAAAGTTATGATTGATAATGGGGATAACATCAACATTATCTCCTCACATGCATTTAATAAACTCCAACTTCCAAAAAAAGTTATGGATTAATCTCTAATCAGCTTATGAGTTTTCAACGATATAATAGTTCCTACTCTAGGAACTATAATCCTCCTTATCTGAATAGGTTCTTGTATCCTTCAAAATAATTTTTATATTATATAGGGTGAATTTCAATATGATATCCTAATAAAACATCCTTGGATTCATGTTATGCATTGTGTTCCATCCATCTTACACTAATATATCAAATACAAGCATGAGGACCAAGTCCATATCATCCTAGTTGATCATCATCCATTCAAAACTTAAAACCTAACCTTTCAACCCAATGATTTTCTACTCCCTCAACATAACCCCATTACCATCATACAATGAAGCATTACCTATTTTGATAATCCCTTCATCATTAATCACTCATAATTATTCCCTTAACTTCGTATTCCAATAACTCTCTATAGTATATTATTAGTTATTGACACTTAAACCCCTTCCTACTCTTTAAGAGTATAGATTCCTAGATAAACAATGTACCCATCACCTTAACCTTGGAGATGTTGTTTCCTTCATTCCTTATTTCCTCCATACACATTTTATCTACAAGGGGATAAATAGATCCTCCTCATGTTTTGATATCCAATCTCATGCCAAACCATTCTCATTGAATTTATCATTCTTGGACAAACCACATTTTTATTAGATGTACTTACAATGATGTGCCTAGAAAGGCTTTGATGTTGGAAATTATGAGAAGGTAAAACATGATGTTATGCTAGGATGTTTTAGGAAACCCCACAAAAAACATGGACTTGGGTTAAATAAAACTCTTAAATCCACTCTTAAAATCACTCCTCTATCCGATCCTAAATAAAATATCATGTTGTTACTATATAACATTCCCTCTGAGATGGATGGTGTCATTTCTATTCCCCTGACCATTTTTTTAATTCAATATTATCAACCTAGGACCTATCATGTATCTCATCAATAGGAAAAATAAATATATGCCCCTTATCTATCCTAATATGATAGAATAAGTGATGCAGGGGCATCTTAGAAATACCCAAGAATTGGTTTAGTAGTTATGACCATGAGTGAAATTTGAAATGGAGTCTTTTAGAAGTTTTCTAGGCCTTTTTAAATTTGAATTTTTAAAATTAAAATGAGGAATTAAGAGTGTTTCAATTGGTCTAGGTAAGTGAAAATTATATATCATGGTGAACTAATGTTTTAAACAAACCTTTAAGTTCTTTTAAGCATCCTAAGTTGATGTTGGGTCATTATGTCTTATTAAAAGAGTAAGGTGGTAGTCATAAAACCATCACCCTACATGGTTCATGTGTTATTTTGGAGTTTATTGATCTAAGAAACAATTATGGATAATGTCTTAGTGTCGATTTCAATATACAAAGGTTATATAGAGTGGAGAAGGTACGTAGGAAAGAGATATAGAGAAACAGGGGTAGACAAGCTTGAAAGTAAAGGAATGTCTGCCATACATGTGTATGACTAAGAATAAATTTGTATGAATAAAATATTAATTAGAATAAAAAGGTGATGGAATTTTTGTGTCCATTAAAATTTGTTACTCTCTTCATGAGAAATAAGTTTCTCCAATTTTGGAATTGAGAATGTCTAAACCTTGCATTGAATATAATTTTGTGCATCATGTTGATTAATAAAACTATATGTGTTTATAAACCATCTATGCATGAAGTGGTAAATTTATATAAAAATCATGAATTATTTGATGAAACATTTGGTAAGTTTTTTATGGAAACATATAACCCAAAATATTAGTATTTTTAGTTATGTTTATACCCTATTTTGATATACACAGTCAATAACTTGTGTGTGGGTATGTGTTGATAAAATTGAGAAGATTAAAAGGAACATGGAGAAAGGATACAATGTGAAATTTTTTAGTAAAAATATAATATATGAATGATTAATTCATTTTTCCATGGTGATTCTTTAAGCCCTGTTGAAAACCTAACCAACAATCTTTGATTATTGTAGCAATTTGTGACTGAGTGGACTGTGTGTATTATGAGTAAGTTTTTTGCAAACAAGTGATATTGATATTGATGGTAAAGTGTTTTTGGATGTTGATATAAGTCCTTATAATTTTTTAAAGGTCCTCCTTGAACCTTTTTATATCTTTTCATTTGTGACCTTCCTCTTAAAAAAACATAAGCCTGTAATGTATCATGTTTTGATCACAGTCAAGGGTAGATTGAGTTGAATATTGATGATAGTGGATTAATAAAGAATTTAAAATAGTTTAATAGGTTTATATGGGTATATATAAACCACATTAAATATATTTGTGGTTTTGAAACCCAAGGAAACCAAAGTTATGCCTTTTTATAGGCTCTTAGCCCTGATAATGGCCTAGAAACCTTGATTCTAGGGTTTAGTGTATAAAATGAGATTTTCCCATTGAAATTTTATAAAAACTTTTAATATTACATTATTTTATGTCCTCTCACTAATGGAGGTGGTTTTAGAGTTTTCAACTATGGATAAGTATGGAATTGAGGTAGTGTGCTGGTGTTAGGCCTAGAGAAGGTCTAAAGGAATGAGGGTGATATAGGAAAAGTGGATTTGTAAAAATAAGAGGTTATAAAAGTTATTGATTCACATAGAGGAGAATAAACGGTATATGAAAATTTAAATGTATTTATTTATAAGTTTGTACATATTCATATCTAAGGATATTTTCCCATTTAGAGGGTTATTTGAAGGAATGCTTAAAGAAGAAAGTATAGGTTGATTTTAGAGTTGTGTCAAAAAGTTTAAGTGGGATTTTTATGGGAAAAATGGGTCATTTAATATATAATTATTTTATTGTGTAAGTTTGTTAGATTCTCCCAACAATGAGCTTTACTCATAAACAAGGTTAGTAGAAGAACTAAGCTAGGAAAGATGCTTGATTGAAGTAAAATGAACTGACAATTGGATTTAATGGTTTGAGCAGTGATATGAGAGAGTGTTAAAAATAAATGAGGAGTTTTATGATATTTAAATCATCATGGATTTTTAATGAACTATTGAGAGACCATATTGGCATTGACTAATGAAGAGTGCACCAAGGAGGTAAAGGTGTGCTTATGAACAAGGATTGTTTCAAGTTAGTGAATGTGATTGAAAGGTTTAAATGATAGTACAAAGATCAATAAATCATTAGATATGAGCCTATGAATAATTTTATGGAAAAATATAGCTATTGTATCATGATTATCCACAAAGACTAGGCATGAATGAATGAATGAGTGAAAAGAGAATCTGGAATCAAGGAGATAGGTAGAGTTTGGCAAAGAAATGATATTTATCTACATAATTTGGTATTAGAGCCATATAGATTATTTGGGAATGTATATACAAGTATAAATATTGATGGATATATGGTGATTAATGCATGTTGCATGCTTGATAGGAAATTGTAGGTAAGAGGCATAAAGGTGGTTACATGGAATCTTGTTGCAAGATAAAGTTGAGTTAATAGATAAGAGAAGAGGTATGATGTGTTTTGTTATTTATTTCTTGAATTGAATGTATGAATGATATAAAATAGTGAAGTGGTAGCCCTGAAGAAAAGTGATCTATTAACAAGCTCATAAAGAAAGCTTGAGAGAAAGAGAGATAATCCTAGTGCAAAGGACAAGGAGATTGAAGGCCCAAGTGAGGTCAGAGGTAGAAAGAAGGTTCTAGGTGTGAAACAAATAAGAGTTCCGAGTGAGAACCAAAAATAATAAGAGAGAGTATGTACCCAAGTGAGGTACTTAAGAGGAAGATGAAGGGAGAAGTAGAGAGGAAAGTGAGAGACATGGTTAAATTTGAAAGACAAAAAGAGAGAGAAATGGAAAAAGAGATTAAGGAGATGAAAAGGCATTGATAAAAATGGAGAAAGATTTTTTGTAGATTTGGAGTGTATGTATATTTCAATGTGGAATCAAGATCAGGAAAAGGATTAAGTGCAACTTCATGTAAATGTTGAAAGAGAGAGAACTAGTAGTTGATAGAATATTTGGAAAGGTAGCTGAAGGAGATGGAAACACAATTTGCCATAGAAAACGATGAGAGAAAGGAAATAGAGCCTCAAAAATTTAATTTTAACAATGATTTTTTATGGTTGATGTAGGTAAAGAAATTCAAGTTCTTGATTGGCATGAAGGAGATGATGGGCAACAATCCATAAAGAAGATGAAGATGATGCATTAAAGAGTACATGTGTAGCTAAATATGAGGTGATTTGTTACCTTGAAGATGGAGAGTTAATTGATGGAGAAGAGTGGAGTAATGAAGAAAATAAAATAGAATATGATTTGGAAGACAAAGGCATGAAAATTAATGAAGTATATGTGGTGTTTGATGAATATTTTGAGGATGAAGATGATGTGTTATATAAAAACACTATATGACTATTTAAATAATTCCTAGGATTAGCTAAGAAGTAGTCAACACATGAAATGCTTGAATAGAGAGAAGAATAGGTAAGAGAATTTGATATTGAAGAAATGGTCTATGAGGAAAAGATGTAATGCAAAGAGATGACTTATTTGAAAATCAAGAGAGAAGGAGAAACTGTAGTAGAGGATATTAGGCTAGAAGATGATGAAGATAAGCTTATGAACAAGAAAGAGACCTTGGAATGGTCAAGAGAGGAAGAGAGTGAGAAGTGGAGAAGGTATGAAGATGAAGAGGTAGCAATAGTGATGTTACAGAAGGAAATTGAGAAATAATGACAATCCATGATCAGTGCCATAAATATTGAAGATTAGCACGAGAGAAAACAAATAAATAAGAATGATTGTAGGTATAAGTAACAACAGAATCAAAATCAAAGGAGCACATGGAAGAAGAAGCAAAGGCATAGGTGTGGTAGTAATGAGCACACACATTTGTATAAACACTTTAATGAAGAATAAGATAGATGGAAATTTATTTTCTCCCCTTGGGAGTATGATGCAGGGGCATCTTAGAAGTGCCCAAGAATTGGTCTAGTAGTCATGACCATGAGTGAAATTTGAATTGAACTCTTTTAAAAGTTTTCTTTCCCTTTTTAAATTTGAATTTTTAAACTTAGAATGAGGAATTGAGAGTGTTTCAGTTGGTCTAGGTAAGTGGAAATGATATGTCATGGTGAACTAATGTTGTAAATAGACCTTTAAGGTCTTTTAAGAATCTTAAGTTGATGTTGAGTCATTATGTCTTGTTAAAAGGGTAAGGTGGTAGTCATAAATCCATCAACCTACATGGTTCATGTGTTAGTTTGGAGTTTATTGATCCAAGAAATGGTTATGGAGAATGTCTTAGTGTCTATTTCAATATATAAAGGTTATATAGAGTGGAGAGGTTACATAGGAAAGACATATAGATAAACAAGGGCAGACAAGCTTGAAAGTAAAGGAAGGTCTACCATACATATGTATCAATGAGAATAAATTTACATGAATAAAAGCTTCATTAGAATAAAAAGGTGATGGAATTGTTGTGTCCAGTAAAATTTGGTACTTTATTCATGAAAAATATGTTGCTCCATTTTTGGAATTGAGAATGTCTAAACCCTGCATTGAATATAATTCGATGTGTCATGTTGATTAATAGAATTATATGTGTTTATAAACTATCTATGCATGAAGTGGTAAAGTTATATAAACATTGTGAATTATTTGATGACATGTTTTGTAAGTTGTTGATGGAAGCATACAACATAAAATATTAGTTTTTGCAATTATGTTTATACCCTATTTTGATATGCATAGTCAATAACCTCTATGTGGGTATGTGTTGATCAAATTGTGAAGAGTACAAGGAACATGGAGAAAGGAGAAAATGTGCAAAGGTTTAGGAAAAATGGAATCTATGAATGATTAAGTAATTTTTCCATGGTGAGTCTTTAATCCCTATTGCAAACCTAACCACCAATCTTTGTTTACTATAGCAGTCTATGATTGAGTGGACTATGTGTATTATGAATAAGTTATTTGCAAACAAGTGATCTTGATATTGATGGTCAAGTGTTGGTGGATGTTGAGTTAAGTCCTTATAATGTGTTTAAGGTCCTCCTTGAACCTTTTTCTTTCTTTTCATTATGTGACCTTCCTCTTAATATAACACATGCATGTAATGTATCATGTTTTGATCACCGTCAAGGGTAGATTGAGTTGAATATTGAAGATAGTGGATTGATAAAAAATTTAAAATAGTTGAAAGAATTTTTATGGGTCTAGATAGGCCACTTGAAAGATATTTTTGGTTTTTAAACCTAAGTAAACCAAAGTTATGCCCTTTTATAGGCTCTTGGCCCTGATAAAGGCCTATAAACCTTGATTCTAGGGTTTAGTGTATAAAATGAGATTTGACAATTGAAAATTTACAAAAACTTTTAATCATACATTATTTGATTTCCTATCACTAATGGAGGTGGTTTCAAAGTTTTTAGGTATGAATAAGTATGGAAATGAGGTAGTGTTCTAGTGTTAGGCCTAGAGAAGGGCTAAAAGAATGAGGGTGATATAAGAAGAGTGGATTTATCAAAATAATAGGTTATAAAAATTATTTATTAACCTATAATAGACTAATTGGTATCTAAAAATGTCAATTTATTGAATTAGAAGTCCATATATAGTTCTATCTAAGGATATTTTCCCATTTGGAGGTCTAATTAAAGGAATGCTTAAGGAAACAAGTACATGTTATTTTGAGAGTTGTGTCAAAATGTTTATATTATAGTTGTATGGTCCAAATGGGTACCTTAATATATAATTATTTTCTTGGTTAAGTTTTTCATATGCTCCCAACAAGGAGCTTTACCCATAAATAGGGCTAATAAAAGAACATAGATAAGAAAGATGCTTGATTAAAGTAAAATGAACTAACAGTTGGATTTGATGGTTTGATCAAGGATAGGAGAGAGTTTTAAAGAGAAAGGAGGTGTTTGATGAGATTTAAATCATAATGGAGTTTGAATTAACTATTGAGAGACCATATTCACATTGACCAATGAAGAGTGCACCATGGAGGTAAAGGCATGTTTATGAACAAGGATTGTTTCAAGTTAGTGAATGTGATTAAATGGTTTAAATCATAGTATAAATATCATTGAATTATTGTATATGATCCTATGAATCATTTTATGGAACAATATAGCTATTATATCATAATTGTCCAAAAAGACTAGGCATAAATGAATGAATGAGTGCAAAAAAAATATAGAATAAAGGATATAGCAAATAAATGATATCACTCTGAATCAAGAAGATTATCCTACCATCCCCATTCTTTAGTTTATATATGATGATTCTATCTTGACATATCTAGGTGTAGAAAATTCACACCTATGTAGTTCCCTTCCACCTAAAACATTAGTTTTCTGAATGAAGCCACTATAGACATTAACATAGGGTCTCAAGAAGTCCCACACATTATTAATGTTAGTAAATATTTAGACCCTTAGAAGCATCAATACTTCAAAAAATTCTTAGAAAACCATAGTGATGATTTTGATTGGTCATATAGTGACATGTCAGGTATCGACCTTGTTATTACCCTTGATAATATTGTCACCATCACTAAAGCCAAATCAGTGAAGTAAAAATTGTAGAAAATATACCCTCACATTATAATCTTAGATAAATAATAAATTTAGTGTCTCTTATCCATTAATTTCATCCAAAAAATCAATTACCCTCAATGGGCATTCAACATTGTGCCTATCATAGAGCCTATAGGGAGACTCCACCTCTATGCTAATTTTTGAGACCTTAACCTCACTTGTCTTAAAGATTATTTTACTCTTCCTAGTATTAATCAACTAGTGGACCTGATGGATAGCCATGAAATGTTATAACTTATGTATGGATTCTCTAGATATAATCAAATCCTTATCTCCTTATAGGACCAACATAAGACTTCCTTTATTACACCTTGGGGGAATTTTTGTTATAAGGTTATGCCTTTCATCCTAAAGAATGAGGGAATGGCTTATTAAAGAGATATGACTTATATTTTTCATGATATAATCCAAAAATTTGTCAAATATCATGTGGATGACCTTCTCAGCAAGTCAAATCTCTAAAAATACCATTTCTCTATTCTTAAAATATTTTTTGATTGCTTAATCCAGTTTTGTGTCCATCTCAATTCCAAAAAGTGCATATTTGGAGTCTTGACTGATAAACTCATGGGTTTCATTATCTCCATTCATGGGATAGAAGTCAATCCCACTAATATTAATTATATTATATATATGCCATCACCATCAAACCTTAATCAAAATTTTAGCCTATAATGAAAACTATAGTCTATTCATCATTTCATTTCCCAGCTATCCGATTGAGGCCAATCATTCCATCACCTCTTAAGGAAAGATACCTAGTTCATTTGGGACTCAAATTATGAAGAGATATTTAATGCTCTAAAAAATTATCTTCTTTTATCTCTAGTTCTTATTCCTCCTAATGAGGGGAAACCTTTCTTCCTATATATTTTAGCCATAGATGATGCCCTAGGTGTTATGCTTGCCCATCATGATGAGCAACACATAGAACATGTAGTTTATTACATAAGTTGCACGCTTGTTGAGTATGATACACATATAAATAAATTATGACATGCTTTTGTCTTTATGGTTTCTAAGATTCTCCTTTATCTACTTAATCACAAAACCTATGTAATCATGAACACCAATCCCCTTAATTTTATGCACTTGAATTCTTATCAAAATCAATGTATGACTAGATGGATCATGTTTTTAACCAAATTTAACCTATATTTTCTCCATAAAAATTCATTTAAAGGAAAAATCATCACCAATTATTTAGTTGAAGTGCCTCTTTCAAGTGGTCAACCATCTAGTTTCAAGTTCCTCGATGAATTTATCACTTCCATATCCTAGGGAGATCCTCAATATCATATGACTTTATTATTTGATGGATCCAAATATGATCATGGAGGGGGAGTTGGAATCATTTTAATACCTCCAGAGGGAACTCCTATACCTTTATATTTCAAACTCAATTTTGGTTGAACTCATAATATTGTAGAATATGAAGCCTTAATCATAGGTCTCCAAATTGATTTAACCCAAGGTGTTAAGTCACTTGATATATATGGGATTCTTAGCTGGTATTCAATTAGGTAACTGACACATATTAGTGAAAGAATGACATCCTACATAAGTATAAAACCTTATCAAATTAGTTATTAACCACATTTGAGAATTATGCCATCCAAGCCACTCCATGGTAAACTAAAACATTCATAGATACAATGGCCTCCCTAGCTTCTTTTATCCCTTCCTCCTCATAGGAATCCAAACCTTTTATCCTCATCGACAAGGTTAAACAAACCTCTTATACCTAAACTAATCTTACTTCTATCCACAATGTGGTAGAAAACCAATTATATATGTGGTACACACAAATATTTGATTATTTTTCTTAAGGCATTATCCCTATGGATCTATCTAAAACTGGTAAATATGAATTTCACCAACAAACTACCCATTATGTCATACTAGGGGGTGTTCTCTATAAGCGAGGATTTTATGGTCTTATCCTTCGATGTCTTTATAATTCTGAGGCTACCCTCCTAATTAAATAAACACATGATGAGATTTGTATTAGACACTTTAGTGGCCTAGATGTTTCCAAGAAAATTATACAAATAGGTTATTATTGGCCCATTTGAATCTAGACTATTGTGAATATGTCAAGAGATGCATAAAATTTTAGCAACATGATAACCTATCACATGTCCTAATCATGTATTATAAGTATCTAGATATTTTTGACCATTTTCTTAGTGTGGGTTAGACTTTATAGGATAAATTAATCATAAATCTTCCCAGTGCTATGGTTTTATGATTATTGCTATCGAATATTTCACTAAGTGGGTGGAGGTTATTCCCCTTATTTTGACCAAAGCAAAAAATATTATTAATTTTATTAACCATAATATTATTTTTCACTTAGATGTTCCTCATAAGATCATTATAGATAATGGAAAATATTTTAAAAATAATCAAGTCCAAAAACTTTATGATTCATTTAACATTAAGTTATGTTTTTCTTCACTGTATTATCCACAAGCTAATGGATAGGCTAAAGCATCTAACATGACCCTTATCAAATTTCTAACCAAATTATTCAATGAGGATTTGAAGAACTAACATCCACATTCTTTTCACCTTATGGGCTTATCAAACTATCATTTAAACCCTTACAAGTGTTGCTCCTTTCTCTTTGGTCTATGGTACAAAATTTAGCCTCCTTCTAGAAGTCTAAATTCCTTCTCTTTAGATTTCTCTTAAAGACATAATTTCTAAGGAGGATTATTGTCAAGAGTGATTAACACAACTTTAATTCTTAGATGAGCATCAATCTGTAACCCTTGATCATTTCCATGTATATCAAGAAAGAATAAAATGCACATATAATCAAAATTTAAAAGAATGAGAGTTTAATATTGGCAACCTTATCCTTAAATAAAATCAACATGTCTTGAATATGGAAAGAAGTAAATAATGAACATTTGTTCCAAATTGGCTTGGACCATATATTATTACTCATAAATATGGATTTGTGGCATATCATTTGTCCTCTCTTTAAGGAAAATTAGAATGTGATCCTCTTAATGCTTTGCATCTACATCCTTTATAATGTTAATAATATTTAAATAAACTAAAATAAACATAGGTTATCCTCCTTAGGTTTAAAAACAAACTAGAAACATAGCACCCATCACTTAAAAATACCTAATAAATCATGTGGTTATCCAGTAGCATACCTATCCTAACCTTAAATGGGAACACCCCCACTCTATTCATAGCATGTTCTAAATGGACAAGGTCTTGCCATAACAAGAAGGAGCCCCAAACCATTATTTACTAAAATATCTTTTCTAAATTTTTTATTTTAAGGATAGAAATATTATCTTGTGTAACCATTTTTTCTATAAAAATCATCCTAGGTTGCCTTAATCCAAATCAATAATCTAGGATAAAAATCAAGCAGAGGGAAAAATAATAAACTATTTCCTTGAAGGACAGTTGTTCATAAAAAGTCAAAAAATCATATAATTCTCCCTTAAAGGACATCAAGTAAAGGGAAAAATTTTAGACTTCTCCATTGAAGGAGAGTTATTCATAAAAAGGCACAAAATCATAGACTGTTCCTTTGAAAGACAACTACACAAGAATATATCCTAAATTATAGACCAATCCAAAAGATGGATACATAAATAATAAATAAATTATAATACTTCATTCATTGATCAATTTTATATAAACATGCCTCTAAAAATCTCTAAAAGGAAAATCAAAAGTATCCCAAGAAAGCTTCCTACATTGATCAGCTTTCTCAAAAGTCATAGACTTTCTGCATTGATTAGTCTACATGGAGATCCTAAGGTTAGCCTTATATCTCTAAACACAAGATGAGACTTATATTTATAAAAAAATAATCTTCAACCTAGATCATGTGAAAATAAAATCCATATCAATTCCTTTCCTAAACTAAGGGGTCATGAACTTAGTTGACATAGGGTTGCTACAAGTAATTATTAATAGTAGATAAAGGATGCATGTGTAGATGCATCAAGTTGTTTATCTTTGGTTAGGGTCCAATATAATGATAGGTCATGAAAACTTCCTTTATTATTTATCATAATCACTAATAAATTGAACAAATTTAATCAAATTATCTATCATTTAATATCACTATCTATTTACAAATCCCATAAAAGTCAAGCTATTAAATCATTAATCATTGAACTTATCAAATTATTATCATCCATAAAAACATAAAACAAAGTGTAAAATACATCATTTTCTATCATTATATAAACCATATAATAAAGATATAACCATGGCATAAATTAAAGTACATCACATAATCTAAATCCATAAACAACATGACATCATCTAATAATCTAATCACAATCATATAATGCATCACATAACAATGTTAACTCATAATAAAAAATCATGGATATATATATATATATATATATATATATATATATATATATATATATTGTAAATGTACAACATATGAAGTCTCATAATACAAAAATATAAAAAGTGTCTCTTTGTCTAGTATAATAAAAAATATATAACTATTCAGTAAACTAAATATGACTCAGATGATGCTCTCACTGCCTCCACCCCTAACTCCATCCCTACCTACATCTCCTCTCCTATTTCCCCTCTATTTGTTCCATCTCTACCTTGTGTTACACTCCCCATACTGGTTGACCTACCCTAAGTCCATCATGATGATTTGCCCTATTTAGGTACTTAAGCAACATATCAAGGTACCTCAAGAAGTCACTCTAGTATAATCTACTCATATTATTAGAACTCTAAAATAATATCCTAATACATATCTAGGCTCACCATCCCTCCCTACCCTACACTCTAACTAACCCTTCCTATCCCTAGCTACCCTAAAACCACCATACCACCTCCCCATAATTTATCCTAGTCTACCCGATACCTATCTTGATCTCACACTACCTAATTATGGCTCTCCTATATTATATCTAGATGGGTATATAAGGAATCATGGTTGTCTTGTATCTCTATCATAATCCCTTGAAGTGTAGTCACCTATCCCTATAATGTGAGACACTCAACTCTTAGTGCATCTTCACTTTATAATAATAACTTATATATCATCTAAATCCTCATCTTTTACCTCTTCCATCTCCACATCTACTCCCTCCTGGTGTAGATGTAATACCCTCTCCTATATTTCCCCTAGATGATATCCACACCATAAGGAATATGATAGGGTGAATCCATCATCATCCACATCTATCATAGTTGGTTCCTTCTCAATCCCCACTTGTAGATCAACATAGCGAGACTTTAGTAGATTGGTCTTTGTATCAACCTAAATATAAACCTATGGTCCATCTAGAATAATATGTACCAGGATAAACTATCTCCTAACCCTCTCAAACTAAAACAACTCTAGGTGTTCTACCCTCTTTCCTTCACCAACTGTGTTGTTATCCCCTAACAAACTCTCCCTCCAACCCATGCCATGTTTAAAAACTCACATATGGTCTTCAAATAACATTTCCCTCCTATATCTCCCTCAGAACCTAATGATAATAGGATAAATTGCATACTACCCATCACTATATGGTCTCACAAGGTCTTCCTTCCACCAAAATAATCCCACACTAAAGGCTATCTAATGCCATCATGCCTATGGAGTGCTAACTGGGTGAACAACTCCAATATGATCATATTACCAACATTGCCATACAAAGGTCATGTTTTGTACAAATCTCCACTAGGTCATCCTCCCACACAACTCCTTATATACTTATGCTAAAAGGGTTGGGGCCTACACAAACATTGTGTGATGCTCCAACATATTTACCATAATACCTATCAAATTCTAGGGAAATTAGACTCCCCCTAATTTTGGTTATGTATAACAAGAGATGGAAAGCATCATCATAGTCATAACCAACCTTCCCTCTACATCCTCCTCATATAAAGTCTCAAAAAAAAAAGCTAAAACTATAAAATTAATGTCCATAACATCATCCTTGTACAATCTTGTTAGAATTTTTACATGTCCCCTCTCATCCACAAGTACAATCATTGTGCCCTATACTAGTAGACATAGTATTTGATATATATCTTACACAATCATCATAATCTCCCTTGTTAACAACCATAAGGTCCCTATTACCACATCCCATCTCTCCAGTAAAGTTACCAATAGACTGACATCCTTATGCTCATGATTATAGTAGCATAATCCTTTAAACCTGACAACATCCATGTGCTCCCAATCCTCATCACTCATCTGATCTCATAACTACTCCAATAAGGGTAGTATTAGGTCCCACATAATTAGTAAAATTTATGCCTAAAAATGTAGCAATCCCATCATGATTTAATTTCCTATACTCCTAGCTTACTTAAATTTTACTCATCGCTAACAAAATCAACAATAATCCCCAGGAATCAATGTTGATCCCTAAGGATCATTGTCAATTCAATATCAACTAACATCAATCATAGAGTATCATCATTAATTTGATAATCAATGGACATCAATCCATATCACTTCTGTACCATTATCAAAATCCTAAATTAAACATAAAAATTCAAAAAAATCAACAAAATTCAAAACCTACCTCATTGTACAACCATTGCCTCTTCTTCTATTTGCTCATGCTAGCCTCCATCATCTATAAATAACAAAGACATGTAAATGGATTCCAATTTTTTTATTCACATGCACACATCATCAATTAAAAATGAGTACCTAACATGATAGGATTATTATATATAGCCCTTGGTGATTGACATTGATTCTATTGGGATCAATCTTGATTAGGTGTAATCGACATCGATCCATATAGATTGGTGTTAATTTACTCCCTTTGGATTATTTTTTTCACTACTTGCAAATTTTTTACATGTCATTAGTCTTGACCCAAGGCCACATAAGTTATCTTTGTTAAAACTATCCTATTACTTGTTACCTTTCATTATCAACTAGTTAAAATAGACCCTCTATTGGTCTTATATCTTGTAAGAGGCCTAAACTTGCTTAGGAGTGTATCCCCTATAGATCCTAAGAGTGTACCTCATTTAGAGAATAACTGTCTCTAGGCAACGCACATGTCCCAAGCACAACAGATGCTTTGGTTAGCCCATCCTATCTTTTTTTCTTTATTTACTTTAATTGATCCCACTTATTCATAATTTTGGAAATCTATTACTTATTTGCCTTGGGGCATTTCTACTTGTAACATCCCAAATTTTATTATTTCAAAATTATACATGTTTATTACCCTTGTAGCTTTCAAAATCATATATAATCTATCTTATCCCTATCTTATCCATCACCACTTCATTTCAAACCCACCACTACCTCATCATCCTATGCTACCTCCTGGTTTGAGTGGGAATACCTCCTCATATAAACCTATGGCATTGGAACTATATTAGTTTTTGTCTCGTAGTAGGTTATTACAAATCACTTACTAAAAAGGGGCAAATGTAGGCACTACCATTTTACACAATAATATTTTTACTAATGTAGGTTTTAGGCCCAATTTGTCATTCCATCCCTATTTCACCCCATGTAATTAGTTTTCCTAATTACTATTTTACTCCAAGTAATTAATTTTAACTAATTACCAATAGTTAAATATAGCCAAATCTATAAAAATGTAATACAATCCAAATGGTTTAAACTACATAAAAACCTTGCTCAAAGTCCAAAATCTATATAACATCTTAGAACCCACTTTAATTAATGTTTAGAAAAATTAGAACAAGTTTTGATAAAAATAGATTGAGTCAGTAACGATCCCCGTGATCAACATCGATTCGATAGAATTAACATAAATTTATACCCATATTTGCCTTGAGAAAGCAACCATGATTTTACTCTTGAATGTTGAAAGAATTCCTCTAAGATAACTACCAGACAATTTCTCACCCCTTGTTAGAAAGACACATTGCCATGTTAGCCCCTCATCATTTGTTTAAAGACCAAAAATTAGCTTATCAACCTCACGATTACCACAAACTTGGAACACTATTAAGGAGAGTATATTTCATTGTTTACAATAGTTTTATTTTTTTTGTTCTATTTTATGCTTCTATTAAGTATTTTTATCATCCTTAAAACTATATTAGAATATCCTAGATCTCATTAAAACAACCCTTAGCCTCTTATTTTCAAAATATTATCTTTTTTGTCAAAATTAATGTCAATTCATAGAATCAACATCGAACCTGCAAGATCAACATCGATCCATATATATATATATGTCCTCTATTATGAATCCAAACCCTATTTTTATTAGCACATATTAATTAATCATAATTTTCTATTCTTGAACCATGGGTTTCACTTGTAGATGACACTGCCTCGAGTCTCACATGAAGTTATTACCATTCATGATTTATTAATGATCTCTTAGCCTTTCTTCACCAATCAAAGTGATATTTATTTTGAGTTAGGTCTCTTTGCCATTATATTTTACCCTACTATAGAGGCTATTTTTGACTAGTTATAAATCATACAAGAAGAGGAAGATTCTATTGAAGCCTATTAGTATGATCACTTCTCTAATCTTAATGAAATGGACATATATTAATTCAAAATAATTTAATTTCATATCTATACATTTTATGCATCTTGTAATTTTTTTTTACTATTTTTATCCACTTAATTTCTTCATAAAGTGGGCTAACATCATTGTTAGGAAATTCATTACTTCCTAGGATTGGTTTAGCACCAGGTAACCCACTAATCTATTTTATTAATCAAATATTTTCCATGTTTTTATCATGTGTGTAGTTAGTCATTCCTAGCCAAACAAAAGCTCCCACATTTAATGGACAAATAATTCACAACCTTCCAACTTTAGGGTTAGACACTGTTTATATCTAGTGTCTAATGCCATCCCTCTAATTATTCAATGAGAATCCTAGTTCACATGACTAAAAATCATGACAACTAGCTCATAAATAATAATTAAGATTTGTTATATAAAATAACTTATAAATAAAGATGAACTTTGAGAAAACTAATGGAAACCTGAAGAGGATAACCACTATAAGATTAAAAATTATAGGAAACTTTTTATATTGAGAAAAGATTAAGACTTGTTCACCTCAACAAGGAAGATGAAAAGAGGAAATGGTGACTCTATCATAGAAGGAAAAATTGCTAATATTGAACAATATGTGGAAGATACTTAGGTAGTTATCAAAGAAACTAGATAATTAGAAAGTAAGGTAGTTTAGGAGATTAATAACTAAGTAAAGAGGGTGGAATTTAAAAATGCAAGTGTAAAATTGTTAGAGAAATTAATGTCTAAGTGGTGATTATTTAATCCTTATCTTATATTAGCAATTTATTAAATAATAATAATTTATTATTTATTAACATGAGGTGAAAACCTTGTATAAATAAATAACAATATTATATTTAGTTAATAAATTACCAATGGTTTATTAAAAGTCTTTTTAGGATGGTTGGACCCATTATTCACAATGGTCACCTCCCTTCAAATTTCACTATAAAATAGGGTTTACCCCTATTGGTTATTCATTTGAATGAACTTCAGCAAATTGTGAAAACATTCATATTTTTATATGACAAATATTTTCAAAGGTTATGTGAATAAATTTTTTTTAAAGGAGAAGTGAGAAGAGAAGGATTGTATCAAGGTTCTTTGTTTCTCAATTATATGAATATAAACTATTGTGCATTTTTTACCTTTCGAGGTTTTCCCACCTAAATATTTGTGTCAACATTGATCTATGGATTTGCTCATTTTTACACTTCTAGATCTTTTGTGTACATTAATTGAATACATATTTATTCAATTTCTTTCAGGTATCATAGAATGAGGGAATTTTAATGATTTATGAGCCTATTCATATATTGGAGATCATCTAAGGATTTCTTAAACAATTTTTTATTTTATTTTTTCCTCTAATTGAGCATTAATGTATGGATTAGGCACCTAAAAAAATTATAACTATTTATTCTTGGCATGAGACTTCTCCCAAAAAGTTTTAATAGCTTAGTTTTGCAATATCAAGACCCCATGCAAAATCTCAAGGCATGAGGAGATCTAGATCTCCACTTTTAATTTTTTTTCTCTCCCATGGGTGCCATGTATAGCCAACAAATTTATATAGGCAAAATTTGAGCCGAAGATGAGATTTTTAATGTTTATTTGGCTTCATCTGGCATAATTGGGAGGCCTCAAAAATTTTCAAGGCAAACTAAAGCCTGTGGAAGGAGATACGAGCTGTAGAAATTCTAAGGAGCGTCATTATCAACAAAGTCATGCTATAGGTAAGTAAAATTTTAATGTGGTTTGATAAAAATTATTTTTAAAATACTTTATTTAATAATTTTTTATTTTCCAGATAATAAAAAACTTGATCCCACCTTTATATGACCAAGTTTTAATCCTAAAAGTGAATAATCAAGTTAATCAATTCACTTTGTGAAATCACATGTCATACACATTCATTTATTTTTTAAAATTAATTTTCAAATTAAAAACATTTAATTATGTATTCATGCATGTAAATTGTTATAATAATTTCATATAAGGGTTGGTGAAAGTATATTTTGCTTAAAATTTGTGAAGGGGAGGTCTTGAGGTCAAAATTCACCTAAAAACTTTTTTATTTATTTATTTTTTAATTTCAATTCATTTTACTTGAATTTCATTTGGTATGTGTGTTAAGTCTCACTCATTCAAAAACTCATGTTAACCTATCAACTTTTCTTCAATTTTTGACCAAACCTAAATCTAGGCAAGATAGCTATGTGCCCTGTCAATCTTTAGGTTTTAGCATATTCGGGATGCATTGAAGTGGCCCATTTTTTGTTTTGAAGACTCTTATTATTTTTACATCTTTTTACTAATAGTGTTTAAGTGATTGTTTTGAGTGTGAGTCTTTTAACACATATATTAATGTAACTTTAATTTAATTTTTGCATTGTTTAGCATCTAAATTATGTATTTAAGTATAGTTACATGTGCAATTCACTTCATTTTGAAAATAGTTATAAAATTCATTTAAAATAGTTTCTTTTTAAGCATGTATTTGTTGTTTTATTTAAAGGGAAGCTATGGATTCACTCCATTTTTCTTTAGATAAATATTAAATGCTTAATGGAAATAACTATAATATATGTAAAATTCATGTTAAAGCTAAATTTATGACCCATAAATTATGGAATATTGTCATGAGACTGAAAAAGCCTATTTTGGATGACATGTAACCCCTAATTTTACCAATGCATTTCAATATAAATCACATGAATATATATCCATTATCTTGTGAAGTGCTAATGATGAATTCCTTCTCCACATTGGTAATTAGGAGTATCCTAGCAATGCTTGAAAACTCCTTTAGTCTATGCATGAAGTCACTCACTTTCCAAAGATCATTAAATTAATCCTAGAATTGTTAACTATACCTATGAAGGGTGATGAAAAAGTTGTTAATTTTCTTGCTAAAATTAAAAATATTAAAGCTCAGTTAGATGGATGTAATTATAATTTGATTCAAGATCAGTTTATTTATTTTATCATTCAATTAAATATTTATGAAAAATTTAGAAATTTCATTTCAATTTTAAATCTAAGTATCAAACTAAGCAAGATATCCCTAATCTTACCACTTTACCTACTCTCTTAATTAAAGAAGAGAAAGTTGTGACCAATTTTGATTGTAAAGAGAATGCAACTCAAGCACTTCTCACTTTAAATTATGTTTTTGATAACACTAAAAACTAGAAATCTAACCCTAATTATTATAAAGACAAATATGGGAATAATAAATCTAGTAATAAGAATCATACACCTAAGTTTAATGAAAATTGCAATTTGTGTGTTAAATTTGGTCATAGAAGAGAAACATGTTATAAAAACAAGGATAGAAATAACAATCAAACTTCTAAAAATAATAAAGGGGAGAAATCTAATCAAAACAAGTAGAAGAATAAAAACCCTAATTAGAATAATAGTCAAGATTCAAATTTTATTTCTTTATATGATACTTTATGTGCTTCAAATGAAAATGAATGGATTTTAGATAGTGGTGCATTGCACCATATGACATGCTTATCTAATATTTTATGTGATTCTAGAGATATCTCTTAAAAAATTTAATTAGGAGATAATGTTATAGGTAAAATCACTGAGAAGGGGTGGTGAATCAGTGATGAAAGATAATCCAAACTTCAATTCCAAACATTTCAAATCCTTAATCAAGCACCACAAGAACTCATAAAGCATACAAGTCATTCATAACATTGAAAAAGAAAGATGATGCAATATCAATAAATGAATTATGTAGAAAACCCTCATGGGTAATAAAACCCACTCTTAAGCCTACAAATACATGGACTACTTATTCTATAAGATAATATAAAACATGAGACCTTTTAGTGAAGCACCCACTTCACAAGGATCACCCACCCCTAAGCATGAACAAGTAACAACTTGTTCTAGATGTTGAGCATCCACACGACACCTATGAAATCAATAGCTCTATAAATCTGATTGCATTTAAATTTTATGGAGAAACAATGTATAATACCTCTCTTTCAATCCTTCACTCTTTCTCAAGCTTGCACACACAAGCAATGCATCTAAAACACCCTTTTGGATCACTCTAGACATCTTAGCTCATCCTTAATCTTCAATACTATAAGTACACTATTATGAAATCATAATTATTACTTACAGGTCATACACACAATCCTCAACTTTATATACTCTTCAATCCATCTACTAGGCACACTCTCTCATCTTAATTTTCCACACCATCTTAAAACCATCACTTTTGATTCCATTCTTTATAGAGCCTACTGGAACACAACTATCTACTAAGAGAGGGGGTGAATTAGTAGATTGATTAAATTAGTCCTTTTTAATCCCCTTTTAAAACAAACCATAAATGATATGTAGATTAAAACATATGCATGAAATACACAGACATAAATACACATGACACCATATTTATACATGGAAAACCCAATATGGGAAAAATTGTGATGAGAATAGCTATTAGAATATATTATTCTAATCTATCCTCATATTCAAAAACTCACTGGTTACACATTTAAGGGCACTAACCCTAAGGAGACACCAATCCCCTAGTTTAAGAGCATGAACTCTAAGGAAGCATCCACTCCCTAACTGAGCACCAACTTAGCTTATTTGATGGCACCAACCTATCAGATATATAATGGAGATATAACTCTAAATTACAAAATAGAATAATAAATTAATCTAACTCTAATGTTATATTATAGATTTGGTCTATAAATACTCATGCTCTGCACATCTCTCTATGCCTTTATTCCTCTTTGCTCTTCTACCTCTATGTCTATATATATCTAGTTAACACACTTCATCTCTCTCTGCAACCTCTTCTCTTCCTCTTTATTCCTATATTTTTGTGTCTCTATATTTCTCTAGTTTACATAATTTAACTACACTATCATTGATATCAAGAATTTGATTGTATCTTAGATGTCATATATATAAGAATTTGATCTAGATATTGCTCTTTTCTGTGTTCACACTTGGACTGTAACACATCATGCTTCAACTAGTTTTCACATCTTGAATTCATGTAACACCACCATGATACTCTATATTTTACTATATTTAACATATATTGGGCTCTAGTTTTTATGCACATTCCTTGTTACATAATTTTTATTGATCACAATGATTAATATCATTGTCTATATTGTATAATGCATCTTTCCTGCATATTTCTCTTCCTGACCATTTGGATGAACATATCTTTAAATCTTGACCTTTGATCTTAAGTTTTATGCTATGATCTAATGGTCCTCATTAAAATTACTCAACTTGAAAATGCATCTATTTGATCAAGTTATGACAGACTTACATGCTCCATTAGATCCTTGTATGCTTCTAAGTATTAATGTTCCAACTTTAAAATCCATCTGTTGTATCTTTTGATTTGAGATTTTACATGTCATTAGATATTTAAATATGCATGAAATTTACCTATGTCTAATGATAAAAATTGATCTCTTTATTTCATTTAGTTCATTCAATCCATTATATATTCATTTCATGATCATCCACTCATTTTTTGATCTTCTGACAAGCTTGAACTTTATCTTTGACAAGTTCCTTCGCATGTGACACTTGGTACTAACACATTCACGTGCATGTGTCTTTGAATTATTGAATTCATTATAAATCATTAGATATTCAATGTATGATTAATATCTCATTTTTATATCTTCTAACCAACTCAATCTTTATCTTGTGAAAATTTTACTATGGGGACCATCTCAATATGCCTGGACGGAAAACTTTGCACCTTTGTATCTTTTCCTTCGTTCATCCACTTGTTCTAAAATTTGGACCATATAAAATAGGAATGATAATGAAAAAACCCATATGATAATCTCTTCCTAAATCCTTTTCACATTTGATATATAATTTCATTAATCTTCTCACTTAGATTCTTCAGCCATAGCGTTAACTATGCCTAGAACTGTGTAGAAGGGCAACTTTGTTCTTGCATAACTTTTGGTGAAATTCATCACATGACCTATAATTTAGTGAATAAGATACTATCACATATAGGATTCCATCCATATATTCATATTATCCTTAAAAATTCATATGTGTAGGATATGACATCATAAAAATGCCTACTCAGCTTTTTATTACCATCTACAAATTTGACTGTGTGGGAAAACACTGTCAAAATGCTTGGGAGCCCAACTTTACACATGCATATATTTTGTTTCACTATATTTTTTGACCTAATATTTATTACGTAGATACTAAGAACAAAAATGAACAAACCCAAATGATCATTTTATCTTGACACCTCTATGTGCATGAATTCTGACCTCATCAACATGTTTACTTGACTTTGCTTGAGCCCTTTTGAAAATTTAGATAAGTATAGAAAATTAGTGAATTATGTCTAAGTATCCAACTTTTCATGCTCATATATTCTACCATGCTTCATTTCATGACTTAAAATATGGTGCATAACAACTAGGGACTACTATGATCATAATCATATGACTAACTCCCCTAGATTCATCCACATGTGGTAATGGTGATGTCAAAAAACTACCTACTCAGATTTTCATCTATAGACCGAAAATATCTAGATTAACAATATGAGGAATTAGATTAATTCCACTCATGCACACAAATACTTCAATCATCCCTAACCTCTGACAAGATCCCTTGAACATTTCAAGTCACCATACTAAAACTTGAACATCAACGACTTCCATAATGCCAATAATCTCCCTTTTGACATCAATGAAAATCATATTACCAAAAATCTACCCCTTTATCATTTATTTAAAAATAAATGCTTTGATTTTCTAATATTCTTCTCTTTCTCTGACATCGCTTGCATTGGCTTCTAATGAATACGAACTAAAGTTGTTCATATGAAACTTCCTCCCCCTTAGGAAATGACACATTTTCCTAAACTCAACTTGGACACTTGCTCTGATTCTTCTTTAATAAATCACTTTTTCTCCAAAATTTTATAAATATCATTTACTCTTTTTTTTCCTTTGACATCAATGGCAAAGGGAATCTTACTCACTATTTGTCCAAATTTTTATCCCTCTTTATCAGATAAAGGAGTTTGTCTAAGAGTCTACAACCATCAACTCATTATAAAATTTCAAAACATTCATACCTAAGTTTTCTTTTCTCTTCTTTTAGGGATTAAAAAAGATTCTATGATCCTTCCCCTGGACTCATGATCTATCACTAGTATCTAGAGATATGATGTAGGAAATACCAATCTTAATTTATATCTCATTGCATCACTTGAGCATCTTCAATGATGATCAAAGCATCTCACATATGTTTCCATTCACATCATGCAAAGATAATCAAGACATTCATGTTATCTGAGTTATCTCCCCATAAATCCATGCTCCATATTTGCACCAAAGGACTACCTATATCACACCATAACTTCATTTAACATATGTATATTCATCATTTTTCACATCTTCACTAAGTTTGGTAAGCCAACTAATTGCACAACCTAAGATACATGATGCCAAAGATTTATTACATCAAAACCCTTATACCAACCTCTAAAACTTCTTCTATATCAGGAGACAACCATCACACTTTTTTGGGCAAAGATTTGAGATTCCACATATTTGGGAACCTTGGCTTCCCATACCATGGCTTTAACCCTTAGGGTTTAATTGAGAAACCCTGTAAAATTTGAGATCTAAAATAAATCATTTTTGAGCTCATTTCTATTCAACTGAACCTTGACATACCAAATCCAATAGGGGGCACTCATTTCTTGCCTTCTAGAATCTTTTGAAGAATACCACAACATCACATTCTTCTCCACTAAAATGAGTCTCTTATAGAGCATATATAGAGACTCCCTCTACTTCATAATGTCTTAAAATAATGTGAAACCAGGAATTGCCCATAACCCCTCATACTCCTCCTCCTTGGTCATCTTGTACTTACAATTTTTATTCTTCTTCTTCTTAGGCTTAAGAGAAGTAACATACTCATCTACTACAATTTTATCCTTTTATTCTATAATTTGATTAACAATACATGGAGATAACATAGATTAATGACATACCTTTTCATCTAATGAATCTTCCTTACATTTCAAAATCTCATCACTAGACATAGAAAACTAATGTTCTATGCATGAAACTTGCTAAACAATAGTAGGATGTTCACTTGAATCTATACACACTTCATAAATATACTCAACCAACACCTTGACTTCACTTTGAGATTGGTCTTTTCATTCTCAACATGATTAGACATTGACATCTCTTGACATTCTCTAACCTCTATAGCATTATCCATCATACATTGATCTTTCACTTTCCGTACATCTTTGGGTTTCTTGAATGTCCTATTTTCCCCTTTTTTAGATACTTGTGAACTTTTGATCACACTAGGAGGCATGCCTTTATCTACACTTTTTATTTTTGATCTTACAAAGCTTGTTGTACATTGTTTAGCTATGTGACCAAAATTATTTCAATTATAACATATTACATTTGTATTTAACAAGGGTGCAAATGTATTTTTTCTTACAAAGTTTTTTCTCCTTTTAGATACAACTCTACATTCACTAGCCTTATGACCAAATTGATTACAACTATGAAAATAACCATAGAAAAATGATGAATACCTGGTCATAGAATTTATTTATGCAAGATGGGAAGCTCTTAAATTTGGCTTCTTTCAATCTCCAACTCTTTTGTAACAATCTCCATCAGCTACCTTTGTCTTCTACATCTTCCTTGAGTTTGTAGAGATGGACTCATTATTCTTCCTCATTCCACTTTGAAGGTGTCATATAAATTTGTAGATGTACTAGTTATGGGACTTTTCCCCTTTTCAAAACCAAGACCAGATCTTTCTTTTGATGGATTTTGAGAGTTGATCAATTCATCAAGAATTTCTAAACTTCCTTTCAGTTTCAAGAATTTATCCATTTATTATTTAGCCTTTTCAAGCTCTTTTATCAAAGTGACTATTTCTACTTTTAGCTTCATATATTCATCAGATTTAAATTTTAGTTCAATTTTAAATACATCTTCTATTTTTTTAGTCTCTTAAACTTATGTATTTAGGCTCATTACCATCTAATAAGATATCTTAAGACTTTTTGACACCTTTTTAATCTCCTTTTATGCCATCTTTTTTTGCCTTGAGTTCTATTTTATCAACATGTCAATCTCATCTAGAGCACATATGAGTTCACATTATAGGTCCACTTCTCCTTCCTCTTCTTCATCAAAGTCTTCAACTTATTATTTTTATAGATCTATAGAAATTGACCCTAATGCCATGAATAGGGATTCATTTCCCTCAATGACAAAGGCACAATCATGATCATCATTTGAGCTATCACACTCATCTAATGAATCACTATCTTCTCTTATATATAATCCCTTCTTGTTTTTAAAGAAGTTATTCTTCTTATAATAGTGGGGATTCATCCTTTTACCATCCTCTTCTTGCTCAAATTTATCTTTTTTTCTCATAAGGGAATTTAGAAGAAAAATGTCCTACCTTACCATAGTTAGATAATTTAAAGGGTAAATTACCTTGTACTTTCTAGATCCTCTTTTTAATCTTTTGACAAATTTGGTTTCTTCTTCACTAGTCTCCTCAGATCTAGATGTAGATTCTTCTAATTTTACTTTCTTAGATGCTTTAAATGCAGTTTCTCTCTTGAAAGTATCTACTTCGCCCATCCTCATCTTATAGGTAGTGAAGGTTACATGAAACTTATCAATAATGAGTTTATCCAAATATCTTACTTCTTCTATTATAGATATTTTAGAGTCATACCTTGATGGAAAATATCTTAGAACCCTTTTGTTAATGATTGATACTTTCATATTTTCTCTAAGGCCTCTAATTGCATTGACCATTTCATCTACCTTGAGGAGGTAGTTTACAATTCTTTTATCATTTTAAGACTTTAAAACATACCTTTATATGTTTATAGCTTGGCCTAATTTACCTTATCATCACCTTAAAATATTCTCTTTAATTTTTTCCATATATCATGTGCATTTTGACAATGCATCACTTTGACAAACTTTGATTTAGACAATCCACAAAGAATAACATTCTTTGCCTTGACATTGCTCTCATATGCCTTATTAGTATCCTGATTAGTAGGAGTTATATTAGGAGCCATATTTCCATTTATAATAGACATCCATACATCAAACCCTAATGAGGATAAATATGCTTTTATTTTAATGATCCAAAATGCATAGTTTGATCCATTAAAGATAGGTGCTTTGTTTGAGGAATAACCTTCTTGACTAGCTATTTGTTTTCACTATGCAAGATCTACCTGAGCTAATTAAGCTTCTTTCAAGGAACCAGGGCTCTGATACCAATTTTTGGAACACAACTATCTATCGAGAGCGGGGGGGAAATTAGTAGATTTATTAAATTAGTCCTTTTAAATCCCTTTTTAAAACTAACTAGAAATGATATGTGAATTAAAACATATATGGATATTACACACACAAAAATACACATGACACCATATTTATACATTAAAAACCCAATATGAGAAAAACCATGGTGAGAATAGCTGTTAGAATATAATTTTCTAATCCAACCTCATAGTCAAAACCTCAATAGTTACACATTTAAGAGAATTAACCCTAAAGAGACACCAATACCCTAGTTTAAGAGCACCAACTCCCTAATTTAAGAGCACCACTTCTAAGGAATCACCACTCCTTAAATAAGCACCAACTTAGATTATCTAATGGCACTAACCTATCAGATCTATAATGGAGTTACAACTCCAAATTATAAAATAGATATATAAATGAATCCAACTCTAACTTTCTATTACAAGTCTAGTCTATAACTGCTCATGATTTGCACATCTCTCCTCACCTTTCTTCCTCTCTACCCCTTTACCTTTATATATATATATATATATATATATATATATATATATATATATATATTTGACACACTTCATCTCTCTCTACAACCTCTTCTCTTCCTCTCTTCTCCTCTAGTTTTGTGTCTCTATATTTCTCTGTTTGACACAATTTAACTACACTAGTAATGACATCAAGCATCTAGATATATCATAGATGTCATATATATAAGAAATTGATCTAGGTATCACTTATTTTCTATGTTCACACTTGGACTGTAACACATCACACTTTAGAAAGTTTACTGCATCTTAAATTCATGCACCACCACCATGATACTCTATCTTTTACTATATTTATCATGTATTGGGCTCTAGTTTTGATGTACATGATTTGTTACATAAATTTAATCAATCACAACAATAAATATCATTGTCTATGTCATATAATGCATATTTCCTATATGTTTCTTCTCTTGACCATTGGGATGAACATATATCTAAATATTGACCTTTGATCTTAAGTTTCATGCTATGATTTGATGGTCCTCATTCAAATTTATCAACTTTAAAACATGTCTATTTGATCAACTTAAGATAGGGTTATGCACTCCATTGGATCTTTGTACACTTTCAAGCTTTAATTTTCCAACTTTAAAACACATCCATTAGATCTTTTGATCTGATCTTCTGTGTGCCATTAGATCTTCAAATATGCATGAAATTTACCTCTATCTAAAATTTAAACATTAAGGTATTTATTTCATTGAGTCCACTCACTCTAATAGATATTAATTGCATGATCATCTGATCATCATTTTATCTTTTTAAAAACTCAAAATTTATCTCTAAAAATCTCCAACGCATGTGACACTTGACATTATCACATTCATTCATAGGTGCTTTTGACTTATTAACTTTCCTATACATCATTAGATCTTTAACATATGATTAAGTTATCATTATTAGTAAGTGATCACTGTTAGATCTTCTAACCATCTCTATCTTTATCTTGTGAAATTTTGACTATGGCATCTCAACATGCTTGGAAGGATAACTTTTCACCTTCATATCTTTTGCTTCACTCATCCACCTATTTTGAAATTTGGATAATATAAACTAGACATGATAACGAACAAACCAATATGCTCATCTCTTCCTAAATCCTTCAAATGTGTGAGATATAATTCCATTAATCTACTCACTCAAATTCTTCTGCCATAGAGTCAACTATGCCTAGAACTGCTTAGAAAGCCAACTTTGTTCTTGTATAACTTTTTATGTGATTCATTGCATGACCTATAATTTAATGCATAAGTTCTTATTGCATAGAGGATTTAATTCATATATTTAGCTTCTCAATAAACATTCATACGTGCAAGATATGACATCATAAAAATTCATACTCACCTTTTTCTTTCTATCTACAAATTTGACTATGGGAAAACACTATCAAAATGCCTAAGAGCCCAACTTTACACATGTATATATTTTGTTGCACTACATCACATGACTTGAGATTCAATGTATATAATCTAGTCATTAAAATGAACAAACCCAAATGATCATTTTATATTTACACCTCCATGTGTGTGAATTATGACCTTATCAACATGAATAATTAACTCTGCTTGAGCCCTTTTGTAAATTTGGCTAAGTATAAAAACTTAGTGAATTTTGTCTAAGTAGACAAATTTACATCCTCACATATTTTATCATGCTTCATCATATGAATTCAAATATTACACATAATAACTAGGGACTAATGTGATCATAAAAATATGACCAACTCCCCTAGATTCATCCACATGTGGTAATGGTGATGTCAACAAACTACCTACTTAGATTTTCCTCTATAGACCCAAAATGTCTAGATAAATAATATGAGGAATTGGATTAATTCCACTCATGCACAAAAGCACTCTAATCATACTTTAACTATAATAATATCCTTCACACATCCTCAAATCATGATAATCAACCCTGAACATCAATGACATTCATAATTTCAATAATCTCCCTTTTGACATCAATGACAATCATATTGCAGATAGAGCCTTCATGAATATCATCTTATTGGTCAGCCATAATACTTGACTTAAATATTAAAGCTTATATCACACTAATACATATCTTAATAGAACCCTCATATGTTATCCATAACATTCATGTGCCACCCTTAAGCATATATGCTTTTTAAATAGGCCTTAGTAGCCTGTATAGATCTCATGAAAACCTATTCACTCCTTTAACACTTCATCAAGATAATTAGGAACACAAGACCACTTCCAAATGCATAGGTTAATTAAAAATAAACCCTAAGACACATTCAAGTTATTAGATCCATCACTACATTCCTTTGTATATGTATAATCTACTCAACATTAGCCTTTGTACAAAAGAAGGCCATGAACGAATAAACAATCAACTTCTAGGCATTTGTTCATACTAAATATGGATTGATCAAACCTCAAAAAACCACATAGATAATCCTCATGGAGTTTAAAATGTTATCCAATAGTTTATTCACCTTGAAACATCCAAACACCATCAAGACAAATACAAATATCCTTCTTGGGTCACTTGAAGAAGATGGCCAAACACATAGTCAACTTTGAAGTGCAAAAACTACAATTGTACAAATAGTAAAGATTTATAACCAATTTTTTTGGATGTTACGTGGAGTCCTTTACAAATTTATTTTTTACTACATTAACAAATTCATCATACATCAAAACTTATAAATAAAACAATATATACTGGTTTTATTTTTTTAATTTAAATTCCAACATTCACTGTGTAATGTAAAAGATTTAGACACATGTCTTCATCTCATGTCCCCTATAAATTTAATCAAATATGATCTATCGATCTCCTTGGGAGTCTCCTAGTCTTTACCATTAATTTCTAGTCACTGATCTTTGATCCATGCTTTCAAGATTATGATACTTGGTACCCCTAGGTGATTTTTGTGGACCCTAATGTTTAACACTATGTAATTACGCAACTTGGAATCCATATGTGCATTATATGTACCCTGATATTAGTCTCCAAACATGCTTACACCATTTATAAATCATGTGCACAATCTCAAAATTCTTTCACTTATTGACCTCATGCTCATAGTTATATTTCCATCTATGATTAAATACACTCTATTATATCATTGATCTAAATGATTGATCCGATCGAGCTAGATTTTGAAACTTGATTTCCTTGTATAAAGATAATTCGATATTGTAAATTTTTCTAAATGTGAGAAACACTGTAATCTACTTGGAAGGCCAAATTTTTGCCTTGATATATTTTTATATACATAACCTCATGACCTAAAACTTGGACTATAAAAACTAGGCTCAAACCTAAACACCACCATGTGATCATTTCCTTTTGATATTTCCATAAATACAAATGTTTATGTCATCAATTTGATCACTTAGCCTAATTTACTAAGATGACTAAGAGAACCTAGACATTCATATGACTACTCTAATGAATTCCTTTCACTTCCACAAGCACTCCAATAACTTATAGCACCTCATATGACCTCTACCTCACTAAGACAAACATTGAAGAACCATGCAAGAACATTGAAGAACACTTTGTCATTATCATTATAGCACACAAAAAACCTCATAAACACTCTTGTTCACCTTGGAGACATCACTTACAACTCTAAAAAAATATCCCCCTTTGTCATTGATGTCAATGCCAATCACAAATATTATGCTTGCACTTTTTATCTCTCTTCAATCACATTTTCCCCCTTTGACACAATGACAAAGTGGGAACTAGTTGATCCTAAGGACCTAAAAATACTTCAATGACCAACAACAAGAAAGGAACACATTTGAGAGATAATACTAACTCCCCCTAACACTGTCCATAATTTATACATGTAGTATTTTCAAAATTTTATCACTTACTGATACTTTGTATCATATTAAAACCCATCAAGTCTCAATGTATGAGTGCATGCCTTAAGGGGTGTACTAGGAAAGGGGTGGGTAGACCATTGGTGCTTCATAGGATTATTGTCCCTTTTTCCACTCATTATCTACACACTTGTCTCTTAAAACCATTAACCCTAAGCTTGTTCTTCTCTGTTGTATCCATTTTAGGCATTTGCTACATATTATCCTCCTTTTCTTTACCAAACGCATTTTTTAATAGTTGGCTATACTAGGTCGATTGGGTTGACCCTATATAGTTTTATGGTATTTTTCACTTAGGAGATAGTTGACATTTCGCTATTCTAGCTCATGACCTAGTGAATTATTGTTTGAAACTGTGCTAGATCGACTAGGTTGACCCTTTGAGTTGGGATTTTTAGAAGGGTTTAGGGTCAATTCCACCTATAAATACAAGTTCATTTCCATCATTTATTATTAGAAGAAAAATAAGTAAGAGTGCATGAACATATGATTATTAATGATTCTATTTGAGAAGTAAATCTTAGGGTTCCATACTTTCTTTGAAGATATGGATCTTGCCTTGTGGAGAAGTCTTTTGGATGCATTGATAGGTTTTCTATCTTAGAGTTGATTTGTCTTTATTATCCTTACATACCATAATAATTTCTTGTGAAGAACCTTGACTAAGGGAGATATTGAGGCTCGATGGGTTTGTCTTCAAGGTAACTATTCCTAACTTTATTTCTCCTTTGTAAGAGTAGATAGATAATGCATTTGTGCTTATATTCCATGTATTAGGATTATGTATACATTATCATGAGTATATGTCTTATATGAATGTTTTTTTTTATTATTCTAAACCCCACTTTATGCCACAAGCTTTGGTGAGCACTTAGATTAGATTTACTTTTCTTTTTATTATATTAGGTTAAATATCAAAACTTTTGGTCCCTTTAGGGTTATTCTATGATTATGTTAGACTAGAGGCTTTAAAACCCCTAACATAGTGTATTGTGATAAGTGATCCCCTAATCAGGTCTAGGGGATCCCCATATTGGTCATGTTCCTACTTAATAAATGTATTCCCAATCAAAAGTTTAGGTATGCTCTATCTTCTTTGAGCTAGGATTGATTTATAAACATGATGCATTTATGAATGCATGCATTCTGGTGAACCTAACATGAATCTAACCCTTGTAGGGTTTGTTTCACTTATTTCCTTATTTTATCATTTTTATTATCATATATTTATAATACTAGGTTTATTACATCATCATAGTTCAAGCTTTTGGGTATAGGTTTAACACACAATCACATCCATACAACTATGTTGTTTTTGTGTAGGTTATTTTTTAGGTACATGCTCTTGGATCAACTTAGTAAACCCAATATGGTTTTTAGAATTTCATACATCAAGTTCAAATAATTAGGTCAACTTAGTCAACCTTTTACATTTTTAGGCATTTTATTTAGCATACTAGGTCGACCGAGTTGATCCTATACATTTTAGGCACTCAGTAACAAGCTTTTGTAAAGCTAGATTAACCCAGTCAACCCTATTAGTAGAATTTACAAGCATTTATCAAGGTTATTTGATATCAATCTCACTTCTCTACATCTTCATACCTACCAAGATTCCTTTCTATCTTTTCTCTCTTTCCTTATAGTCTTTCTTTTCATAGTTTGCAGTCTTTAAAACAACCCCTGTATAATCAACTAGATCAACCCTATCAACTTAGTTTTATATTCTATGTGCTATTTGGATAACTGGATTGACTCTATCAACCTTGTTCATTTTCAAACCTTGGATTCCATATTATAGAGGCAACACTATTGACCGTATTCTATATTATGTATATACACTATCAACTACATCAACATTATACCATGTTTCAAAGTTGGAATTAACCTTTATATGCTATTAATTAGTTCACACTTTCATTTCTTATTTCTTTCATGCTTATAATATAACACATAGTTTAATTAGGTGGTTTTAATTTACCATTTAGTTCCACTATTTTTTATTTTATGCACACATGACCAAATCACAAAATCTTAACAAACACTTTAACAATTATCTACCCAAGTCTAACCTACTTGGATTTAATCACCACGGGAGAAACTAACTTGGTTTTTTGGCTAATATAAACATGTGGTTAATGGTATATTCTGGCTAAGCACTTGACACCCTTATTTCCATAGTGTGTGAAGTGAGGGAGTAGGCCCCAATACAAAGCCTGTACCATTGCCAATACAAATCCCTTTCAGTCTAAACATCCTAAAACTATCCTTATATTTCTTTCTATTTCCTTGATTATAAATAACTTCCCATCACATTTTAAATTATATTCTAATAATCTAAAAAAAATTAGGTTGACCACTTAGTTAGATTTTACTTTCCAAGTTGATTGCTTGTTCTTTGTTTAATTGTATTTTGTATTACAAAAAACTTGTATTAGCCAACATTGGTACAAGGTTTTGTGTTATGTGCCTCAATTAGATCAAATCCATTAATTCAATTAATTGTTTGTTTTCCTTCAATTCTTACTTTTTAAACAACTTGTAAAATTATTTTCAATACATAGTCATTTTAGTCAACATAGTTTGCTATAGGCTATCTAATTTTCCATATTTGTTGTGCTAGGTCAACCCAGTTGACCTTGTACACTTTTTTAGCCTCTATTTATGATTCTAGGTTGACCCATTTAACCATTTACTATTTACAATCCCTATTTCATGTGCTAGGTCAACTCATTTGACCATTTACTATTTGTGTTACTTTATATTTCCTTTATTTTGCATTTATCTTTTATCTAGTTTTAGTCTTTTTCCTTCATCATGAATTTTATATTTGAAGACAACATTGAGTTTAATTCAACAAACATGATGAGATTTACCAATCCCTATAGGGTTTTCCATATGCAAAGTAGGGATTCTCTCTTAAATGAGAGTAATGTTCACATATCCACTCACACAATGAACTATGGGACCCCTCCTCATACCTCTTCAGAATGTAATCCTCTCTTCTCACTAAAAGATCAACATGAATTAGAGTATACCCCCAAAATACTCTTCTTTATATTTGAATTTTCTCAACATCAATGAAAGGATCCCTTTATCATTTACTAGCTTATGATTAGTGTTCAATACAAATTTCCTCATTAACCTACTCCCACATTCTCAAATGGATTAGAGGTACCACTTTCTTTTATTCATAGCCTCTTCCCTTGATTATGACCCATTCTCATACCATGACCTCTTTTTATTTAAATTTTTCTACCTCCATGCCTAGTATCTCCACTAACATGGTAGGTTTTACATCTAACAGGCCTCTTATAAGATCCACTATCCTTAATCCTTCTACTAGTGCATTATTTTCTGCCCAAGGTAATCATTCTTCTATTAATTATTCTTCTCATTCTTTCACTAGTCCATCTTTTTCCTCACAATAAAATTTTGCCACTAGTGCCTCAAATTCTCATAGTTCTTCTCAAGCTCTTACCAATTCTAATAGTGGTACCCAAGCCACTAATACCAACTCCAATGCTTCAACTAATGCTAATAATGCATATCAAACCCACCAACTCTTGTTATAAATACTTAATTAAATGAATACCTTTCAAACTCATAATACAAATCGAATGATGAGAATTCAAAATCATATTCTTCATTTTCAAACTCATCATCAACTAATGACTTGGGGCATGCATAATCAAAATGTTCCCCTTCCTCTTCTTTAATATTCCCAAGGCAATCTCATCCCTCAACCTCTTTTGGTCAACAAAACCATTAAGAATATTCAAAATGAGCCTCTTACCACTCAAATTGCTAATATTTATATAGTAGGTATCACCACTATAATTTATTATAATGGAGCAACTGAGCCTACCCTTCATCTTAAAAAATTAAAAAATATTTATAATGATTGGGTCAAATTGAACACCTTTTCCACTACCAAAATCTTAGCTATAACCCTCATGGGTGATGCCTTAGATTGGTACAATCAAATTATAACTAATTCCATTTCTAGTTTGGAGGATTTAGTGAATGCTTTAGTTCAAGAATTCCAAACTAGTGATCTTCCCAGAACACTTTGGCCCACTTCATAAATTGTAAACAACATGAAAAAAAAACTACTCAAGATTTTGTTAAAAGATGGAAAACTTTATCAAATAAGTGTGAACATAAAATGGCCAATGATAACATTTTTCATCTCTTTACCAATGTTGTTTTTGCCAAGTTACAATATTAGATATGCACTCTCTCTCCACATAATTTAGAAGAGGATATTCACCAAGCTAAATGCCAAAATTTCCTTATGCACCAATTCAAGCCACCCCAACCTTCTACCAGTCTCATCTCTTACTTAAGAAAAAAAATATTAATGCTACCAATGATGGTGTCATGGACTCTTATGACACCATTCACACTATTCAAGCTATTATTCCTAACCAATCCTTGGAACCAACTCCCTCTTATCAATAATATACTAATCCTCATTTTTATTCACCAACTACTATCAATGTTCACAAACCCTTATCCTCAGTTGAATTACTTAAGCATCTACCTAGGCCTATTTCAAGAGTACTTGACCCTACTCATCCTATGAAATCCTAGTATGATCCTAACAAGTTTTGTTGGTTTTATGCTAGTTAGGGTCATTCTCATGAAATCTGTAGGTAACTTCATAATTTAGCTATGTATTTTATTCTTGGTCTTAATTTTGATCATGATTCTATCATTCAAAAGCATCAACAAGCCTATGACATTAATTTTAAGGCTCATGAATCACATACTATATCTCAATCCTTAAATCAATCCAATGATCATTTGGCTATCTATAAGGACCCTCTTCCTAATCACTAACCTAATGAAGATAACCAAGACAATCCCATCCCTTCTACCAACAATGTAGAAAGGCTTGTTTACCGCACTTATGAAGAGAATGTGGTTAACATGACTAATATGTGAAGGGTGGTTTCTTTTATTTATTCTCAACCTATCTACACTCTTCCATCATCTCAAACATTCTTGTTATCCAAAATTTTTATCCAACTCATTCAAATGAGTAGGGGAAAGATGACCTTATAGCCCTTGATGATCCAATTACCAATTCTCCCTTGAATAAAAATTCTCATTATACTTCTACCATTCCTCCATCCTCTGACACTAATGATAATCAAGATTCTACTAGCACTTCTTCTACCAACTCTCAAAACCAAACTGATCCAATTACTTCATCTTTGTAACATAATTTACAGCCTTGTTCTAAAATTTCTCCTTCTTATCAACAAAAATTCCAAATCACTTTTTTCCTCCTTATTAAGACCTTATTAATCATTATGCACATATTTCTAATAATCTTATTACGGGTTATGATGAGTGGGATCCCATTATGGAGCTCACTAATCTCCCATCTCAAATTCGATTCCTTGAGCTTAAGAGGACTTCTCTGCATCATAGAAACTATCTTATGCAACTATTGTTTGAAATTAATATCCCTCATCTTCCATTATCAAGACATGAAGCAAACTTATCTATATCCAAGGATAACATATTAAAATAATGTGAATAGATGTCCATCCATGTTGACAAAACAATGGACACTTCTCTTTCTTTAAAAATTCTTATTGCTTCTGTGATTACCAATGAGATTCTACTTTATGCAGATGATCCACCCTTATTCATTAGTGTCTAAATAGGTGATATCCAAATGAAGCATGCATTAATTGATGAGGGTTCTATCACCTATGTTACCTCTCTTGATTTCATCAAAACTTCTGGATATTCTGAATGCAATCTCAAGTCCACATGCAACACATGCCAAAGATATGATATAAGGGAAGTGCCTCCTTTAGGTTTTGTGTATATTCTAATTACCATCCCACCTATCACTATTCATGTGAAGGTGATGATATTTAACTTTCCCCTTTCTTATAATATCTTGCTTGGTAGGCCATGGAATCATTATATGAGAGAAATTACTTCTTCTACTTGGCAATAAATTAAATTCCTTCAAAATGGAGCCATTTATAGGATTTAGGGTGACACTAACCCTTGAAATCTTGAAAAATTCTAAGATCATGGTGTATTCAATATTCCTACTCTTAAACCTTTTCCTAGTGTTCCATTCTATGTGTCTCAATGCCTCAATTTTCCCATCAATCCAACTAGAGGTTACAACAGGCATCCCAAAATCATTGGGAATATTTATCCTAACCTCTTAGTTTTTGATGATGATGAGCCTGATGAGATTAAATAATATCCCACCTCATATCATCTCTCATCTTCCTTCTTCTTTGTAGCCTCGTTGTCATAAACTTCTTTTCAATGACATCATTATTGTCTTGACCAAGACTCGACATTCTATTCACCACACTTCATCAGACAACAAAATCATCCATAATTGCATCATTGGCCTTTAAAAACTTGATTATGATGATGGTTATTCCTTAGATGATCTATTCTTAGGTAGTCTTATTTAGGCCTGTGATGCTAAGATTATATGTCATCATTCTTATTTTTTTGAGTTTTTTCATATATCTTCCCATATTCCCTCGACTATATTTCCTAATTTTAGTATTTTTCATCTTTATTTTAGGGTAGAGATAGCACTGACACCTTGAGTTTCCAAATAACCTTTTATGAATATGATCATGTATAATTCTATTATCGAGCCTTACCTCTTTTCTAGGTACCCTGAATACTATAGATTTCTTATCCCTAAGATGCATGTGACCCTTCTTTGACCTTCTATAAATCCTACCCCTCCCTTAGTGGAACCTACATCAGAACCCATTCCTATTCGTACTATAGTTGAGCCCATTCTTGTTCCTATTATAGTTGAGCCCATGCCTACTTCCACTGTTGATGAGTTTATTCTTGTTTTTGATCCCATCACTCCTTCCATTGAGCCTAGTCTTATTCTTTCCCCACCCTCACCTTCTCTTGGTGATGGGTTGCTTTATTTACCTCAAATGGCTCTATTTCCCACAAAATGGGTTGATGACATTTCCTAATATTCTTCCACTCCTATTCTACCTCCTCTTATGAGTGTTTCTCCTAAGCCTCCTCACAAGTGTATCTATTGTTTCTATGGAATAGATAATCATTCATCTACCCATTGTCACAAGCTATGATAATATATTGATACTTTGCATCCTTCTTCCCCTCAATCCTTAGACAAAATCATGCCTCCCAAAAAGGTACTACCTAGATATATTCCTATGTATGGTGAGGTGTATTATCTTTGGCACCAATGTGGTACCTATCACATTGATCATTACCACATCCTTCAACAAAACCTTAAGGATCATCTTATACATATTCCCAAACCTTCTACCATTCCTCCCATAGGTTTTTCTCACAAGAAGTCTCCTCCTTTTTCTCTTATGGTTCCACCTCTTAAGGTCCCATCCCCTCTTGTGGTCCCTTCATCACCTCTTGTGCCTCCACCTATGACTATTTCACTTGTGGACCTTCCCTCACCTATGGATCCTTATCACCCTATGATTCCCCCACCTATAGATCCTTCACCACTGGTTATTCTTACATCTCATATAGATCCCACTCCTATGCATTATCCTAAGCATCCCTTACCTTATTTCCCTCCTTAAAATGATCCATATAACATTACTAATTTTTTTGCTAAGGAGATTGATGGGAAGTATCTTACCAATTTTCATTGAAGATAGAGGAGACATTAGTAATATCTTGTATTTAGCTTTATAGAGATCTATCTGATGTTCTGGATAATCTATGTAGGTAGATTTATCAATATTTATGAGCACATGCATGGTGATTTTACATTTACATTTGGATTGGATTTGTGCTCCAATTTTATCTTTATCTATCTATCTATTATATCATTTGACACTGTGTCAAATTCTTATTTATCCTACATGGTGACTTTACTTTCACACTTTATATTACTTATATTGTCATTTATGTTTGCTTTTGGATGTTTTATTTGTCATTACTTTATCTTTCTTTCCTACATTTTATTTCTTAAAAATTCCCTTCTTATGTCTTCATGATTTTTTGATTCCTTATATCTATTTTTCATAGATAATTATTATTATGACTTGTTTATACAAACCTTGTTCCCTTTAGTCACTTCTTATTAGTACGTGATCAGTTAGAAAACAATTCATCTCATTATATTTTCCTTTTACCAGTCCATTTTGGATCTCCTTTTCCCCTTTACTTCCTTTTTTTCAAACTAAGCATATACATGGTTGAGACTTGAGATAACATGCTGGTTCATTATTAAGTATAAGTATCCTAGTTAGTCTTGTCTTTGGTTACTTAGCTTCCTTTAGCCTAAGCCTACAACTCATTCATGTGTATCACTCTATCACTCATGATTGGTCATTCCAAGTCCATATAAAGGAGGAAACTTTAAAAACATTAAAAATCTAAATCATTTAAACAAATCAATGATATAAAAGGAAAAATATTCAAAATAATTAAAAGTTAAATCACAATAAAAGACATGATTCAAAGCACATCTCCTTTTTCTAGTTGAATCTCAAAATCCATAGTTGGACTCATGATAGATCTAAGGTCCATGGGGGTATCGGTAGGATAATAGATTAGAAAATGAGGATAAAAAACTCTTTTAGTGCTACCTACTTTCTCATGCAAGTACCCAATCTTCATAGTAGACCGACAACTCTATAAGGGGTCCTAAAGAATGAGGAACACATCATGGGAAGATAGGTCCATTTTACTTTTCTTTTACCAATCTACCTTCATGAGTTGATATTAGTAGCATGCTTATTTACCTAAAAATCTTAGTGTCTATAGAAAACAATTTTCATTTGTACATTGATGGTCACTAGTCACTTAGTGTCTTCTCATACCCTTAGTATGCCTCCTATCTCTTAAGGTCTTCTCATAAGATGCCTATATTATGATTTTTACACTCCATTTTTCATGCCCTAAATTACTCATATTTCCCCTTAATTTGTACATTGATGGTCACTAGTCACTTACTATCTTCTCATGCCCTTAGTACACTCCATTTTTCATTATGATTTTTATACTCCATTTTTCATTTGTACATTGATGGTCACTAGTCACTTAGTGTCTTCTCATGCCCTTAGTATTCCTCCTATATCTTAAGGTCTTCTCATAAGATGCATATATTATTATTTTTACACTCCATTTTTCATGCCCTAAATTACTCATATTTCCTCTTGAGAAATATTGATTTGTTAACTGATCACTCCCCATGGGATTCCATTTGTGAGTTACATTGTAAGACCATGGATAGGACCTGGCCATCCTCAAAAATTATGATAATTTCACCTTCTTTTTACCCACATCCTTTGTTACCAAATTTTCACATTTATTACACTTCATTGGTGTTCCCTTTGTGATTTGCATTGTAAGACCACGGCTAGGACTTGGCCCTCCTCACAAAATTTTCCAATAATCCAAGTCACAATCAAAATTACATGTGTCAAATATGATATAAGATGTGATTGATTATGAATTTAAATGCCATTAACATGCTTCTCATCTTGATTTAGTATATTTTATGCTTACTTAATATTTATTTCACTTTTATCTTCTTATTTTTTGAGTGCATGTAATAATTTAACCATTTTATTAAATTTTTCATACTTCCCAGTTTGAATTAGTATGATAAACTTAAAACCCATTTTTTCCAAATTTATTTTTCTCTTATACTTCCCAACATGATCTAGTATGATTGAATGACTTAATTAATTTATTTTTATACTATTTATCCTTTTACATGATTTCCATTTTATTACATTATTTTCATACTTCTCAACATGATTTAGTGTGATTTTACTTGTTTTAATTTGGTTCCAATTCTTTATTTGGTTTAAAAACAAATTCCTTTTTACCATCTTGTTTAAGATCCCTTTAGTTTTTTATACTTAGTCATTTTCTTGTTATTACACATTTCCCAACTTGAAATAGTGTGTAGTACATTTCTTGATTAATTATATATTACCAAGTCCTTTTTGCCTATTTATTTTTAACCATGTATGTGTCCTACCTAATGGTAGAAAATAGACCACACCTCATATATTTCCTATAGCATATATAACAAATAGCTAAATACAAGTGATAGAAATAAATATATCCAAAGCATCAATAACCAAAACCATAATGACAAAACATACAATCAATGTCAAAATGATTCATATATATATATCTCATGAGTTTTTATACAACAAATAAAACTCTATACAATGCTTCAACTCTATGGTTAAGCCCCATCTTACCTATCTCATGGCCTAGACATGGTACTTTTAGATGCCTCAATCTAACCCATATACATAAAAAATTGTAAAAAGGTTGTTTGATATCTCAATATAGACACCTGACCCTATAGATGAGCTACTTGAGCTTGTACCTATGCCAACTAGGCTAGGGTAGCTAGATGTGTCACTGTCTCCTACTCATGTACCTACATCATATAGGTTAGGGTTACTATATATGCCACTCTCTCCTACTCCTGTACCTATGTCATATGGGTCAGGGCTGCTACCTATATCACTCTATCTTGGGCATGTGCCTATGTCATCTATGTCACTATAGCCAGATGTACAACTCTCTCCTTAGCTAGGGCCTATCATGCCTTTGTCTCACCTAAACCCATCTCTATTGATGGTTACATCCCATCTCTATATGCTCATATATGCCTTATTGCCTCTTCATCTAGTCTAAACCAACTCACTTGAGTTGGGGTAGATGGTATCCTAGGGTCCTCTAGTGTAGCAGGTTCATACGGTATTAGTGCCTCATCTAGGACATCATGTAGTGATACCCTCAGCAAGAACCCCCATCTAATCTCCTCATCCTTTATTACACCTAAAAAAACTAGATAGAAATTAGATCACTGATATATATCAAAATCTATTTAACTCTAGTACATTTTCAAATAAAAACTTAAGCAACAATTTAACCATATTTTATTACTTGTCTAAGTGTTGCCCACTATTGTCTCTCCATCTACATACCTGTTAAGCACAGTCTCCCCATCATGTGGCTGCTAAGAACCTCCTTTGTTTGTCACCTCTAAAAAACAAATCCTATAGTCATATCTCAAGCCAATCTCAACCTACACCTAAGTACCCTCTCTATAGTCCAACTCTACCTTAGCCTACCTACTGGGTCATCTGAGACATCCAAAATATCTACTATCTCTTATTACTACTACATCTATCGACATTATGTCCTTAGTGGTCACTTCTCCTCCCCCTATGGATTAATTGGTGGTATCTCTAGCACTCCTAATTCTATACCTATCTCTTCTTGCTCTACTTTTTATCATGTTTGATCAGTCCATGGCATCTCATGATATAGCCTAAGTGTCAGCCTTGCCACTGGTGGCCCTAATCTTCATCTTCCCTATGACACTCTCACATGATGGGCCCAAAAAATGGGTACCACTATCAATATAATTAGGTTAATTAGGCCCATATATCTTGGTACTCATGCCACTAGATGTGGATCCATCCACTAGGTGTAATTCCCTATCACCTCTATCCATACTAAAGCTAGTTCAACTATGTCCTAGCTATGCCATGTAGTAGTAATGTGCCCATATGGATAATATACTAAATCTTCCCATCTCACCATCTAAAATTTTGGCACATGGGACATGACCTATGCTACTTGGTCCTATTTCCATCTCTATACTTGAGGTGACCTATCATCGACCACATGGGATAACCTAGTAGACCAATCAATGGGAAACCTCTCATAGATCCACACTATCAGCAATATGATCAATCTAATAGAGTTTTTCCCTCTAGAAAACACTCCATACATAACATGTATGAGTTTTACCTAGATGATAGACACTATGTCATATAATACCCTCTCCTCTATTATCATTTGACTCAAAGCTATCATGAAAATTGGTACATTGCCATCTGAATTATGGCACAACACTCATGATTTCATAAGTCCTATCATATCCTTTTGGATATATATAACTTGTGAGGTATACATATCAAAAATTCTCACCCTCTAACTTGAGTATATCATCTTTATGTCTATAGCCCATAAAGCTAAGGCTCTCCTCTTATCCTTACTATCAGGTATCCCAATAGTCATAGGTGTCCATGCTATCAGTAATCTTAGGATGGCATGTACATCCTCTAGGATGATGCCCACCTCTATCATATCCCCCTCCACCTCCCACTTGAATGTGTTAGTCAATCTTTCCCAGCATCCTAGGAACATGATTAATATAACTAAGATCAAAGGTATCCTACACATATCTATTATGCCTTATAGGCCTATAGAGATCTATCTTGCCCTATCCTCTATATTTAGGTGCTCAATAGATCTGATATCCATGACACATCTACCAAATGCCATAATTTGGGTTTACCCTACAAACAAGAAACAATAAAAGATTTATTAGCTCTTCCATTTCATGAATAGTCTGTTAGAGGTATAATCACTAAGAGGGGGGGTGAATTAGTGAGCCTAGATATTTCAATTACAATTGCAATCCTTTAAACTATTAACCAATCAACATATATCAACTAGATCAAGAAGTGTTAATAAGGTAGATCATAAATTTAATACATATACAAGATCAAACAAATAACACATAATTCCTATTAGAAACCTTCATGGAGAATAAAACCCATTCTCAAGCTTGCAACACAAATAGACTATTGTCCTAGAAGAAATTACAAAGAGACTGATCAAATCCTTTAGACCATCAAACTTTGATTATATCCTCCTAACCAAAGGTATTTAGTGAAACACTTATTTCACAAGGAGTAACTTCCCATAAGGAATACCAAGTCCATTAGAACCTCATCTGAACACCTCCACCTTAGAAATTATGTCTTTAAGACCCGATGATGGATCTATATTTTTTAACCTCTACACAAACTCTCTCTCTATCTCAAACATGCTTCTCACATAAGCATGATGTAATCTCTCTCCTTTACTCATATTGTCCTCATATTCACACTTAGACCCATTCACATATCCTCAAATTTTAAGAGAACTATTCTGACATTACGATTGGTCAATCCTTCATAATGCACACATAGACACCTTTTAAGCCTTTGTTCATACTACATATGATTGTTCAATCCTTCATAATGCACATAGAGCATCCTTATGGAGTCTACAACACTCCCAAATATCTATATCATCAAGATATATCAAAACAATATCAAAATAAGTTCAAAAAATCTTCTTGGGTCACTTATAGTCCATGCACAAACACAATCAACTTTTAAGCTCAATATCTTTGTCTATACAAAATTTTAGATATTTAAAATAGATTCATTAGATTCACCATGGAGTCTTCTTCATCTTTTATTTTTAATGGATGAACAAATTATATCTAGATCAAAAGATATGGTGCAAAAACCATAGACTAGTTTTTCCCTTGTTAAATTCAAATATTTAAATGTAAATGGTCATAGTTAAGCTTTGACCACTTTTCTTGCATATCCTATCTTCTTAGCTTTAGAATAATTATGCATAGTTTGAACATGTTCAAACTTTAATACATAGACACCAATGCTTAAATGTTAAACCTTAGTTGATTTAACCTCATCTTGTGAAATATTGTAATGTTGACTTCATGCTCTCTACCAATCTCTATGGATCAACCAAGTCTTTAACTATCAATGCTCACCATTCAATTAATTTGTATGAACACCCACTCACCGTTGGATCCTTATCCTTTACCTTTGCTTAGTGGTTATACATCATACACCTATCCTCATCTTGCTACTTCCTAACTTCTTGGTGTAAATTCACATCATCAATCTTCTCAAGACTTGGTCGAACTTTACCTCTTGCATATTTGACCAAGTTTGGGGACCCTTGTAATCTATCTAAGAATCCATTTTTTATCCTTAATAACTTTTTATATTCTTCGATGAATGATCTAAAATTTGGACCATATGATCTCCTCACATAGGATAATCCATCCATATACTAAGTAGATCCTAAAACCTTCACACAAGTGAGATATATCTCCATTAAAATTCCTTCTCAAAATATTATATCATAGAGCCAATTATCTAAAAACTTTCCTAGAAGGCCAACTTTGCTCATGCATATCTTTTGATGTGCTTTATCACATGATCTATTGTTTATCACAAATCAATTAAGATTAAAAATGAACAAACCCATATGATTAGTTTCTCTTGACACCTTCACATGTGAAATATATAACACCATCAAAATGATTACTCAGATTTTCTTGTCATATGCAAATTTGGCTAAGTATGGAAAAACATAGTTAAACTACCTGAGAACATAACTTTGCAAAAGCATAACTTTTGATGCACTTTAGTGCTTGTCTTGTAATTTAGTGAAAAAAAAACTATGCACAATAATCAACAAACCCATGTGACCATTTCATCCTGATACCTCCATGCATGCAAATGTTGACCTCATCAATATGCTGACTCAGCTCTTTCTAGCCACATGCAAATTTGACTATGGGAAAATAGTGAATTCTTTTTTAGAAGCCAACTATGTACCCTCATATCTTTGAGCATACTTCATTGAATGACTTGATATCTATCAAATGAAAACTAGGGACTAATGTGATCATAACAATATGACCAAGTCCCTTGGACTCATTCCCATGTGGTAGTGGTGACATCATCAAACTACCTACTTAGATTTTCTACCACTAGACCCAAAGTGTCTAGATAAAAAACTATGGCTAACTAGATGAATTCCAATTATGAACACAATATCTCCAATCATATAAAACCTTTTATAATAACCCTTTCACATGTTCAACATTCCATACTCATCCTGAACATCTCTAGCCATGCCAAAACTAAAGAACAACCAAGCCAACTTAAAGCACACTAGAACAAACATATTGCACACTTTGTCCTTATCACATAGATTATCAAGGCACTTCATACACTCACCAAGAAACCACTATGACATCACTAAAATTTTTACAAAAATATCCCCATTTGTCATTGATGTCAACAACCATCATATATAGCAATATACAACTCACCTTCTCTATCTTCAAGCATTCCCACAAAATGAGCTTTCTCCCCCTTTGACAAAATGATAAAGTGGGTAAAAAATGATCTTTAGGACCTTAAAATACCATAAATAGGAAAGGACCATCTTATAAATATGATACAAACTCCCCCTTACCTTGAGCCTACTTCTACTTGTCTTGATAACTTCCTCTTGCTCCATGTCAACACTCTCTTCAAAAAAGCACTGGAAGCAATGAAGAAAGAACACATAAAACACTAAAATATGATGAAAATTACCAAGAAACATCTTATATGGACTCCCCCTAATATTTATGAGTAATTTCACCACTTGATCATCTTTATATCACTGTACACCATGAATAACTAACATATTGGCTTACTAGCCTTCTCTCTCAAGCTATCATAAGGACCATGAGTTTAAATTCATGACACTCACCAAACAATAAAAAATTATTTAAATAAACCTAATAACTCTCCATGAAACAAATATACCTTTCTCTTTTAGATTAACTAAGCAAAAAACATTCTTCTTCACACTAGGTTAGTCTTAGACTCCTTGTAGCCCTACCTAAAACTTGTAGAGCCCACACATTTTAGTAGATACATATTCAAGACCTGAAAATTCATATCTATATCACTCTCATATTTACTCTTGATAAAACCAATTTTCAATAACCATCTCATCCTTTGTAACATACTTCTTTCACAAACTTACTACCTAATTAGGCCTCCAACTTGACAAAAACTTGAATAACTTGAGAACCACAAACCTTCAGATCTCTATGAAGATTTATTTGAAAACCCATTTGTGTAATTAAACATATTAGGAATACTCATACCTCAAATCATAAGGCATACCACTTTTCTATCAAAGCCCAAAACCCTAGAATCTTAAAACAAACAAGGTCAACAAAGCACCTTCCAATCAACACCCACCTCTAAAACTTTTTGTACACCTACAAAAAACCATTACACACTTATAGGCCAATATTTGAACTTCCAAACCATTGGGAACCTTGAATTTATATAAACCATTTTAGGACCTATAATCTCTTAAGCACAAATTGGGAAACCTAAGAGCTAACAAAAATCTTGAAATTGACATTAACATACCTTCAGATCATAAAATAAGCTAGAGCATGCTAGAATAAGGTCAAAAAAACTTTCTATGTAAAAAAAAATTCATCTTTATAAATCACAAATCCTTATTTACCATCTGGGAACCTTCAATCTAACCCTACAGACTACTTCCATATACAATTATCAACATCATTCCATTACCTTAGCATATTTTCCATCTAGACATACCTATACCAACTGAGAACACTCAACTCTAGTCTTTTAGGACCATCTCAAGAACACCATAGTAACACTTTCTTGTCCACTAAAAGGAGCCTCTTAATAAGAATAGGCAAAGACATCCTTTGAACCATAATTCTCTAAAATAAAGTGAATCTAAGAGTGGCCCACATCTCCTCAATAACCACAAGAATCCTCTTATAGATATAAGACTTTTTGTTCTTGTTCTTATTATTCTTAGTCTTAACTATGACAACTAGTTATTCTTCTATATCACTTTCCTTTTCTTCAAAGATAGAAATGATAACACATGGAGCAACTATGGGATCTTGACATACCTTTTCATTTTAAGCATCAACCTTGTAGTTTGGAGCCTCATCATTCTCAACATGAGTAGTCAATGAGAGATCTTGGCAATCCTCAACTTATGAATCACTCTCCACCATAGTAAATAGATTACTTCGACCTATAGACTCATCATAACTCTTACTTACTACCTTTTTTCTCCATGAGTTAACTTTCCTCCTTCCTTGATCTCTAAGAACATGATTAAACCTATTCTCTCTTATAGGCCTTTACTTGCAAAACCTAATAATGTGACCTCTCTATTCATATTTGAAGCACACCATGCCTTTTGTAAGAAGCTCTTTATGCCTTTATACATTTGGGCAAAAATTTTCAATGTGTCTTATGTCATAACAAATTTAGCACTCAACACTTCTTGAAAGACCCTTATATTTTCTCATCTTAAATGGATAATATTTTTCAAAGTGAACCACATCATAATAGTTTAAATAATCAACCTTGATTACACCTTTTGACTGATGACCCCATCATAGTTCCATGCAAATTCATTCTTAACAAGTCTTCTACATTCTCTAGCTTTATGCCCAAACTAATTACAAGTATAGCAATAACCATTAAAATTTGCATACCTCATGGCATTTGGTTATCTAATATATTTTGTATTCATTCTACCAACACTGTCATTCCTTGTCTAATAATTTGTCTTCAAAGACTGATTATCCTTGTTCACATTAGTCTTCATCTTGTATTGAGTTGCAGTCTCTAGTTCTTTTTTGTATCGAAGATTAGTCTTATCACTTGCATGCTTTTGATCATTCATAATGTTGTCTAGATCACTTGAGCTCTTTTAAAATCTCACAAATGACAATTCCTTACTAGATATATTCTATAACTTATATTTCAATGATTCATTTTCAATTACATACTTTGCACATTCATCTTCTTTAACTTTTAGGCTTGTAGATAGGATTTCTAATTAACAACCAAGATTCTTGACCATATCTTCATGCTTCTTGGCATCTTCATCCATTCTTATCTCAAACACACTTAATTTCTCCTTAAATTACTTGAGTTTAGATTTCATATTATTATTGATATTCTTCTCAATTTTTAGTTATTCATGAGCATTAGTCAATGCAGTCTCATAGTCAACCTCATCTTCATCATCATCTGAATCACTCGAAGTAGACTCTTTTTGTTGTGATAAAATTCCTTCCTCATCCATGAAAAGGGATATATATTCAATAGGACCATCATCTTCATGATCATACTCTGAGTCACCATATTCACTCTTATCTGATGAGCTACAATCTTCTTTGGTGTAGAGACTCTTCTTGTCCTTGAAGTACTTCTTCTTGGTATCTAACCTTCTAGATCCCTTCTTGCTTTTATTAGACCTAAATATTCTCTTTCCATAATCATGACTTTGATCATGCTCTTCATCATCATCATCCTTTTTATACTTATGAGGGCACTTATTATCAAAATGCTCCATCTCACCACAATTAAAGCATTTGAGGGGTAGCTTACCTTTATACTTTCCTGAACCTATTCTTAATTGACTTGAAATTAAAGAAATTAGTTCAACCTCATCTATATTAGGAATGCCATCCTCAATATTCTTACCTTAGAACTTCTTCTTAGTCTTCATTTCAATCTTGAAAGTTTCTTCCTTATTTGGTGGTATATCAACATTCTTCCTCATCTCATAGGTAGTAAGGGTGACATGCCATTGATCCATATTCAACAAAGTAAGGTCATGACTTTATTCTATAGTAGATAATTTCAAATCAAACTTGGGGGATAGAGACCTTAATACCTTTTGAATAATAGTAGCCTCTTTAAGATTCTCTCCAAGACCTTTGATGATGTTCACAATCTCATCAACTCTCTACAAAAAAGATGCCACAATACCATCTTCATTCATATTGAGACTTTCAAATTTCCTTCTATGAGTCTACAACTTAGTAATATTGGCCTTTAAATTTCCTTCATAAATTATCTACATTTTGTCTCATATATCTTTAGTAGAATTGTAATGGATTACCTTGCTAATCTCAGTTTCTATCAGACCACAAGTAATAGCATTCATTACCTTGGAATTATTTTCAAATAAATTCTTGTCTATAGCACTAGATGGAGGAATAGTAAGAGAAACATAACCATCCACAGTAGATTTCCATAGATCAAACCCTAAGGACATAATGTATGTCCTCATCCTGGCACTCTAAGATGTATAATAGGGTCCATTGAACATTGATGCTTTATTAGTAGAGAAACCACCTTGATGACTACCCATATTGTACCTTAGATCACCTTTAAGATATTAATCCTTTACCAAAGGACATGCTTTGATTCCAATTCTTAGAGGTATAATCACTAGGGGGTGAATCAGTGAGCCAAATATTTCAATTACAATTTCAGTCCTTTAAACTATTAACCAATCATCATATATCAACTAGATCAAGAAGAATTAACAAGAGAGCTCATATATTTACTTCATACACAAGATAAAATACATAACACATAGTTCCTATGGGAAACCCTCATGGAGAATAAAACCCAATCTTAATCCTATAACACATATGGACTACTATCTTATAAGAAATTACAAACAAGAGACTGATCAACTCCTTTATACCAACAAACCTTGATCATATCCTCCTAACCAAAGCTGTTTAGTAAAACACCTATTTCACAAGGAGCAACTACCCCTAAGAAAGATAAAGTCCTTTAGACCCTCCTATGAACACATCCACCTTAGAAATGATGTCTTCAAGACCTAATAATAGATCTCTATTTTATAATCTTTACACAAACTCTCTCTCTCTCTCTATCTAAAACATGCCACTCACATAGGCATGCCATAATCTCTCTCCTTTACTCAGACTATCCTCATATGCACACTCAAACCTCTTTGCATATCCTCAAATTGAAAGAGCACTATTCTGACATTAGGAACATGAACTATATTCCATACACATAGTCAAAAAATAGTTTTTCTCATTACCTCAACCAACAAGAATGCTACCTATCCTTTTCTTCATAACACTCACATCCACCTTGCACTAGTCTCTCTCACATTCATATCTAGAAATTGACACATTTGGTTTCACTATATATAAAGTAATCATGAATTAATAAGATAAAAATATTTCTTATCAGCCACAACACATGCCTTCACCCTTAAGGAATCTCACATAGGTGACACTTAAGTTCAATCCACTTTCAAATAGGCTTAAGTCACATTTAGGTCCTATACAGACCCATTTAGCTCTTCAACACTTCTTGAATCAAACAAATACCATAATTTTTTGTTCAAATAGTATGGACCCATACCACATGATATATAAGTCCACCTTAAGTGTCCAAATCCATCACAACACCCTTTTTCTTAAGCACAATTTGCTCAAACACTTCTCTATACACACAGTCATTATGAATGAACACACAAACATCGTCTAGCCTTTGTTCATACTGCATATGATTGGTTGGTGTAACCCTTACCTTGTTTAAAACTCAAGTTAACTTGTTCATTATTATGAACTTTTCTCTTCACAAGACCAAGATACTATTTGGGTCACCAATGTTCTTATTGGTGACTATCTTCTATATAAGAATCTTTCTATAGACTACAAAACACACATTTAATAAAATAGTCCTCTTCTTGTGATCTAACCTCTTGGATTTATTCCATACATTTTAACATACCTATACAGACCCATTCAGATCATTCATCCTTTGGTAGAAGGATTAAAACTCTTAGTTTACCTATAGGCTAGTTTATCTTCCTTCTAGCCCTATAAACCCTAATTTTTAACCATATATTTCTTCTCATTATCTCAATAACGAATGTAAAAACACTTATAGATACCCATTAATCCCTTCTATAACATACTGTGAATATCATGAGGTTGCTTTATATGGAATTGTACTTCCTATTTTAGGCCCCACTCTAATTAGCCATCCTTTCAGGCAAACCTCCTTGTCCTGATCACTATACAGACTTACAAGCCAAAAAAATCACATTTTTAGATACCCATTACCTCCTTATATGTTAATCAATCATTTTTTGGTGCACTTAGTTGGAGAAAATCACTTTTCTAATATCACCGTACTCTCTTTTGCTTGCATGCAACTAAGACTCAATTTCAAATGATGTTTTCCATACTTATCTATAATACAAAGGTATGAAAACACCTTTAATAGTTTAGGAAATTATCTAAGGTCAATATTAAAAAATTTCATGGGTTTTTAATGGATGAAACTCTTTTTAGAGGTCAAACCCTAGGTTTAAGGTTTCTAAGGGCATGCACAAGCCAAGAGCTTACAAAATGCAATTGGGAGTGTTTGAAGTGTTTCAAGGCTCTAAATTAGTGATTAAGGTTTGAAAAAATTTCCTTAAACTATTTCATTAATTTATCTTTTTGAATAAATCCTTTATGCATCTTAACACAAGATAATTTGATGGACTTTGACTGTGTTTTTATGACAATCAGCAGGGGTTTGAGGATTTACTTGAAAAAATATAGTCCTAAAAACATTCCAATCACTCCACCAAACCTATAAAACATTAGACAACATAAACACATTCTCATCCTCCTGATCTCATACAAAAATCAATCCATTTAGTTCTTCATCCATGCAAAATTTTATGACTTATTTGTTCCTATCACCTATAGAGCCAAGGGCAGAGTTTTTAGAGTCTCAATGTGTTTTAGAGGTTTAAAAAGCTTATTTTATCTTTGTTTATATCTGACCTTACCTCATATACTTAACTCTATGTATTTATCATCCCATGCAAACATTTTCTATGTAGATCTAACCTCATTTAACAATGGACAGATTCCAAATTTATCTATACACAATGATTAAAGACTCCTCACATGTAATTTTTATCAGAATGAGTTTATTGTTTCCTTAAGCTCTCAAAGGAATACACATACATACATAGGCATATTCACTATCTAGGCCAGAACTTTACAAAGGGAAACAACTGTTGCTTATCATTGAAATTAAGACCAACATTCACTCTTTATTAACCAAATAATGATACTTACAATTCATTTCATGGCTCAAGATCAATGCTCTATGGATTTCAAGCCTTAATTGCATCTTCATACCTTCTTGTCTTCACATGCCAATCTCTTTCTCTTGACTCTTACATCTTCTTGAGTGAGGTCCTCCCTCACTATTTATATTCTATTTAAATTCCAATTTCTTTAATGATATTTCCTCCCTCTCTCTTTCTTCTTATTATTTTTTCACCTTTCTCTCTCAAGTGATCTCTCTTACATTCCTCTCTTTTTATGAGCTCTCTCATAAATGATTAAAAAATACTCTTTTTGAAGAGTTTACTCTCTCACTTCTACGCCCAACTTGGGCTCAAGACAAACTAACAAGATTTTATAAAACTAATATTCTAAGTTGGGAAGATATTCTAAAAAAATTTCTATGATTGAAAGATTTCAACCATCTCCCCCTTATTTTCTCAACAAGCCTCCAATGTGGGGATTCCTCTTAACAAAATTTTACCCTTTTTCACTCTCACTCTTTCACTCTTTCACTTTTTATTTTTTTACATTTACATTTACATTTACTCCTCACAAGACAACATTTTGAGGGAAAATACAATAATTTTAATTCAAACCCATACTAAGACATGACTTAAAATTTGCATGCTTGATGGTTTCCATCTTTGACCATCTCCTCATGAAGATGTTTTGAGATGATCTTGTATCATTTTTAAATCATTCATAATGCACAAAAAACATCCCTATGGAGTCTTAAACACTCCCTAATATCTATATCATCAATATATATCAAAAGAATATCAAAATGAGATTGAACAATCTTCTCAAGTCACTTACAGTCCATATATGAACACATAGTCAACTTTCAATATCAATATATTTGTCTATACACACTCCAAAATATTCAAATTAGGTTCATTAGATGCACTATGGATTCCTCTTCATTTTTTATTTTTATAGCATGATAAAATTCCATCTAGATCAAAATATATGGTCTAAAAACCATAGGCTATTTTTTCCCTTATTAAATTCAAATATTTAAATGTAAATAGTCATGGTTAAACTTTGACCACTTTGCTCGCATCTTGTGTCCTCTCAAATTTGGATCAATTATGCACATTTGATCATGTCCAAAACTTAATGCATAGGTTTCAATTCTCAAGCATTAAACCTTAGTCACTTTAACCTCATCTCATGCAATATTTTAATGTTGACTCAATCTCTATGGATCAACCAAGTCTTTAACTATCAACACTCATCATTTGATCAATTTGTATAAACACCCGCTCTTTGTTGGATCCTTATCCTTTACCTTTGCTCATTTTTTAAACATCATGCACATGTTTTCATCTCATTGATTCTTGACTTCTTAGTGCAAATGTGCATTATTGATCTTCTCAAGACTTGCTCAAACTTTACATCTTGCATATTTGACTAAGTATGGGGACCCTTGCAATCTATTTGAGAAGCCATCTTTGAGCCTTACTAACTTTTTTTGCACTTTAATTAATGATATCAAATTTGGACCATTTGATCTCTTCACATAGGAGAATACATCCATATACTAAGTATCTCCTTGAACCTTCACATGATTGAGATATATCTCAATTAAAATTCCTTCTCAAAATCTTTTGTCATAGACCTAACTATATCAAAACTTGCTTGGAAGGCCAATTTTTCTCATGTATATCTTTTGATACACTTCATTGCATGATCTAATATTTATCACAAATCAACTACACTCAAAACTAAACAATCCCATATGATTAGTTTTAGTGACACCTTCACACATGTAATATATCACACCATCAAAATGAATACTCATATTTTGTTCTCATATGCAAATTTGGCTAAGTATGGAAAAACATAGTCAAATTTCTTGGGAACATAACTTTGCACAAGCATAACTTTTGACTCACTTTAGTGCTTATCTTACAAATTAGAATAAATCAACTAGGCATAATACTAAACAAACCAATGTGACCATTTCATCCTAACACCTCCATGCATGTGAATGCTAACCTCATCAACATGATTACTCAATTCTTTCTGGCCACATGCAAATTTGACTAAGTATGGGAAAATAGTGAATTCTTTCTTAGAAGCCAAATTTGCACCCTCATATCTTCAACCACATTTGATTACATGAATTGAGATATGGAGCATAATAAATAGGGAATAATGTGATCACAACCATATGACCAACTCCCATTGACTCATTTCCATGTGGCAATGGTGATGTCATCAAACTACCTACTTTGATTTTATACCACTGGACCCACGGTGTATAGTTAAAAAACTATGGACAACCAGATGAACTCCACTTATGTACACAAGCTCTACAATCATATAAAACCTTTTATAGGACCCCTTTCACATGATCAATACTCCTTACTCATTTTAAACATCTCTAGCAATCCAAAAATTAAAGATCAACCAAGCTAACTTCAAGCACACTAGAACAAGCATATTGCACACTTTGTCATTGTCACATAGACTATCAAGGCACTTCAAGTACTTACTATGATACCTCCATGACATCACTATGACATCATTGATAACTCTCCAACATAGTCAAAATACATTATTTTTAAAAATTTAATAAAAATATGCCTAAACTACTTTAATTTACTCATTTGAACCTATTTTTATACTACTCAACCCTTTTAGCCCTCAATCAGTCATTCTAGGTCATTTTAGCACTCTTTCAGCCACTTACATGCATTTCCATACTATTTAAATTCTTTGGTGAAACTAGTTTGTTCAAAATTTCCCTATTTTTGACTTAGTTGACTTAAAAATCTATGTCTACCCTCCTATTTATCCCTTCGTACTGCACTGCCATTCTAGACTTTTCTTCTCAGTTAACAAACTATACTAGGTCAATATTATGCAAAATGTATAGGGTTGACACATACCTATTGGGTCAATAATATGGATTTTTCCAAATTTCAGCCTACTAGGTCGACTGGGTTGACCTAATTGTTTTTCTTACTAACCCCTTACATTCTATGAAATAAATGCCTTCTCATAGTTATCTCCCCAAACCCTTCAAACCGGTTTTACTAATTGGTTTTTCCTACCAATAGAATCTAATTTGGTTTCATTTTGACATCTGTAAATTCTTAAAATTAAAAATTTCTAAAAATACACTTTAAACACTAAAATATTAAAAAACTAGCTTAAGATTCTTAATTACTTACCTATCCTACACCCGCTACTGCCTTCAGGGGTCCCTCTCACCTAGCATATCATCTCCTTGCCATCCTAGCTCATTTGGTCTCTAAGATCTCTTTTTCTCTCCTTTTCAAGTAAAAAATAACAAATGACTTTTGTTTCACCCTATATAAAATCACTTTTCACAAATCTAAATCTTTCAATTATTTTCTGGCAGATTCCTTATTTTGCCTTTATCTTTGTTTTAACTCATCCATTTTTCAAACCATAAAATGTTCTAGATTCATGATGATGTAGAGAATATTTTCCACTATCATATGACTATTTTTCAAAAAAATTCAATTTTTAGCTATTTTTTGCAGAACTTCTACAAGTTTGCCTAATGTTTTTCACATTGGACACCACTTCTCTTGCAGTCTACTTCTTTATCTACAACACTAAGGTAAGTAAAGGTATGTGTTTTTCAATTATATCCTTTCATTTATCTTATTTACTTCTTACTTCACTTTACTTAGCATCAATGTTATGTGTTATCATGTTCTATTTCCCCAAGCACCATCCCACATTGCACTCATGTGATATGTGATGATCTTCGAGTGGGGCATATATATACATAATATTTTCAAACTTTATCACTTACTAACACTTTGTATCTTGAAATAACGTATCGAGTCTCAATCTCTTTGAGTGCACGCCTTAAGGGGTGCACTAGGAAAGGGGTAGATAGACCATTAGTGCTTCATAGGATTGTTATCCCTTTTACCACTTGTTATTTGCACACTTGTCTCCCAAAACCATTAAACCTAAGATTGTTATTCTCTGTTTATCCATTCTAAGCATTTGCTACATATTATATTCTTTTTCCTTACCTACATCCCTTTTTATCAGTCAGCTATACTGAGTTGATTGGGTAAACCCTGTATAATTTTGGGGTATTTTTCACTTAGGAACTAGTTGACCTTTGGTTGATCTAGCTCATGACCTAGTTAATTATTATCTGAAACCATTCTAGGTCAACTAGGTTGACCCTATTGACTAGGATTTTTAGAAGGGTTTAGGGTCAAATCTACCTATAAATACAAGTTCATTTCCATAATTTATTATGAGAATTGAAAGAAGAGTGAATGGACATCTTTTTACTGACCATTCTACTTGAGAAGTAAATATTAGGGTTTCATACTTTCTTTAGAGATATGAATCTTTCCTTGTGGAGAAGTATTTTGGATGCATTGATAGGTTATGTATCCTAGATCTTATTTATCTTTTTTATCCTTATAGACCACAACAATTTCTTGTGAAATACTTTGGCCAAGGGAGAGATTGAGGCTCGATAGGTTTGTCTTCAAGGTAAGTATTTATAACTTTATTTCTCCTTTGTAAGATTATATAGATAATGCATTTATGATCATCTTCCATATATTAATATTATGTATACATTGATGTGAGTATATTTATTCTATGCATGTTTATTTGTATTATTTCTAACCCCCTATTTGGGTCCCAATCTTTGATAAGCACTATATTAGATTTAATTTTCTTGTTATTAGATTAGGTTAAATATCAAAACCTAGGACCCCCTTAGGGTTATTACATATTTTTGTTAGACTAGAGGCTTTGGAACCATCCTTAGCATAGTGTATTATGATAAGTGATCACCTAATCAGGTCTAACATGTCCCCATATTGGTCTTTCTCCCACTTAACAAATATATTCCCAATTGGAAGAGTAGGTATGCCTTATCTTATCTGAGCTAGGATTAATTTATAGACATGATGTATTTATGATTGCATAGACATACCAAATATTTACAGTCTTTCTTATTGGAAACACACTATATTGACCATACCCTGTAATATGAAGAAAAAACATAAAATATCAAGTAAATGGGAGTGATCACATTTTCATAATGCTTAGATAAACTCTGATTAAGACTCTAACCTTAGGCTCCTCTTGAGCACCTTTAGACAATATCCAATCATTGGATCAAGCTTATGAAATTGTTGTTCCCCTTTAACCAAAGACCTTATAATGATTTATAAATAAGGAGATGACTCCCAAGCTTTGTCTTAGATATTCAAAAGTTGCATTTGTCAATAGTTTAATCATAACATCTACAAGTTGTTATTTTGTAGGCACATAATCCAACTTAAAACTTTGATTACTAACTTGTTATCTAAATAAATGATATCTAATAGGAATGTTTTTATTTTTTTAATGCATAAAAGGATTCTTAGAGATACTAATTACACTAGTATTGTCAAAATATATAGGACTAAGTCTATTTTGTCTTACCTTATATTCTTCCAAGGTTTGTTTCATCCATATCACTTGAGTAAAATAAGAAGTAGCTATATACTCATGTTCTATAGTTGATAGAGATATAAAGGCTTAATTATTGCTTAGTTAAGACACCAAGCATTCACCCATGAAGAAAACACCACCACTAGTACTCCAGTCATCTACACATCCTACCCAATCTGCATTAGTGTGTGTCTTTACAGTGAATTGTTTGCTCTTAAGGTACCATAAACCATACTCTATTGTGATTTTGAGATATCTCAAGATCCTTTTAACTATTTTTAAGTGAGATTCTCTAGGATTAGATTGAAACCTTCCTATAAAGCATACTATTTACATGATATCATGCCTAAATGTAATAGAGTATAAAAGACTTCCAATCATGGATCTATACAAAGTTTGATCAAATTTTGGTGAGTCATCTTATTTACTTAACTTTCACCTTGTGATCATTGGAGTATTCATAGCTTACAATCCAACATGTTAAACTTTATTAGCATATCCTTGATGTATTTAGACTTTTAAATGAATATCCATGAACCTAGTTGGTTAATTTTTAATATTAAGAATAAGGAAAGTTCCTCTAACATTGAAATTTCAAACTTAGTCTTCATAGCATCTAAAAATTCTCTACTCATGTTATCATTGTTAGAACCAAAAACTATGTCATCAACATAGACTACAACTAATAATGTATGAGTGCTATATATCGTAATGTACAAATTACTATCAAATAACTCTATTTTGAAAACTTGACTCAATAGATACTTGTGTTATAGGTACAATCCACTAAGAGGAGGGGTGAATTAGTGGTGACAAATAATATAATTCAATTTCCAAACCCTTCAAACACTTAAGAAATTAATAAAATCATTCATGAAGCATAAAAATCATTCATAGAAGTGAACAAGGATAAAGTAATATCACATACAAAACACAAGATCTATGTGGGAAACCCTCTTGGGGAAGAAAACCCACTCTTAAGCTTGAAAACACATGAACTAATATCATATAAGATGATCATAAATATGGGACTGGTCAAGTCCTTCTAACCAAGGACCTTATTCAAGTCCTTATAACCTAAGGACTTTATTAAAATAATTTTTCCACATGGAGCACCTACCCCTAAGATGATCAAGTCGTTATGACCTATAACTTTAGTCAAGTCCTTCTAACTAATGGCCTTTAGTAGACCACTTGTTTCATAAGGAGCAACTGACCCTAAAGAAGATCAAGTCATTTAGACCCTCCTTTTAAATGAACACCTCCATCTTAGAATTGATGTCTTTAATATTTGATGATGTACCTATGACAACACAACCTTATCTACACACTTAAAATTCATCCAAACCATCTTTTAGATCATTCCACTCTTTAGCTCATAAACAACCACCAAACCTACTACAGCTTTATCACAATGATAAAAATATGATCATGCAATCATAAAAATAGACCAAACTATAATATTTATCTTAGATCAACCACCAAGCTCACACAAACATCATCTATCCTTCACTCATCCACAAAACATCCAAAACATCCTTTTGGATCAACCTAGACCTTTTCTCACATATTCAATCCTCAAACCTATAAGAGAACTATTATGGCATTATAAATATGACCTATAGTTCATATACACCATCATCAACAATATATTATCTTTAACCCATCCATTTTTCACACTCTCTCTCCTCTATTCTTCACTTCCATGCTCACTACTCACACATAAGCCCTAGAAACCATCTGTTTTAGTTTCACTATATATAGAGTCATCATGATAAATAGTTATTGTTCAACCATTTTAATTGCCTTAACCATTAATTATTATCTCACAAAAATACATGGCTCATCACAATCCACATATGTTGTCAATAACATCTATGGATCACCCTTAAGTAGCTACATCTTTCAATTAGGCCCTTATAGCTCTTATAGGTCTCATGGAGACCTATTCACCCATTTATAACTTCATAGAGTAAAAAAATAACATATGAACACTTCAAAATGCATATTTCCACTCTAAATGACCCCTTTTACTTCCTCAAACGATCATAGTCAACTTTTATCACATCTACGTATGATCAATCTACTCAAACACTAACCTGGTGCACAAGAGCATCACGAAAAAACACACAATTAACTTATAAGAATTTTTTCATATACAATATAAAGTGTTCAAACATAAAAAGACCATAAAAAACATCCAAAATGAGTACACAATACTTTATAATAGTTAGTACATCATAAAACATCCAAACAAGCTTAGTCAACCTTCTTGGGTTCTTAACAGATGAATGCTAAAAACACAATCAAATTTTAAGAACCATATTTTTTATTGTACAAACACTCAAACATTTAAATAAAATTTTATATATGTGACATATATTCATCTATAATTTTTCCTTTTACATCACCTTCAAAGTCATTTTGTATCAAAAGTTATGGATGAAATACTGAGTACTAGTTTTTCCCTTTGCAAATTCGAATATTCAAATGCCAATGGTCACAATTAAACATCAACAACTTTGTCCTCATCTCATGTACTCACTACTTATATTAAACATGAATAATTTATATTCATTGAATTATCTCAACCTTTACCTTTCAACTCTCATATTTGATTCTTCATCTTGACTATTTGATTTAATGTGCTTCATTGATCTCATGTATGTAGCTCGATCTTTATCTATGTTAAACATTGAACACTTTGAACTCATCTCACTCAATACGTAACATTGATATATATTTGTAAAAGTACCCACTTACCATAATATCTTATAATTATCTTGGTCTTTATCTCTTCTCAATGCTAAACATCAAACACTTGTCATCATCTTGTTGCTTCCTCACACTTTAGAATACACACACTTCATTAATCTCTTCGAGTTGCTTAGTCTTTAACCTATTAACCATTGATAACTTTGACCTATTTAAAATGATACACTCCATTAATATTTATCTATATGAATTCTTGTGATCCATTGGATTTCCATTTGGTCCTAGTCTTTACCCTTCACAAATTTGGCTAAGTATGGGGACCATTGCAATCTCCTTGGAAGGCCATCTTTACTCCTTAATAAGTTTTGTTGTACTTAGATGCATGATCTAAAATTTGAAACATATCATATCCTTATATATGATAATATATTAATGTATCAAAATACTCTTATAACCATTACACATGTAATATATAATGCCATTAATTTTCTCATTTAGATTTTTCTACAACAAAGACAACTATGTCAACAACTGCTAGGACGGCCAACTTTGCACATGCACATATTTTGATGCACTTCATTTCATGACCTAAAATTTATATAATATAAACTAGGCACCAAAAAAAAAATCCAGATGATAAAATTCTCATTATAATTCCACACGTGTGAAATATGAGTATATCAAAATTTCTACTCAGCTTTTCTTGCCACAAGAAAATATGGCTAAGTATGGGAAAAACACTATCAAACTGCCTGGGAGCCCAACTTTGTACTTGGATATATTTTTTTGCACTTAATTTCATTATATAAAATTTAACACATATAAACTAGGGACTAAAATTATTACAACCATATGATGTCATCAAATTGCCTACTCAAATTTTTAGCCACTAAACCCATCCACATGTGATAATTATGATGTCATCAAATTGCCTACTCAAATTTTTAGCCACTAGACCCAAATGTCTAGATGAAAACTATGGACAAATAGATGAAATACACTCATGCACACAAGAAATCAAAGCATATAAAACATCTTATATGACCCCTTACTAATGATCAATACTTCAAACTCATCCCTAATCGTCTCTAAACAATCAAACTCTGAAGATCAACTAGGCTTAATTCAAGCATACTGGGATAAACATATTTCACACTTTGTCATTGTCACTTAGACTATCAAGGCACTTCATCTACGCATATGGACACCTCCATGACATCACCATGACATCATTGATAACTCTCCAATAATATCCCAATTTATCATTGATGTCAATACCCATCATAAAATAATAAACTCATCTTCCTTCTCTCTCTTCAAGCACTCTCACAATAAGAAATTTCTCCCCCTTTGACACAATGACAAAGCGGCCACCAATTGATCTTGAGGACTTGAAACGATTACCAATAGGAAAATACCATTTTATAAAGATAGTAAAAACTCCCCCTTACCTTGATCCTACCTCATTTTACCTTGATAACTTGCTCTTGTTAAAATCCAACACTCTTCTTCAACCAAACACTACAACCAATGAAAATATAACACACAAAACATTGAAATTTGATAAAACTCACCAAGACACATCTAATAGGAACTTCCTCTAATATATATGATCTATTTCATCTTTTGATCATCTTTAGATCTCCATATACCATGAAGAATCACTATAGAGCTCATGAACTTATTGCTCCCCCTTAACCAAAGACCTTTTATTGATTCATAGAGAAAGAAATGACACCCAAGCTTTGTCTTAGATAAAAAAAATAGATTTTAACAATTGTTTGGTCATAATATTTACAAGCTAATTTTTTTTAAGCACATGCTCAAACTTAACACTTTGATTAATCATTTTTTCTCTCAAGAAATGGTTTATAATAAGAATGTGATTAGTTTTTTACTGCATAATAGGATTCTTTGAGATACTAATTGCATTAGTATTATCATAATAGATAGGACAAGGTCCATTTTATCTTACCTTATAGTCGCTAAAAGTTTGTTTCATCCACATGACTTGAGTGTAACAAGAATCAACTGCTATATACTCAGCTTTTATAGTTAATAGAGACACTGAGGCTTTATTATTTCTAAGCCAAGACACCAAGCAATCCCTAATGAAGAAGACCCCACCACTGGTACTCCTCCTATCATCCACACATCCTGCCCAACCTTCATCAGTTTATGATTTTAAAGAGAATTATTTACACCTGAGATACCATAAACCATATTTTATGGTGCCTTTGAGATACCTCAAAATCCTTTTAACTATTTTCAAGTGAGATTCTCTAGGTTCATCTTGAAACCTTCTTACAATACCCACTACTTACATGATACCAATCCTAGAATTAGTAGAGTATGAAATACTCCCAACCATGGATTTATACAAATTTTGATCAATTTTTTATGAGTCATCTAGTTTACTTAACTTTCATACTATGATCATTGGACTACCTATTGGATTACAATCCATCATGTCAAACTTCCTTAACATATCCTTGATGTATTTATCTTGTGAAATGAATATCCCTACATCAAGTTAGTTAATTTGCAATCTTAAGATAAATAAATTTCTCCCAACATTGACATTTTAAACTCAATCTTCATAGTATCTACAAATTTTCTACTCAATTTATCATTTTCAAATCTAAAAACTATGTCATCAACATATACAACCACTATCAATTGATGATTTACTTCTATCTTAATGTAAAAATTATTATTAGCTACCCCCTTTTAAAACCTTGACTCAAAAGATACTTATCTAACCTATCATACAAAGCTCTAGGAGCTTGTTTAAGACCATAAAGAGCCTTCTTCAGTTTGCACACAAAATCTTGATTACTTGACATGAGGTATCCTTTAGGTAACTCAATGTAGACCTCTTATTCTAAGTTTCCATTCAAGTTTGTAGATTTCACATCCATTTGATATACCTTAAAATATTTTAAAATAACATATGCCAAGAAAAGCCTAATTGATTCCATTCTTACCACAAGAGAAAAAGTATAATCAAAATCTATTCATTCAACTTGAGCATATCATTTACACACTAATATAGCTTTGTTCCTTGTGACTTCTCCTTTCTCATTCATCTTATTTTTGAAAACCCACTCGGTACCTATCACATTTTTATCTTTTGGCCTAGGAACTAAGTACCATGTTTCATTATTTTCTATTTGATCAATTTCTTCATCCATTGCATCATTCCAACTTTCATCTTTTCTAGCTTCCATGAATGTTTTATGTTTAATCATGGATAATAGAGCTGAGTCTTATTGATTTTGATTGATCAACATTCTCCTTCTAGTCTGCAACCTTGCACCAACATTTCCAATAATTTGAAAGATTGGATGATCTTTCTAAATTCTTCTAGATGGAGCTTTATAATCTTTTCTTTATTCCTCCTCTTCATCTTCATCATCTATTTGAATGGATAATCATCATTTTTTGCAACATAATTTTGAATTAAGTCACTTCCTTGTAATTTTGGCTTCTTGACTCTACTTGTCTCATCTACCCTTACATTTGAACTTTCAACAATATTGTGAAGTCTATTGTTGAAGCACCTAGAAGTAGTATTGATAGAAGAGTAACCTAAGAATATGCCCTCATCAGACCTTGAATCAAATTTTCCAAGATTATCTTCATCTCTTTTGATGAAGCACCTACTCCTAAACACTCTAAAATATTTGATGTTAGCCACTCTATTCTTTCATAACTCATAAGGAGTCATATCAGCAATTATTTTGATTTGACACTTATTTAAAATGTAAACTAAAGTGTTGCATGCCTCTTCCCAATAACCATATGATAATTTGGCATCTTGAATCATTGTTCTACTCATCTCTTGAATAGTCTTATTTTACCTTTCAACAACACCATTTTGCTGTGGTGTTTGAGTAGCCAAATATTATCTTCTTATCCCTCATTCTTCATAGAAGACATAAAATTTATGAGACCAAAACTCACCTCCTCTATCTAATCTCACACACTTGATCTTCGAACCTTTCTCATTTTTCACAAGAGTTAATGCTAAAAATATTATAAAATCTTATGATTTCTCTTTAAGAAAGAATATCCAAGTCATCATAGTAAAATCATCAATGAGAAGAATAAAGTATCTATTACCTTGAATACTTTGAGTTCTCATTGGTCCACATAGATCTATGTGAATCAACTTCAATGTCTTTGTAGTGGAGAATTCCTTGGACTTGTACCTTTGCTTGGTTTGATTCCCATGAAGACATGCCTTGCACAAAGAATGAGGAATATTAGAAATCCTAGGCATATGCCTTACCAAACCCTTTGAACTAATATTTACCATATTATTAAAATTTATATGTCCAATCCTTCTATTCCAAAGCCAACTTTCCTCTAATTGAATATGAAGCATTCATTTTTCTTAGAATCATGAAATACATACATGTTGTTATCTATTTTAAAAACACTTACAACTAATCTGTTAGATTTTGCTTTTCTCACTTCACATACATCATCATGAAAAGTTACAACATTTCCTTGATTGCATATTTGGATTACACTCAAAATATTATGTTTTAAACCTTCTACATATAAGACATTATCAGTCCTAGTATGGTCATTGTCTAAAATCATAGTACCTTTTCCAACAATATTAGTTGATTTGTTGTCACCAAATCTCATTGAACTTGGGTTGGTATTCTTGAGGGAAATAAATTTTCTCTTATCTCATGTCATATGATGTGAGCAACCACTATCTATGACCCATATCTTATTATAATTTTCTTGAGTATGCAAGGTTGATTGATGAACCATATCTTTTCTTCTTCATATTTAGACTTAGTCTTCTTTAACTATTTGATGGTGGCAATGACTTGTATATCATTTTTCAAAAGGTCTCTTTTAAAATTCTTGGTTATGTGACCTTGTTGATTACAATTTTAGTATATGATATCCCTTTTGATATCTGGAGAGAGATCACAATCCTTATATTTATAACCAAATTGATTATAGGAGAAGAAATACCTATTGAAGACATTGTTCATGTTTGACCCCTTTTATCTTGACCATTATCGATCAATGGATTTTCAATATTGATCCTTTTAGTAGAGATGAAATCCTTTTTTTATAGAAAAGATCACATATGAGTAAGTCATGACTTTATTTTCACATTGTCACATCCTTTGATTAAGACCTTTATTCACCATGACCTATAGATTCATGAAGGTTGCCTCTAGATATTTTAATTACATCTCCACATCATCTATGCTTGCATTGACATTTCATAAATCACATACTATTTTATCTTAAAGATAATCCAAAATATCTTTGTCATCCTTTGTACCTTTGATCACCTTCAAGTGGTTAAACTTGAAATAATGACTAGCTCTAATAATAATTGTTTGAGGTGTAATCCACAGGGGGGGGTGAATCGGTAGTGACAAATAATCCAATTCAATTTCTAAACCCTTTAAACACTTAATCAATCAATACAATCATTCATGAAGCATACATATCATTCATAGCAGTGAACAAGAAGTATAAATCAATATCACATACACAACACAAGATATATGTGGGAAACACTCTTAGGGAATAAAACCCACTCTCAAGCCTACAAACACATGGACTAATATCATATAAGATAATCACAAACATGAGACTGGCCAAGTCCTTCTAACCAGGGACCTTGGTTAAATTCTTATAACCTAAGGTCTTTAGTGAAAAAACTATTCCACAAGGAGAACCTACCCTTAAGATGATCAAATCCTTCTAATCACATATTTGGTCCAGGCTTTCTGACTTAAAACCTTGGTCAAGTCCTTCTGACCAAATGACTTTAGTGAAACACCTATTTCACAAGGAAAAACTACCCCTAAGGAAGATAAAGTCCTTTAAACCATACTTTTAAATAAAAACATACAACTTAGAACTAATATCTTCAACACCTAATGATTGACCTATGATAACACATCTGTATTCACACACTTACAATGCATCCAAAACCACCTTTTGGATCATTCCAATCGTCAGCTCCTCCTCAACTCATATACAACCACCAGACCTACTACTACAACTCTATCATAACAAAAATAATATGACCATGGGGTTATCCACATAGATCATACTCTAATATACCTCTAAGATCAACCACCAAGCTCACACAAACATCATCTATCCTTCACTCATCCACAAAGCATCTAAAACATCCTTTTGGATCAACCTAGACCTATTCTTCAATCTTCAAACTTATAAGAGCACTATTATGACATCATAAATATGACCTATAGGTTATACAAACAATAATAAACAAGCTTTGATATTTAACCCATCCATTTATCACACTCTCTATCTCTCCTCTATTCTTCACTTTCATGATCACTACTCACACACAAGCCCTATAAACCATCTCTTTTGGTTTCACTATATATAAAGTCATCATGATAAACAAATTCTTGGTTGGACATTATAATTTAATTAAACCTTAAATCAGCTCTCACATAAATACATTTCTCAACACAATCCACATAGGTCAACCATAACATCTATGGATCACCCTTAAGTAGCAACCTCTTTCAATTAAGCCCTTGTAGCTCTTATAGGTCTCATGGAGACCTATTCACCCATTTAGCACTTCATCAAGAAAAAAATAAAATATGACCAATTAAAAATGCATATTTATACTCCACATAACCCCTTAAACTTTATCAAATGATCATATTCAACTCTTCTCACCTATGTGTATGATCAATCTACTCAAACACTGACCTGGTGCACATAAACATCATGAATAAACACACAGTCAACTTATAAGCATTTTTTCATATAAAATATTGATTGGTAAAATCTATAAATACCATATAAAAAATACAAAAGGATTAAAAAATAATTTATAATATATAATACATCATAAAACATCCAAGCAACATCAAATCCAGCTCAATCGACCTCCATGGGTTCTTAAAAGATAAATGTCAAACACATATTGAAATTTAAAGCACCATAGTTTTGACTAAAATAACAATCAAACCTTAAAATTACCTTTGATATATACATCATGGAGTCCTCTATAATTTTTTATTTTACATCCCCTTCAAATTCATTTTGTATAAAAAGTTATGGATGAAATACTGAGTACTAGTTTTTCCCTTTACAAATTCAAATATTCAAATGCCAAAGATCATAGTTAAACATTGAAAACTTTATCCTCATCTCATGTCCTTTCTACTTAGATTAAACATGCATAATCAATCTTATTTGAAGTAGCTTGACCTTTACATTTTAACACTCATCATTGGATCTTCATCTTGACTATTTGACTTAATTTGCTCTGTCGATCTCCTATATGTAGATCAATATTTATCCATGTTAAACATTGGACACTTTGAGCTCATCTCACTCAATATGCAATATTTATATGTATTTGTATGAGCACCCACTCTCCATTATATCTTCTAAGTATATCTATCTTTATCTCTACTCAACATTAAACATCGAGCACTTGTCATCATCTTGTTGCTTCTTGACACTTTGGAACTATAGTCACATAAAATGCAAAAATTGGTAACTTGGGCATCGCTAATGATACCCAAAACATATGTCCCTATTTATTACTCTCATGACCTTCTTAGGCTTTTTTCACTAATTTATAGTCATATGTAACCTTTTATACTTGATCTCAGTTGATTTAGAACCCTCTTTTCATGACCAGTCCATCCCCTTAGATCCTGTCTACTCTAGATAATAGCACCACACTAGGTCAATAGTGCCAATGCCACTCCTATCTACTTTTGGTATTTTTCCAAGCTCATTTATGGCCCCAATGGTAAATTTATTTTAGTTTTCTATCCTTATCCTTATCCTTATCAACCTAACGCAAGTAAATTAAATCCATGGTAAATATATCCCTATAAAAGCCCATTCAAAGATAATTTGGAAATGGGTTGGAAAATATCACAAAGTAAGCAAGAATACAATCAAGACTACTCAAGCACATCTCCCTCTTCTCTATATACAACCATCCAATACTACTTCTAGCTTATTTAAATTCTTACACTAGTCTCTAGTCATCTTAAGCACACCTAGTTTAGCATTTCCTTACATTCTCATATCACAATTTCACCAAGTAATTTCAAAGGGAGAACTACATATGGCTTGATCCCTCTTTGAAGTATTGGTATGTAGGCAGCGTGCCCACACATAGGGTGTGAAGAATATCCAATGCATCTTACACACACTAAGCCCCCCCCGCCCCCCCCCCCCCCCCCCCTCTTGCTCAAATTTGGTCAAAGCATAATGGAAGATAGGGTTTTAAGAAAGAATCTAATTTATAGGGAGCTCTATAGACTTCTGGATACCAAAACTTTAGAGACAGGGTCACATAGACCTACCAAATAAAACCTAAAAAGCTCATACTCATAGGACAACAATGTTAGACAAGGACTTTAGTGCTGATACCACTCCTATCCACTTTTGGTGCTCCTATTCAATTATAAAATGAAGTTTAGATCTCAATTTGTGATTGTCTCCTAGTCCTGCATAGTCAATATAAACCTCTGTCTTAGTCAAATCAACATAGTTTCAAGCTAAGTTGGATTTCTCTTTATTTACTTGCTATTTTTAGAAAGTCAAAAAAATAGTCAAAATTAACAAATAAATAAGTTAATTATGGCATAATTATTAACTAATTTTACTACTCAGACCCTTTAACTAAATTAGGAATAAAAACCCAATAGTCCCAAAAATTTTAAATAATTTGGTGAACTCATCTTACTTCATTTGCACACAAAAAACCTAGGGTAAAATTCTTACTAATTTTTTCTATAAATTTTTGAATTTTTAATTGAAAATTTAAATCAAAAATTCATTCTATATTTTAAAATTTAGTAGTTAGTTTTAAAATAATTTTCTTTCAAACCCTAGTTGTCCATAGTAGGTCCTAATATTTTTCCAATAATTTTCCAACAATTTTCTAAATTTTTACTAGCATATTAAAATCACAAAATCCATTCAAAATTCAATAGTAATTCCAAAAAAATATTTTTCTAAAAACCCTAGTTACACATACTTGGTCTTATTCACTCAAGCATTTTCTAATAATTTTCTAAAATTTTAGTCAAATATTTAAATCATAAATCCAATTTCATTTTCAAAATTCCATAGTATTTTTGCAAAAATATCATTATCAAAACCCTAGTTACATGTACTAGTTCCTATTCGCTTCTTGAGGTATCACCTTACACATTTGTGAGCTTCGTATACTTTTTACACACTTTCCAATTCACTATTTTCAAGATGCTACATTTTCTATATTCAGTATTTGCCTTTTCTAGTGCTTTGCCTATTACAATTTTTTGCCAAAAATTTAAGCATATTTAAATTTATTTCCTACCTTAACAATGGCCCAATGCACTAATTTTGATGAAAGTGATAAAATGGAACTTCAATAACTCCTAACCAAACACCCTAAAATGCAAGATGACATGCTAAAAATACTCCAAAAAGAATAACAAAGAGTAAACAATAGTCAATCTTCTCAAACCATAGAACATCCAATTGTAAATGACACTATGGGGGCAACTATGTCTCAATAACTCCATATAGTAGCCTAACCTCCTTCTATGCCACCAGCTATAGCTAGTACATCTTTGTCTCCTGATGTGGTGGCCCTTGTGCAAGAGATAAAATCTTTTCAATCCAAGGTGCTACATCTTGAGCAAGGTGCCTCTAGAATTACACAAGCTTTGGACTATTTTGCTCTACTACATACACCATTGGCACATCACATTGCTTCGATACCCTTGCGACAAGGTTTTGTTCAGCCCAAGCTTACACTTTATGTTGGAAAGGGTGATCTAGAGACACATTTGAGAGACTTTCATGCAACATGCTTGGACTATTTACCAAATGACTGGATACTTACCAAGATATTTCCATGAAGCCTAAAGAATTATGCTTTACATTGGTTCTATAGTTTATTGAATCATTCAGTCAGTGCATTAAATCCTTTAGCTAACATGTTCCTAGCTCATTTCAGCATTAACATTGGTGAGAAGGTTTCATATGCCCAAGTTTCACGATAGAAACAAAGGTCAAATGAGCATCTTATAAATTATGTTCTTCAATATAAGACTATTTTGGCTAAGATGACTAGCCCCATGGCTGATCAAGGTTAGAATATCTCTTCAAATAGATTCTCTTACCATCTTTGCATGAATCAATTATGTTCAAAATATTCTCTTCCTTCACTAAATTATGTCACATAATAAAGGAAAGAGAAGTCAAGTTAATTTCAATGGGCAAACTCAAGTACACAAGTATCTCAAAAACAACCAACAAGAGTAACAACAAAATCCCATACAATGTCAAGGTCAATGATAAAAAGACTTAGAATAAATTGATAGTTAATGTGTCTTAGAGCCCCCATAACGTGTGGCTTTATCAGCACCTCCTTGGCATACATTTACCAATGTACCAATTTCTCCAGCCAGAGTTTTATAGTAGTTATTGGATTGTAACATCATATATCTCCCTCCTATTAGAAAGTTGACCCAACAAAACCTCTTCCATTGGGATATGATCAACATGCATTTTGAGAGTTTCATAGGGCACTAGGCCATACAACAAATAAATGCATTAGTTTGAGACACAAGATATAGGATTTAATAAATGACAATCATATTGATCTTAACACTTCAGTTGAGCCTCCTCAAGAAAATCGAACATAGGATAAAGCATTGAAAATATTTTCAAATACTTTTTGATTGCATTCCAAATAGGAGATAGGGGACACATTAGGGGTTCACCATGCATATCATGAAAATCCACCACTAGATACATTCAAGGCACCTCTAGTTGAATCACATACTCTGAGAAACATGATTGGTGTATATAATTCTAGAGTTTTAGCTAGACTTTCCATCTCCTTCTTAGAGCAGGAGATCATTGAGGATGATTTAAATTATCATATACTCTTTATTATAACTCACATTCATAATCATCCTATTAATAGTGTTCTCATAGATAATAGATCCAATGTGAACATGTGTACTATGACATTATTATAGAATTTGGGATATTTAGAGTAGGATATTACATTTATAGACATAGTTATTATTGGATTTAGTGGGCATATATAGAGTTTATTAGGTGATATTATATTTCCTATATAGGTTGGTCTAACACACATGGCCACACCATTTACTATAGTTCCCAATGTAGGAGTTTTTCATATGTTACTTGGTTGAATATGGATTCAAAAACTTCATGCAACACCTTCTACAGTTTATAGATGTGTGAAATTCATTCATGCTAATTAGGTGATTATAGTTGGTTGAGTTTCATATGAGTTACCACTCCCAACTTCAGAGCCATCTTCTATAATACAGTCACTAGTTCTAGTTTATCCTCCAGTTCCAATTTCTCTAACAATTTTGGTTCTTCCTCCAGGACAAATTCAAACATAGTTAAGGCATCCATCACCATCATAGAGATTTCATACACATCCATAGCTTAAATATTCTATACAACTTCTAGCTATAGTGTTCATACCTAGGGTATTATCATTGAGATCTCATGCATCTCCTCATAGAACACATGTTCAAAGAACTTCTCATACTACCAGATGGGTCCCTAAGATCCCTATAGTTGCATCCACTTCTCAAATTTATAGGAGGGCCACAATTGGTTTTTACTTTAGATATTTTAGAGCATTTTTAACATATACAACTTTTAGAGCCACGTCTCAACATTTCCATCATGTTTCCTAATCACGCACAATTCTTATCCTTGATACATGACACCATGATAGGGAGTCTCTCATGACACTCGTCAATTAGTATCATCCTTTCCTTGATTACATGTACATAGTTTCTTATGATTTATTATACATAACTTATATCAAAAATACCAAAAACAATACAAAATTTCAAAAATACAAAAAATAATACAAAAACATTAAAATATGTTAAAAAACCATTTTTTATTGAATTCATTATCCATGATTTATGTTTTCACTACTAGACTAGGCTTACATTTGTTATTCTATGCTTATTGTTTGTCTATTTATCTACATTACCATGCTTCACTTGATCTTTTTTTGAGTGTGTGTAGTGACTTCTAGATCCTTGATTTCTTCACTCTACCCATTAAAGGGGCACATTATTTATACATCAAGACATAAATCAATATACACACCCACTGGGGGCATATTTGATATGACTACACCATCCAGGTTATGTCATTCTTACACCACACACTCTAGTTATCATGTTGATGTATATTATTTACTAGCTTACACATATTACTCTATCAACACTCACTAGTATATAGTACTTGTGTATTTCTTAGCATATACCTAGTCTTGTACTAACATGCCTTTCATACATTCAATTATTTCTTTGATTAGTTAGACACATTTCTAATTATAGTTTCTTACATGATTTATTTTCTTGTTTAACATTATCTTGATGTGATTGCATTTCACAGTTCATGTTTATCACCTATATGTGACTTAGGACATTTACCAATGTCATTTGATTCTATTCATGTGTGTGCCTTTGGAGATTTGATAATGTCCCTTTCTTGTACTCTTATATGTGATTATGTCTTTCACACAAACTTGCTTGTTTCAGCTAGATGTGTATGTAGCATTTGAACATGTCTTGTATGCTTGTTTTCTAGTTTGAGTGATATGTGCCCATTTACCTAGTTTGATTGGTCCCTTGGCCACTCTTGTACGCTTATTGATTATTGCCTTGTGTGCTTGTTGCTTGATTGCTTTTGATTGTTTGCAATGCCATAATACAAATCATGAATTATCTTGCTTCTTGGATGCCATGATGGACATCATACTCCATCCCTCCAACTAACAACTAATCAAACTTTAAATTATAGTTTAGTACATTGCACATGCTATTATATTGTTATATATATCTAGGCATACCCTTGTTGATATAACAATCTCTCAATATAAATAATGTTATATCTTGAGATATCTTGTCAATTATCATTGCTATATCATATATTCTATAGAATAACACACTTGCAGGGCTCTTTCTTCTAAGGGGAGTCATTTTAGGGTCTCCATTCATACCTTCAAAGGAGGGGGAAACAAATAGGGGTTTTATCACAAAGATCAGAGATCCTATCAACCAAAAAATCTAGTTTTAAAATACTCAGAACAATAACCAAACATCAAACCAATTAGAATAAACTAAAGAGACAGTCAAAAATCTAGAATAGTCATCAAATTTGGCCTAGGACAACAACATTGAGACTAGACTATAGTGCTGGTGGCATTACTATCCATTTTTAGTGATCTTATCCAAATAAAAAAAAAAAAATCAGAAGTAGGTAGAAAAGTAGGTTCAGCTATAGATTTGCATAGCCAAACTAGTTTAGAATCAGTAATTTTAGTATAAATTTTACTTAAAGAATATAGATATATGGGGAATCATACATGACATGATGGGTCTCACTTCTAATTTTAGATACGATAGTTGATATAACTTCTACATCAAAATCCATGTTTTAGACAATAGTGATTGGGGGCAATGTGTGTGGCACATTTATTTTCTTTCCTTTTGAGTTTGATATTACCCAAGAATTCTCAAAAGTCTCATAACTTATTATATTTATATGTGGTTGGCATTATTTTGGATTGTCTTTCATACAAGCCTAACTTTTGAGTTCTTGAGTGGCTTCCACATAAGTTAGATTCCTAGTTTCAGAGTGGCTTTCATATAAGTCTAATCTCCATCTTTTAGAGTGGCTAAGAGTGGCCTAGTTTTCAACATATATTCAACTATCAATGTTAACATTACCATATCACATTACATTCATGGGCTTCAAGAGCCATCTTATATGACATACATTTCATATTGATATCAGTTCATAGCTTCACTTCATGAGGTAATGATGGAGCAAAATGTCTAGTTAGTTAGTCTTTGTATTCTTCAGCCACCTATTCAAAGGGATTGGAAAAAAAATCTAAACATTGATCAACACACACATGACCACCTAGATTCACTTAATGGGAAATAATGGAGCCAAAGGGCTAGCCTTTGTATTCTCGAGCCATTTTCTAGGGAATTGAGCACTCAGCTTCATTCATGATATTACGCTTGGTACAACATTATATAGTATTACTCAACATTACTCAACATCACTCAACATCATAATAGGTTTTGTATTGGCCCACATACTCAGTGAGGTGTATTTTTTCCTTTCTCTTCATCTCTCTTACCTAGCTTTGTATGTTATTATTTTAGATATAGCGTATTTAGTAAGAACTGATCTACTCTTTAGTTTCTCTTGTAGATTTACATTTCACAGCATGCTCTCTCTATGCACACCTAACATCACACAAGCTTCATGAGATTCACCCTTACAAGTAAGTTTAGGTACACTTTTTTTCCCTTTATCCTAATATTTCACTTTGCTACATCACTAGAATAAAAGAGGGGTAAATGTAGTCATATAAAATGAGCATAGATAATGACACCCAACCCATAGGTCCCTCTTGTTTGATCTCATGACCCTCTAAGGCTTGTTTTCACTAATTCCCAATCATCCATAGCCTTCCAGACTTGATCCTAGCTAAGCCAAGACCCTCTTTTCATGACCAATCCACCCCTCAAGTCCTATCTACTCAGGATTATAGTGCCACATTAGGAAAATAGCACCAATTCCACTCTTGTTTGCTTTTGGTGTTATTGTCTAAGCTCATTTTTGGCCCCAATAATCAATTCCTTCTGATTTTCCCATCCTTATCCTTGTTAGCCTAATGGAAGCAAATTTAATCCATAAATAATAGATCCATATAAAATCCCATTCAAAGATCATTTGGAAAGGGGTTGGAAAATATCATAAATCAAGAAAGAATACAAGCAAGACAACTTAAGCACATCTCCCTATTCTCTACATATAGCCATCTAATACTATTTCCAGCTTATTTAAATCGTTACACTAATCCCTAGTCATCTCAAGCACATACAATTTAGAATTTATTTACATTCTCATATCACAATTGCACTAAGCACTTTCAAAGGGAGAATTACATATGGCTTGATCCATATTCAAAGTATTGGTATGTAAGAAATGTGCCCACACATGGGGTATGAAGCACGTCTAATGCATATTACACACACTAACCCCCCCTCTTTCTCAAATTTGGTGAAAGAACAATGAAATATAGGGTTTTAAGAAATAAACTAATCTACATGGAGCTATACATACTTTTGACTACCAAAACTTTAGAGATATGGTCACATAGACCTATCAAACGAAACCTAGAAAGCTCAAACTCTTAGGACAACAACATTGAATAAGGACTATAGTACTGATGCCACTCCAATCCACTTTTGACACTCCTATGTAATCAAAAAATGAAGTTTAGATATTTTTTTGTGATAGTCTCCTAGTCCTACATAGTCAATATCAACCTCTATCTTAGTCAGATCAACACAGTTTCAAGTTAAGTTTGATTTCTCTCTATTTACTTGTTATTTTTAAAAAGTCTAAAAAATAATTAAAATTAAAAAATTAGTAGATTAATAATGGCATAATTATTGACTAATTTTACTACTTAGACCCTTTAACTAAATTAGGAATAAAACCCTAATATTCCCAAAATTGTTAAATCAAGAACACACACACTCTATTGATATCTTCAAGAGTTGCTCAGTCTTTAACCTAGTAACCATCATGAACTTTTACCTCTTTAGCTCAATACATTCTATTGATCTTGATTTTTATGAACACCCATGAGTTTTTGGATCTCCCTTTGGTCCTAGTCTCAAACCTTTGCAATTTGGCTAAGTATGGTCACCATTGTAATCTACCTGAAAGGCCATCTTTTCTCCTTAATAAATTTTGTTGTGCTTAGATGCATGATCTAAAATTTGAACCATATGATATCCTTATATATTAGAATTTATTCATGTATAAAACTATTATTATAACCTCTGCATATGAATGATATAACACCATTAATCTTCTCATTTAGATTTTTTTTCCACAGAGCCAACTATGTCAATAACTACTTGGAAGGCCAACATTGTACATGCATATATTTTGATGCACTTCATCACATGACCTATAATTTAGTGAATATTAACTAAGCATAAAATTAAACAAACCCATATTATCAAATTCTATTGAAACTACCACACATGTAAAATATGACTACATCAAAATGCCTACTCATCATTTATTTCCATAAGCAAATTTGGGTAATTATGGGAAAAACATTGTCAAACTACATGGGAGCCCAACTTTGCACTTGCATATATTTTATCACACTTCATCGCATGACCTAAAATTTAGCACATTAAAACTAGGAACTAATTTTATTAGAAACATATGACCAACTCCCCTTGACTCATCCATGAGGCAATTATGACACCATCAAACTACCTAATCAGATTTGCTACCACTAGACCCAAAATGGCTAGATAAAAACTATGGAAAATCAGATGAAATACACTCATGCACACAAGCAATAAATCTATAAAACCTTTTATATAACCCCTTTCACATATTCAATACTTAAAACTCATCCCTAACCATCTCTAAATAGTCAAACTTTGAGGATCAACCAAGACTACTTCAAGCATACTAGGATAATCATATTGAACACTTTTTCATTATCACTTAGACTATCAGGCACTTCATCCACTCATCTGGACACCTCTATGACATCACCATGACATCATTAACAACTCTCCAACAACTTGTCTAATCTATCATACCAAGCTATAAGAGTTTTTTTAAGACCATATAAATCCTTTTTAGTTTGGAAACACATTCTTGATTACTTGTCATTAAAAAACCTTCAAATATCTCAATGTAAACTTCTTCATATAAGTTGCCATTATAAAAATAATATTTCACATACATTTGGTAAAATTTGAAATCCTTAAAGCTTGTATAAGACAATAAGAGTGTGATTTCTTCCATTCTTGCCATAGAAGCAAATGTCTCATCAAAATCTATCCCTTCAACTTGAGCATATCCTTTACATACCAATCTATCCTTATTTCTGGTAACCTCTCCTTTCTCATTCATCTTGTTTTTGAAAATCTACTTGATTCCTATCAAATTTTTATTAATTGACCTTAGAACCAAATCCAATGTTTCATTATTTACTATTTGATCAAGTTACTCATCCATTACACATGTCCAATTTTCATCTTTGTTAGCTTTTAAGAATTTTTTAGGTTTAACCTTGGATATCAGAGTTGTGTCTTGTTGATTTTGATTAACCAACATTTTCCCTCTAGTTTGTAGACTAGCATTCACATTACAATGAATTGGGAAATAGGATGATCCTTCTATATTCTTCTAGAAGTAGTTTTAGTGTCTTGCCTTACCTCTTGCCCTTCATCATCTAATTGATTAGGAATGCCTTCATTATTTGAAATTGGATTCTCAATAGTGTAATTTATCTATAATCTAGGATTCTTGATGTCACCTACTTATTCAACTCTTACATTAAATATTTCAACAACTTTATGGAGTCTTTTATTGAAACATATGTAAGCAAAACTTATGGAGGAATAACCTAATAAGATGCCTTAATCAGACATTGAGTCAAATTTACCAAGATTTTCTTCATCTCTCTTGATAAAACAATTACTCCCAAATACTCTAAAGTGTTTGACATTGGTTACCCCATTCTTTCGTAGCTCATATGGAATATTATGAACATTTAATCTAACTTGGCATCTGTTCAAGATGTAAATTGATGTATTGGTAGCTTCTTCCCAAAAACCATCTAATATTTTATAATCTTTAAGCATGGTTCTATTCATCTCTTGGACAATTACATTTTTCCTTTCAACTACCCCATTCTACTAAGGTTTCCTAATAGTAGAAAATTATCTTCTAATTCTTTTTTCTTCACAAAAGTCATCAAAAATATAAGACAAAAATTCTTCTCCTCTATCTTATCTCACACACTCTATTTTTTATCCTTTTTCATTTTCAATAAGAGCTTTCAAAGCCTTAAACTTTGCAAAAGATTTTAGTTTCTCTTTAAGGAAATATACCCAAGTCATCCTAGTGAAGTCATAAATTAATAACATGAAATAGCTATTAACTTGAATGCCTTGAGTTCATGTAAGTCCACAAAATTTAGTGTGGATTAAATCTAACAGAACTATGGTGGAATTCTCCTTAGGTTTCTAGCTTTTTTTGGTTTACTTCCCATGAAGGCATGCCTTGTAAAGAGTATGATTAATCTTAGTGATTTTAGGCATATGCCTTACTAACCCTTTTGAACTGATCGTCACTAAATTATCAAATTTTAAATTTCCAAGTCTTCTATGCTAGAGCTAACTTTCCTCTAGTTGATTCATGAATCACTCCTCTCTATTGGATTCATGGAATACATAAAAGTTGTTATCTACCTTGTGAATGTTTGCAACTAATTTTTTAGACTTGGATCTTCTCACTTCACACCCTTTGTCATGAAAAGTCATAGTATTTCCTTGATTACACATTTGACTAACACTTAGAAGATTATGTTTCAAACCTTCTATGTTTAGAACATTTTCAATTTTAATGTGACCATTATCCAAGCTTACAAAACCTTTCCCAACTATGTTAGTAGAATTATCGTCACCAAATCTTACTAAGCTTGAATTATGCTTCTTAAGAGAAATAAACTTGCTCTTGTCTCCTATCATATGACTTGAGCATCTACTATCTATGTACAATTTCTTTTTTCATCCTCTTGAGTATGAAAGTTAGTTTGAACATTGATTATTCCTTTGGTGAACTATCTAAATCTTATTTCTTATTTTCTTCAATCTTGGATTTGTATTTCTTGAACCATTCAATGGTCAATGACTTGAATGTCCTTTTTCCCAAAGTCTCTCTTATTGTACTTGGATATATGTCCCTTTTGATTGTAGTTATAGCTTATAACCTCATTTTATCTCCTTGAAGAGTAAGTACAGCCCTATATCTATGACCATATTCATTACAAGTATAACAATATCCATTAAAGACATAACTATAGTTGTTCATGTTAGTCATTCCCTTAGCTTGATCATCATTTTCCCAAGATTTCTCATCCTTGAACTCTTTGTTAGAACTAAAAATGTTTTTATCTTTAGGTAAAAGCACATCTATATATGTCATAGCTTTATCCATCCTTTGATTCATTCCTTTATTCATCATGTCTTACAAATTCCTGACTATTGATGTTAGTTTATCTATTTTTGTCTTCACACCATTAATGCTTGTAATAATCTAATGATGTGTTGAGGAAGTCAGATCTAAATTATTACTCTCTTTATTTATCTTTAATATTTCAATATCTTCCTCTATATATTCACTCACTTCCTTTAGATGTTTGATCTTTGATAAGGCACATACTATTTCACCTTGAAGAAATGTTTTAACTTATTTATCATCCATTGTACCTTGAATTACCTTCAAGTGGTTAAACTTGAAAAGAAGGTCTAGATTTGATACTAATTATTAGAGGTATAATCACTAAAAGGGGTGGAGGTGAATCAGTAATGCAAGATAATACAAAATTCAATTCCAAACCTTTCAAATCCTTAATAAAACACCATAAGCATTTGTAAATCATACAAGTCATACATGATAGTGAATAATAAAGATGATGTAAGATAAACACATGAATTATATGGGAAACCCTCATGGGGAATAAAACCCCCTCTCAAGCCTAAAACCACATTGACTACTTATACTATAAGATTATCAAAAACATGAGACCTTTTAGTGAAACACCCACTTCATAATGAGCACCCACACCTAAGCATGAAAAAGCACCAACTTGTTCTAAATGTTAAGCACCCATGAAATGCTTATGAAATAAAAAAACTCTATAAATCTAATTTCCTTTCAATCTAATGGAAAAATAATTTATAACATCTCTCTTTCAACCCTTCACTCTTTCTCAAGCTTACACACATAAACAATGCATCCAAAACACCCTTGTAGATAACTCTATACCTCTTTGCTCATCATCAATATTCAATATTGTAATTACACTATTATGACATCAAAATTGTGATTTATAGGTCATACATACAATGCTCAACCTTTTCTAGTCTTCAATCCATCTGCTAGGCACACTCTCTCATCTTCATTTTCCACACCATCTTAAAACCATCACCTTTGATTCCAATATTTATAGAGCCTTCATGAATATCATCTTCTTGGTCAGCCATAAGACTTAATTTAACCTTTAAGGCTTCTATCAAACTATTACATAACTCAATATCACCGTTATAGGTCATCCATAGCATTCATGGGTCACCCTTAAACAACTACACCTTTCAAATAGGCCTTTATAGCCTTTATATATCTCATGGAGACCTATTCACTCCTTTAGCACTTCACCAAGAAAATTAGGAACACAAGACCACTTATAAATGTATAGGTGAATTCCACATGACACCTAAGACACCCTCAAGTGATTAAATCCATCACTACATTCCTCTGTATATCTATAATCTACTCAAACATTAGTCTTTGTATAAAAGAGTGACATGAACGAATAAATAGTCAATTTATAAGCATTTTTTCATACTTAATATGGATTGGTAAAACCTTATAAATCCACAAAAATGATCCTCATGGATTCTACAACATTATATAATAGTTCATTCACCTTGAAACATCAAAACACCATCAAGACAAATACAAATATCCTTCTCAAGTCACTTGTAAAAGATGGTCAAACACATAGTTAATTTTGAAGCTCAAAAAATTCAAACCTATGAATAGTCAAACTTTCTAACAAATTTTTTTGGATGTGCCTTAGAGTCCTTTACAACTTTCCTTTTTACTACATTAGTATATTCATCATACATTAAAATTTATTTATTAAACAATATAGACTGGTTTTCCTTTGTTAATTTAAATTCCAACGACCACTATGTAATGCAAAAGGTTTGGACACATGTCTTCATCTAATTACCCTTGGAAGATTGATCAAATATGATCCATCAATCTCCTCGGGACACTATTAGTCTTTACCTTTAATCACTAGCCATTGATCTTTGATTTGTGCTTCAGAGAATGTGATTCTTGGTATCCCTACATGATTTCTATGGACCCTATTATGTAACACTCGATGCAATTATGCCACATAGAATCCATCCATACATTCTATGTATGCTACCATCAGTCTCCAAATTTTTTTATGCCATTTGGTAGTCTTGTATGCAATCTCATAATTTTTTGACTTATTGACCTTGTGATTGCCATTAGATCTTCATCTATGATTAAACATGCACCATTATATATTTGATCCAAATAATTAATCTGATCAAGCTATATTTTGACACTTGGTAGTCCTGTATATATATCACTCAATATTTCAAATTTGGCTAAGTATGGGAAACACTAAAATCTACCTAGAAGGCCAACTTTCCATCTCGATATCTTTTGCTATACACAATATCATGACTTGAAACTTGAATAATAGAAAATAGGCTTAAACCTTAACACGACCATGTGATCATTTCCTTTTGATATTAACATACATGCAAATGTTGATGTCATCAATCTAATTACTTAGCCTAAATTTACAAGATGACTAAGAAAACCTAAACATTCATATGATTTCTCTAATGAATTCCTTTCACTTCCACAAGCACTTCAAACACTCATAACACCTCATATGACTTGTGAAATATGACCACACCATCAATAACACCCATCAACTACCTCACTAAGACAAACACTAAAGAATCATACAAGAACACTGAAGCACACTTTATCATTGTCATTCTAGCACACAAGACACCTAATAAGCACTCTTGTTCACCTTGGAGACATCATTTATAACTCTCTAGCAAATAATTTTTTTTCGAAGCAACTAAACAAAGAAAATCAAAATTTTCAATTGTTGTTATTAATGGTGTTTTTTATGTACCTAAACTTAAAAAAGAATTTTCTATCTTGTTCTCAAATTATAAATGATAATTTCATTGTAACATTACTTAAATATAGTTGGTCCATTAGAAATAATTATGGTTCCTTAATTGTTGAAGGTGTTCAAAAGAATAGTTTATATATCTTTTCTCTTTTTTCTGCATATTTTCTTTCATTACATAGTAATAATGAATCTCAATTATAAAATGAAAGATTAGGACATGCTAATTTCATAAGTTTACATTATATGTCTGAAAATAAACTTTTTGTTGGACTTCCTTCTATCCCTTCTCATTATGAAACTTGTGAGAGTTGCTTATGTGGTAAACACCATACTAACCCCTTTCACAAGAATCATGATGCAAATTCTTCACATCATTTAGAATTAATTCATAGAGATGTTGTAGGATATATTTAAGTTATATCTCTTAAAGGTTATTTGTATTTTGTTACTTTTTTTAATGATTACACTAGAATGATTTGGTCTTTTTTCATTAAAAAAATCTAATGTGTTATCTAAATTTAAAGCTAGTGTTGAAAATGCATCTGATTTTTCTATTATGATATTAAGAATTGATAATGATGGTGAATACGTTAGTAAAGAGTTTAATTATTTTTTATTAGTTACAGTATTTAAAGGGAACTAAAAACCCCCTATTCCATTCATTAAAATGGTATTGCTAAAAGGAAAAACTGCACCATCATAGAAATGACTAGAACAATGTTACAATCTACAAATGTTCCTAGGTTCTTATGGGTCAAATATATAAAAATCGGTATTCATATTCTTAATATAGTCCCTACCAAAGCCTTGCATCTTTCTACCCCTTTATAAATATGGACTAAAATGAAACCTAGTGTGTCTCATCTCAAGATCTTTGGTAGTCTTGCTTCTATCTTTATTCCTAAAGTTAAACGAAATAAGCTTCATCCCACTTCCTATTCTTGTATTTTTGTAGGTTATGGAGGTAATACAAAAGGTTTAAGAATGTATAATCCCTCTAAATGTCATATTGTTGAGAATATAAATGTTTTTATTCTTAATACAAATAAATTATGAGCCCTCTATGGATCTTTCTTAGTATTTTTGTGTTGATGAACTTGACTCTCATGTTTCTCCTTGTGATTAAATAGATGCCCTTGAGGAATTTGGTCTATTTATGGATAAATTAGAGTCTGAGGACACCTTGAGTTTCATGTTCAATCTAAAATACCTAAATTGGCATAATCCCTGGTTCAATCTTCTAATTCTGATAATCTTAATAGATTAACTAGAAGTCAAATTATTATTAGATGTTAATGACTATGTATGAATGTGAACCTCAATCATTTGAGAAAGCCACTTAAGATGATAGTTGGAATGTTTCTATGCAAGTTGAATATAATGCCTTAATTAAAATCAAAATTGGGATCTTGTCCCTCTTTAACCTAAAGGGCATATTGTTAGTTGTAGGTGGCTTTTTAAGATCAAATATAAAGTCATATTGTAAATTTGACAAGTTTAAATCTAGATTAGTTGTTCATGGGTTTAGTCAATAACCCATGGTTGATTATGTTGAAACTTTTGCTCCGTAGCAAAAGTGAGTATTGTTAGACTTATTATTACTCTTGCAACCCAAAATGGTTGGGTTATCAATCAAATGGAGTGAAAAATGTATTTCTAAAAGGTGATTTAGAAGGATAAATCTATATGACTCAGCCTAAAGGTTTCACTAATCCTACTAACTAACATTATGTATGCAAGTTAAAAAAATATTTGTATGGTTTAAAACAAGCTCCTTGAGCTTGGTATTTTAAAATTACTTCCTTTTTCAAATAATTAGTTTTTTATAATTTTTATTTAGATAATGATCTTTTTGTTAAAATTAAAAATAGTCATTTGATTTCAATTGTATTATATGTTGATAATTTGTTAATTACTAGTAATCTAACTAGTTTAATTCATAATTATAAGGATAAACTAAGTCAAATGTTTAAAAGGATTGATTTAGGCATTCTACATATTTTTTTAGAAATAGCTATATTTTAGGATAAAAATTCAATTTTTGTATCATAATCTTAGTATGCACATAATCTTATTATTAAGTTTTACATGTTTGATTATAAATCTACCACTATTCCTCTTGATGTTGGTGTTAAACTTGATCCTAAACTTGCATGTGAAAAAGCTAACCCTATTTTATATAGACAACTTATTAGAATTTTGATTTATCTAACCATTATTAGGCCAGATATTTCACATATTGTTAGTTTTTTTTTTATATTTATACAATATCCTTATTTGAATCATTGGAAATTATCTAAATGTATTCTTCATTATATCAAAATAACTATAAACTATGGTTTATTTTAATCATTTATTGATAATGATAATTTATATGGTTATTGTGATGCTAACCATGCTAGTGATATTTTAGATCACAAATCTACTTATGGATATGTGTTTAAGTTTAGTGCAGGTGTTATCACTTAGAGTAATAAAAAACCTATTGTCTTTCTATCTTCTACAAAAGTGACATGGAATCTCCTAAAGGAGCCATGTGGATGAAATGGCTATTGGAGAACTTCTTTGGATGCTTCGCATAGTACCATCCTTCATTGTGATAACCAAAGTTGTTTATATTTAGAGAAAAATCCAATGCAACACCAAAGAACTAAACATATAAACTAGGGTCATATGCATTTCATCAGAGAGAGTCATCAATGGTGATATTAATCTTTTATTTTATCCTACGGATGAACAAGTGGTAGATATATTCATAAAAACACTTGGTACTACCAAGTTTTATTAGTTTATTGTAATGTTGGGCATCTCAGAGTTTCCATTGGGGGGGGAGGGGGGAATGGGTGTGCATGATAATACAACTTTCTAATGGCCATGTGTTCCTTCTTCTTTATACTTCTTCTCAATTGTGAAGCATTATAAACTCTATGCAAAATTTATGTAGCTTAAGTAAAATTCATGTAGAATTTTTAATTTTGTATCCCAATACATTAAAATCATACTTTGTAATGGAGGTCCTTATGTTATAAAAGGCTCCAAATATGCTTAGTTGATTATTCATGAAAAACTGTGAGATGTAGTATCACGATCATGCTAGCCTAAAATTACTTCAAGTAGTTTATGGATTATAATAATTTATTTTCAAAAGGTGATGTTTGACATTATGAATTTTTTTATATCCTTCAAAATTTTCACATAGTATAATTCCTTTATGGTGATTATGGTTTTCATCCCCACAACATTAAGGGAGAGTGTTAGAGCATTTAATGTCTAAGTGGTGATTATTTAACCCTTAGCTTATATTAGTAATTTATTAAATAATAATATATCATTTATTAACTCAAGGTGGAAACCTCATGTAAATAAATAACAATATTATATTTAGTTAATAAATTTACTAATGATTTATTAAATGTCTTTTCGGGATGGTTCGACCCATTATTCAGAATAGTCACCTCCCTTTAAATTTCACTATAAAATAGGGTCTACCCCTATTTTTTATTCATTAAAATTATTTTTTATGAATTATAAAAATGTTAATATTTGTATGTGGTAAATATTTTCAAAGGTTCTATGAAGAAATTTTGCTATAGAGGAAAAGTGAGAAGAGAAGGATTGTATTGGGGTTCTATGTTTCTCAATTATATGAATATCAATTATTGTGGGTCTGTTACCTTTAAATATTCTAAATATTATATGCATGTTAATTTAATATTAAATATTTATTCAAATTCTTTCAAAAATTTCCTCAGGATATAAAATAATAGGTTGAAAAAACCATCTAGGTGTTATGAAGATTATTAAATAAAATTAAGGATGTGAAAATAAAATGTGATCAAGCACACAAAAATGAAAAATATTAACTCATTTAATTTATAAATTAAAATTTTCAAGTTTCATCACTATTTAGGTTCACTAGAAAACTATTCTTCCTAATGCATCATAGTGATCCAGAATGGTGTAAAGACTATACTATGAAAGCTAAGTGCCAATTTGAAAAATAGAGATTTGAGTTGAATAATGTTGCAACTAGAATTTTATGTGAAGTGAATTCCTTATCTATATAATGTATATGATACCCTGGTCATTCCCATATAATTCTTTGAGATATAAAATCATTCATGGATGGTTTTAGGACCTAGATGGTGACTGCGAATGAGGTAAGAAGTCAACAAACTATGGACTTCATAGTGGATATTCTGAGTAAAATAGAGTGATATAAAGCATTATATTATTATTTGGATGATTCCATACATGATGGAGTGAGGATTATAACTTCATCATAATAACACTTAATGGGGCATTTGATGATTAATAGAGTTGAATTAAATTAGAACCACATGCTTTTCATGACCATGTTAAAAGGAAAATACATGTCATAACTTTTGTATCTATATAATTTCTTCATGAAAGAGGTTTTAAAGCTGGTTTTTATATATTAAACTATAATTAGAGTGAGGAATAAGGTGATAATTCCATGTGGAATTAGTAATTATGAATCGTCAATAATTTGATAGTTTAAACACGTATTTTTAACATAGAGTAGTATGTAATTCAAATAGTTCATTTTTGGTAGTAAGGATAGATTTGAAAGTATAGATAAGTTTTAATTAAAATTATGCATTATGGATTTTACCTACCTAATTTAAGCATTAATACCTTGTAATTATCCTTTATTAATTATAAAATAAGAATAAGAATTTACATGGAAGAAATTATGTTATGTTTTTGGGTGAATTTAAAGATCATCCTAAATAATATCTTTAGATTTTGCATATTTCCTCAAAGTTTTAATTGTTTAACTTAATCACTAAACTAAATTTTTACTAATAATTTATTTATATGCTTTATGTGTGAACAATTTATATTGGACATTCATGTTAATTATGACTATTATTAGATTATGGGGCTGAGTGAATGTAATTATTTTATGCAATTAAATCATCTTGTAAAATTATACATGTAATATTGATTCATGGAAACTAAATTATCCTTTGAATCTATCATTCTATTTATTTAAAGTTGATTTTCCACTGAATTCAATAAACATTATATTTATTACAATAAATTGAATCTCATTTTATCTGAGTGAAATAAGAATTAGTCCCACATCTAACATTATTTTAATCCTTATCCTTACCTATATTTGTAATTTATTTATTATATCCAATCATAATTGTATATATTTTATTAGATTAATTATTTTATATTCTATTTCTTTAGTTAGGTCAGGAGTGTTAAATTGAAATACATGTCAAATTTTATAAAGGTAGATTTTGTTTAAAACATCCCTTAAAAGGTTTGAAGGCCACTTGCTCCTAATAAATTATAGTGATAGAAGATTTTTAGAACCAAAAAATATAATTCATTCCTTAGACTAAACTTCCATTAATCCTAAAATGAGAGGGTTATACCCTTTGTCTTTGGGATTCTATGTCAAAACTTGCATCAATAATGAGCACAAGGTTCTAAAATATTATAATATTAAAGGTATAGTTTATATACATTATTATTTTTATTTTCATTCTATGATCGCATATGGCATCATGGTAGTTAATGATCCAAGCCAAACCTAAGTATAATGTCATTTATATCTAGTAGAGGGTATACTAGGTGAAACTTACTTAGAACAACCATGGTAATTAAGAGTTATGGTAGTCTTACATGGACACCCATTTTTTTATCACTTTATCAATCATCATAGGTGTTAATACCTTAATAATAATGTTATATGTATTATTTAATGTAATATAATCCTAGGAGTGAATAAATATTGAATAATATTGAAGACTTATGTCTTTTTTTCATGGTACTTGAGCATGCACAAGTGAATAAGGATGTATAACATAGGAAAATGGTGTACATTTTTTAGAGAAGTCATGCAAGTAATATTTAATGAAGTATTAATGTGTATAAATGAGAGTGCAAGAGTGTAGAAGGACATAAATGCACCTAAGGATTCAAAATTTTGGCTTGGAGGACATGCCACCCTACCCAAAAAGTTTTGAATAAATCCTACATCAACATAAAATGTGAGAACACAAATAAATTCAAAAAAATATTATATGGTATTTTTGTGGCCTAATTAGATTTTAATCCTTAACCAATGAATTATTTGAACATATTAATAGACAATTAATTTATTAATTGAGTCAACTAGTGATAAGTTGATTTTTGAGATTCTTATAAAGGACATATAAATATAAGGCCATATGTATCATTCAAAAAATATATACATAATATAGAGGAGACTATTTTATAATTGGCAGTCAGAAGGAGAGGATGTGGTTAGAGAGAAAGTGGGTGTGTGTTTAGCACAAGTTGTTGATTGTAATGGTTTTGTAATAAATTTTTATCTCTTATTCTATGAATATGTATGTATCTAACCTATTTTTAACAAGAAATAAAATAATCTTGAATTGCTACAATTATATTTGTGTTTGGGAGTGTGGGTGTGTGAGTATCTTAGGTTGCATGGATTGGATAATATTCATTCAGAACCCATTCCATGACTACATCAATTGGTATCAAAGGTAGTTTTGAACCTTACCAAGAGGGAAAGATATTTCATATGTAGGATTTTAAGTGTAATACTAATAACAATAGTGTGTAATGACAAAGGGGAAGATACCATGAAGAATATCCACTAGTAAAGGAGACATATTTTAAAGAATAGTGGGCAAATTGAATGAAGTCATTACCACATTGTGTATTGCGCAAACATACTTAAATGATGTCAAGGAGGATCAGTGGTGAGGAATAATTCTAGTGAATGATGAGAGTGATGATGAAAGATAAGGACCACATATCAGAGTAGTTGAAGGCACTACATGTGAAGGTGTAGATGATTTTGAGGAGAAAAATAAATCTTGTGAAGAGAGGATTTTGAGAGATATATCATGCATTTATGAAGGTATGAAGATGGACTTACCCTATTTATTAGGAATTTTGGATCCATAAGAGTTATTTAATTGGATTAATGACAAGGAACAATACTTTGAGTATGAAGATGTCATTGATCCTGAGTGTGTTATGGTGGTATAGATTAATTTTAATGGGCATGCATACCTATGGTGAAAATAAGTTTAAAATTAATGACATGGAAAGGGAAATGCCAAGAAAATAATTTAGGATAGGATGGTTGTCAATATGAAAGAAAAATTATTGGCTAGAGACTAAAAAATGTATTTATTAAGAGACATTATGACGTCTATAAGAAGGATATGTCAGTTAAGGAGTATACTAAAGAGTTATATAATATCAACATTGGATCTGGCCATAATCAGGTGGATAAGGAAAAGGTCATGTGATACCTAAATAGATTATACTTTGGAATCCAAGAGGAGCTAAGCCTATCCAAAATACATATGATTAATGAGGCTTATAAAATAGTGTTTAAGGTAGAACATAAGATATCATGAAAATAATAGAATATCACATAAGGAAGAGGAATAACCATGCTAAGAGAAATAAGAGGTGATAGGAGGAACTAGTCAAGATAGCGTGTAGACTTAACTATGTAAGGTGACACTTATAGTAAATACACAAGTAGGGTACACCCATTTGAATAAGGGAAAAAACTTGGAGATGGTATATTTTATTAGACTCAAAAGAGAGGCATATTTATTTGAGGAATGGGAATAATATTCTAGGGATTAAGATTTAAATGTGGACAACAAGGGTGTTGAGCCTATAAATGTATATAAGCGTAGATTGAAAGTAGTTGGAGTACATATGTAGATGAACATATAACACATGGATATGAAGAGTCTATTTGACCATTTTATCACTCCAAAGAGCTTAATCATAGGGAATAACTAATGTTCAAGAGAGTCTTTCTAAAACCACCAAGGGAAGATAGAGAGGTGACATAAATGAAGAGTATTTTTAGGACTATATGCAAGTCAAGAGGTAAGTGTTGTAATATGATAATATATAGTGGTAGCATGGATAATTTAGTCTCCCCAGATATGTTTGATAATTTTTACCTAATTAAGGTGTCACATAGGAACCCATAGAAATTTTCATGGTTGTAAAAGAATAAAAAAGTCCTTAGTAATGATTAATGTCTAGTGAAGTTTTAAATAAGATATTATCAAGATGAAGTGTGATGTGATGTGATTTGATGCTGGTGGATGTGTGTCATGTATTGTTAAGTAGGTCTTGGTAGTCTGAACACAAGGTAATGTATGATGGATGCCTAAATACTTATTAATTAGAAAAGTATGGAAAAAATTATACCTTGATCCCATTAAAGGATGAAGAAGAGACATGTTTAAATAATGTGTGAAAAATATTAATAATGGTTATAGGAAAATAATTCCTAAAAGAAGCATTAGAGGAGGAATGTTATGCATTTATACCAAATATGGAATAAGATGATAGTGTAGAAGTTGAAGATAAGATAGAAAATACACTTCCACACAAAGTGAAATAATTATTGGACAAGTTTGACAACATCATTTTGAGTGACTTACCATATAAATCATAATTGGTAAGAATCATTATCCATCACATGGATATAATTTTATGAGCATTTTTTATAGATAATGTTGTGCATAGGATGACACCTATAGAGAAGGATTAAGTGAAAAGATAAGTGCATGAGATATTAAATAAATGGATAATAATATAAAGTTTGAGCCTATACACAATAATTTTAGTATTGGTGTTAAAGGAAGATGGTGAATGGTGCAAGTGTATAGATTCATGTGTCATAAACAAGATTACTATATAGTACATATTTTCGTTACCATGTATGGATGATATAATAGACTGGTTAATTGGCATGAAGTATTTTAACAAGATTGATCTCAAAATTAGATATCACTAGATCATGATCTATAATGGAGATGAATGGAAAATAACATTCAATAGGAATGAAGGATTGTACAAATGGCTAGTTATACCTTTGGGATTAACTAATGTGCCTAGCACTTCATGAAGATTATGAATGGGGTGTTCAACAAGACTAAGGAGGAACATATGACACATTTTAGAAATGTGTTATAAATTTTATGTGAATAAGTGTAGATTTATAAAGAAAAAGTTAGTGTATTTGGATTTTTTCATATACAATTAAGGAATGAAGATGGACCTTGAGAAGGTGTGCATGATAGTAGAGTGGCCATCACTTAGAAACACTTTTGAGGAGTGAATATTTCATACTTTATTAAGATTCTATAAAAATTTCATAAGAAACTTTATTTGGATATGTGTATCAATCATAAAAATATTTCATGGGAATCAAAATACATTCATTGGACAAAAGATATGGAGTGAAGCTTTCAAGAACTAAAAAATAAGGTGATAGAGTAGCTAGTGCTTACACTATTTGATTTGAATAAATTATAATAAGTAGAGCAATGATAGGAACACTATTTAGCTAAGAGGGAATATATATAACCTTTTTCATTAAAAATATAAGCAATTTCAAACACAAATATTTAGTCTATGACCAAGAGTTATATGCCATAGTATAAGTGTTGAAGAAGTGGAGGCATTATTTATTTATAAATTAATTCATATTGTATATGAACCACCATGTCCTAACATTTATCAATAGTTAGGGGAAGCTAAACCAAATGCATATGAAATGGGTGGAATATATGAATGGTTACATGCTTTTATTGAAACATTATGGTCGAAGATAAAATAAGGTAGTTGACACACTAAGTAGGAGAGTGCTAATATTGAATAACATGAGGATAATAATATTGGGTTTTTCTTCGATGAAGGCTTTGTACCCAAATGATGAGTAATTTTTATATGTGTGGAAAGCTTGCACGAATCCTAAAATTATGGATATAATGTCATGGATATACTATCAAATCTATGATGAAATAATTTTCAAGGGGATCAATTATGTATACCTAGGGGATCAATTCACACAAACTTAATCAAAGATAAACATATTGAAGGATTATTTAGATTGGGGGCCACAAGACACCGACACTACTAAATAAAATATATTATTGGTGAAAAATGGGTGTAAATATGATATAATATGTGAAAATGTTTTATATTTATCAATTGGCAAAAGAAAAAAGTCTGAAAAATGGTTTATACTAGCCTTTGTGTGTGTCAGAGAGATCATCAAGATGCATAGGAGTAATTATTCCATCTTTGTTGTAGTAGACCATTTTTCCAAGATGACACATTTTATTGATTTCAATAAGATAAAAAATTCAAGTAACATCACTTATTTATTATTCAAATAGGTGATGAGGTTACATGGATTTCCAAGCAACATAATGTGAGACATAGATACCAAGTTTGTAGGTCATTTTTGGTGTTGGTGCACAATGTGGATGAAATTAGGAATGAAAATGAACTATAGTTTTGCATACCATCCATGGACTAATGGAAAAACCAAGGTTGTTAATATAAGTCTTTGCAATTTATTGAGGGTCTAGTAGGAGACAAACCAACACAATGGGATATGGTGTTAGCATAAGAGGAGTTTGTGTACAATATTTTTATTAACCAAAACATAGGAAAAAAAAACATTCCAATTTTTTAATGGAGTAAGCTAAAGAAGATTTTCCAAATGAATAATAATAGTTGAGTTTGTGGGAGAAGTAAAAAATAATAATATTATGCTAAATTAATGTGATGCATACACGAATAAGTGAAGTAGAAACTTGAACAAAGTATCTAGAGTTATAAATAATACACTATGAGAGGGACATGAAGAATGAATGTGAAGTGGGAAACTTGGTGTAAGTGAACTTAAACAAGGTGATATTTTCACTAGGAAAATATAATAAATTAAAGCTAAATAAGTTAGGTCCTTATAATGTGTTATGCAAGTTTTTGACTAATGCATATGAAATTGAAGTTATAAGGGATGCATATTTCATAAATATTTAATGTGATAGACTTATATTATTTTTAGAATGCATAAGAAAAAGGCCAATAATAATTTTAAGTGTAAATTTTAGACTAGAGGATTCAATTTACTAAGAAAGAAAGGGAGGAGATAGAGTCTATCTTGGACTCTAAAGTTTTAAATAGAATGCATAGGAAGAAGTATTATAAATACTTGGTAGAATGGAAGAATCACACAATAGAGGATGAATCATGTTGGAAATTGTAGATATTATTCATTATAGCTATGATATAACAATTTTAGACTTATGATTTAGGTCTCATATTTGAGTTACATGGGGTGTTTGATGTAAGAACATCTGAGGCGTGAAGTAATTGTTGACCAAATTTTCACCTCAAGTCAAAATTTGTCACCCCTCTAATTTAAAACTTTCATAGCCTTATTATGTGGTCTTTTCATACCTTATATCATCCCTATAAGTCTTCATATAACCTTTTTTATTATTGTTTAAGGTTATTTTGGAGAAGTTAAGGTAATGTCATGTTGTGGTCATATAATTGTCTAGGCATGTCATGGAGAGATAAGGTTGGGTCAAATGGTGTCATAGGTGATTAGGAGTTTATTAATGTCATTTAATGTATTAATAACTTTATATTAGAATATCATGAATTTTTGGAATGTTTAAGTTTCATTTTCAAACTTTAAGGTGGTGAAAATACATGAAAACATGTTTTTTGGCTAACTCAAGTGTATGTCAAAGTTATTGTTGACCAAATTTAACCCCAAGTTAAATTGGTCAACCCAATACATATTTAAACTTTCATGTGGTATTTTAATGGTATTTTAATGTATTATAAGGTAACTATGAGTACTAATTTAACCTTGTTAGCATTGTTTAAGGTTAGTTTGGAGAAGTTAAGGTAAGGTCATATTTTGGTCATATTGTGATCTAAGGGTGTCATGAGAAAATAAAACATGGTAAAGTTGTTTATTAGGTTATTATGGGTTTATTAATGTCATTTTATTTCCTAAAAATATTCTTAGAATGTTTCATGAATTTTTGTAAACTCTAAGGTCCATTTGCTAGCTTGAATGTGTTAAAAATGCATGAAAAGGTGATTTTTAGCTAACTTTATGTGTGTAAAATTTTCCCCAAAGGAAAAATACATACCATAGACCTTAAAAATATCTTGTAAAATTCAATAAACTATCACACCTATTATCATGTCAGAGAAAGGTTAGATTATTGGATCTTGAAGCCATATTTAAAAGTTAGAGGAAGATGTACATAATTTTTGAAATCATGTGCAAGTGAAAATGTTGCATAGGTGTAATTTAATATCCTAAAGGTTATAAAAAAAGATTATAAGGAATTTTAGGATCTAAAAGGTGCATAAAATGACTTCTTTCCTTCATCATTCCATTCACAAAATAGTGAAGGCAAATTTCAAGCAGATAGTATAGACCATATAGGTAAATTTTGGGGCTGATAATTTGGAAAAAGTTTTGGACCCATATGGGATTTAAATTTGTGTAATTTTTAGTTGTGTTTGTGCCCTTATACTTATGAATAATTGGTAATAACCCATACTAATTTTTGAGAGATTAAAACCCCACAAGCTGAGTTTAGAACAAATCCAATGTGAAGTGTGAGATCATAGATGATTGAAACTATTTTTAATAGGTTATAATATGTATATATATGCCTCACATTAATTCACTCATATTGGTGGAATGTATGGATGTCCTTTTGGCATGAAAAGTCTTTCTTGTGCATAGTTTGGTATGACTAGTAGTTTTTCTATGTTTATGATGTTTTCCAAGTGGTCTGATGCATTTGGATGGTTATCCATTTCCATATAATCTCTTACAAATCCATTCATAGTATATGATTAATTAAATATTTCATACAAATTTCAGTAATAATCACTTCTTCATTCACTCTTGGGACTGTGTTATGCGCTTGCATATCAGATTGAGTTAGAAGTGTTTGAATATGTTTTATAGGATTTTAGAGTTGTTTTTTAATATTAATATGTTGGTATAATGATGATAAATCTCATGCAGTTCTAGTGACCATGTTACACTCTCTGAGGTTTCAATACTTCCAAGGTTGCTAAACAATCATCTTCAACCACCTGTAGGTCTACAACTCTAAGAAATTCAGTGGTGTTAATGTCTAATAAGTTTTTCCAAGAATGATATAAAACTTTTAGAATTCAAGTTGAAAGGAGGCATGGTTAAATAGAGGCCTCAAAGCATCTAAAGTCATAGAGGTTAGCAAACAAGCTAGTATCAAGGCCTCCTAGAATACTTAGATTGTAGACCATATCAAATGAGTGTGTATGGTTAGTTACCACCTATAAGTCTACCTAAGAGGATAAAGTCCTCTAAAAAATAATAAATATTGGAATATGTGAGTATTTGGAGCTTAGATGAGACTTAGGGAACTCAAGTCATTAAGGTCATTGGGGGCCTAAGCATGTGAGAAAAGAAAATGACTAGCTCAAGGTCTGTGTTTGCTTTAAAGGACTAGTTCAAGGATATTCAAGATATATAGGGAGATAAATGTGACATATGGTGATTTAATAGTGTGAATATTGTTTCATGGCCCTCAGAATCAAGCATAAGTGAAACATAGTTGACATATAATGTTCTAAACCCTCAAATAGTCCTAAGAGCATGCAAAGTCCTATTGGGCAATTAGCAAGGAGATGAAAGTAAGGTCAGTGGAGTGAGTTGATAGTTTATAAACCTTGAGGGGGGTGGAAGCATATACCAAAACTTGAATAAGTGTTAGACCTATGTCAAATAAAGTTAATGGAGAGTACATTCAACTAAGATCTATTAAGTAGTTTGGTTTGAGAACCCTAAGTATGAGTGGATGAGATATGTAGAGAGTTTAAGGAAAAAATTAATAAGATATACTATATTAAAAGGTTAGGGAGGACCTCATATACCTCATTAAGGTCATTATAACTCAGACCAAACTTAGAGAAACTACCTATAGAACTCAATCTTGATCAACTTCATAGAATGTGTATTTTCAACCTGAGAAGTAACTTTCTTTTGCTTGGTGTGGCTAGGAGGAATTACATGGGACCTTGGGCTCCTAGGGAAATTTTAATACCATAATTCACTCAAATTTTGTGGATTTTTTTTGAGGATTTATACGTCCAACTTTATGAATCATCCTTAAGAATCCAAGTCACTTTCACGTTGCCTAGGAGAGCCATAAGGGCCTGATGAGAGAGAAATCAAATTTCATACCTCCAAATGGATTAAAAAAAATTCCAAACCACCTATAAAATTTTAAAAAATTACTTTAATCACTCCATGTAATTTTTTGATATAGTACTATACAAAACTATATGAAATAGGGATAAAATGACAATGTTTTTGCTATTTTATAGGTCTGTAAAGTGAGTCAAAAATTCAAATTTGGAATGGAGGTAGGGGAAGATATTTTATAAGTGAATAAAATATGTTTTTGGTATTTTTCATGTGTGGGTAGGATATAGAATAAATAATTAGTATCTTGATAGGGAGGCCTAATTGAGGCCTAGTTATGAGAGAGAAAGGTCAAAAAGAGATATCTCCACTCACTCTCAAAGCATGAAATTGAACCCAGAGCTATAAATCCATACATGTTATAGGAATATGCCCTAAAATTATCAAAATATTATCTAATTTTATCCACACAAGGAGGTTTGCATCATTATAGGGTTAAAAATAATGAGGCTTATTTAGGGCTTTTGGTAGAGAATGACTTGTTGGGGCTAGTTTGAGGACTCAAAATGGTTTGTTGTAGGTATAATATGGTGTTAATATGCCATATATGAAGTTTATATGAGATGAAGAGGACAAATCCATGTTTTGGAACTTGTGTGCAAAATAGGCCTAAGGAGATGAAGAGTCCTCTAGACACTTTGCAAGATAAAGAGGTGCTGTGTCAAATAGAACCTATTGGGGTTAGTTGAGAGGTGTTTAAAGAAAAGAAAAGAGGAAGGAGAAACCAATCTGACCATCAATAAGGCCACATGTCATATTGGATGTATTGAAGTAGTTCCCTAACTCCTTTCTTGTTTATAACTCACATGACACTTGTCTACTCTCTCTCTCTCTCTCTCTCTCTCTCTCTCTCTCTCTCTCTCTCTCACACACACACACACACACACACACACACACACACACACATTTTCTATATATTGAGCCACTTTTAGCTAAGTTTGTATCCTCTACCTGAGTATGGTAAAACCCTACTCATTTGTAACCTTTGAGCAACAAAGAATGATCTATTTTACCTTATTCATGAGTTATTTCAATGTTTTTATTAACTAGTTTATCTTATTAAGTGATAAATTCTCTTCCTTATCATGTTGTCTTTGTTTGCATTCATATTCAACTTTGAAAGTTTGTTGCGGGTCTCTTGAAGTGTTTTAATGGAGTTTTCATGAGTTTAGTGAGTTGTCATTTCATAAGTGTAAAGTCATGACCTTAATTGTAGTCTTCTTAGCTTAAGTTTGCTTCAAAAACCTCCATGAGAAATACTAGTTCAATGGCATATTTGGATTAATGTATGTTTAGTTTAGGATTGTGTTTCAAGTGTACTTGCAATTGGCTAGCATCAGTCAGGTTACAATTAGTGCATCACCTCATTAGGATAGTTTGATTTATGTTCTATTTATCTCTTTTTCATTTAAATGAGCTAGTATTTTAGATTATGAGCTTCCATAGATAAACTAAGGGAGATAACCCTTAAATATAGAGGTTTACCTCTGTTATAGGCAACCCATAGGCCTAAAGGTAATCCATGTTCCACTCAATTTGGAGAAGGCTTGAAATACCTCTCCAAGGGTGAAAAATTAAGTGGAAATAGTTAAATAAGGGAAAAATCCATACCACACACCTTCCAAGTTCCTTGGAGAAGTTACACAACTGCCACACCTGCTAGCATGTTAGAAAAAGGTCAGATTATTGAGTTTTAATGCCATTTTGAGGAGTTAAGGAAGTTATACAAAATTTTGGAAGTCAATTACAAGTGAAAAGATTTTAAGAGTGTAATTTTAGATTTTACAAGTCATAAAAAATCATTATAAGAAGTTTTAAGCTCCATAATTGTAGAAAATCATCTCTTTTTTCCATCGCTCCATTCACAAGCTAGTGAAGGCTAAATTCAATCAAATGGTATAGGTTGTAAAGGTATAATTTGGGGATAGTATTTTGTCCAATTTTTTTTACTCATATGAGATTTAAATTTATGGAATTGGTCATTGGAATGGTTTGATTATCTTTATGAACAATCTCTTTGAAGCTAGACTACTTTTTGAAGGCTTAAATCCCTATAGGCTAAATTTAGTGTAGCTACAATGCAAAGTATGAGATCATGGATGAATTAAAATAGTTGGAATGATTTATAATATGTATTTATATAAATCACACACATTCATTTGTCATGGTTGAATGTGTGGATGGTTCTTTGGCAAGCAAAGTCTCTCTTTTGCATTATATGTAAATGACTATCATAGTTATATATTATAGGTTATCCAGATGGTATAATGAATTTTAATCGATATCCATGGTATCATACCATATTTTAAAATCCATTAATGGAATTATAACAAGTCATAAATTTTGTACAAGTCTCAAACTAGTTATATCTTCATTCACCTTTTGAGACTGTGTTTTGTGTGTCCATGCATAATAAGGTGATTTGAATGGTTTGAATATGAATTTAAAAGATATTTAAAGTTATATTTCATTTTTATAGTATGTTTATAAAAATAAGGCAACAGTATTTGAGTCCATAATAGTCATGCTTTCACTTTTTAAGGCTTCAAACACAAGATTGCAAAATAGTCACCTACAGACCTGTAGGTCTACAACTTCAATAGAAGTTCATGTTATCAATGTTAAATGAATGTTGTATATCAAGGAAAATAAGGTTATGGATTCAATTTTTAAATATAATGTATCAATTTATTATTCCTAAGCACCTAAATCCAAGTGATGGCTAAAAGACCAAGTTAAAGGACTTAATGTCACCTACAAGACTATATGTGTGAACAGTGAACACAAAGGTTTTAAAGATACCTTGAAGAGGATAGTATACTTGATAATGTGGTGATGATGGAATAATAATTATTTTTAATTTTTTCAAATTTAGATATATATTTTAAAATCCAACTTATAATTATGCACTCATAATTCTCATGTTGTCACCTATAGTCAGTTATGAGAATTTGCCTTGACAGTGATATTGGTGAGGTTTGGAAGTTTTTAGGTAATTGATAAATGTATTGAGACATATAAAACAAAATATTAGAGTATTTTAAAATTTTAATAATTGGTTTTTAATACCTCATACTCCTACATACACAGTCAAACCTCAAAATAACCACATATAGCCAACAGTGTCAAGACTATCTTACATAGTAGTGATTGATGGAAGTATAGAGGGTCAAGTATTTGAGGGAGTTATAAACAATAAATAACAATGAAATATATCCAATAAATGGTTTTGGGATTAAATTTGGTAACCAAGATTAGATTAAACACAATCAAACTCCTAATCAACACCTATAACCAGCCAGTTGAGAGAATTGGTCTTGAAAAAATGATGATGTTAGAGTCCAAGGTTTCAAAGGATTTGAATGAGGTAATGAAATATTCAATGGAACACTAATATTTTTAAGGGTTATGTTTCTAACTATTTTGTGCTTTTCACATTCAAAAGATGAAATAAACTATGATAATGGTCAGGGGTTTGTATGTACCCGAATGAAGTTTGCACACCGTATCCAGATGATTGAAGGAGCTCCTCTTTGGTTGTGGAGGACGACACTTGTAGAGAAAATAAGACTTAAAAAAAAATTGTTAGATAGATATGAGGTGGACTTCCAAGCAAAAGCTTGGTCCTAGAAGTGCAAAGACTTCTTGGAGGGATGACAGTCCACTTGTTGATAAAAAGAATGTCAGATAAAGATAAATAATGAAAGACTAAGTAAAAGAAATAGAGATAATGCGTACCTATATTCTGCTATCAGTCTGTTACAGTCATCGATGCCAGTTAGTCTGCCATCATCAGTTAGTTAAGGTTTCCAATGTTGATTAGTCTGCCAATGTTAGTAGGGGCAATGGTTGATGTCAGTCAGGGCAATGGCCTTAGGCAAATTCTGGACAGGGTTGTGGTTGACAGAGGGGTCTGGAAGGTCTATCTAGGAGTTTGGAGGTCCATGCAAGATTGCAAGGAAGTCAATAGAGTCTTAAGAGTGATAAGGGGTAAAGGATAGGTTGTCAAAAAGGAGTAAGGATATGGGGAAGGCCTCTCAGCCTCTCTGGGAAGAAATTCAGGCTTGGTCTGGTCTATAGTGCTTAGAACTAGTAAAAAAAGAACTAATTACTGATGCTTTCTAAACTACTAAAATGAAAGGGCAAAAGAAATACTCAGCTCTTTATTTGTTGAGGAAGGAGTGTAGAAGGCTTGTTGCTGATGTGACTGATGTACCTACAATGTCTTTAACCCAAAGTCTGAAGCTATTTTTGTAGAGTGCCTATAGCTTGTGATGCTTGGTGTGTGTTTGGGAGAGAGAGAGAGGGAGAAGTTGGATTCAAAGTAAGAGAATTCACATTCAGCCCTGTGATTCAATGTCCCAGGGGGAAGAGAATTTGCCTTTAAGCTATTTTAAGCAATTGACGTCAGTGATCTCGTCGGCGTCAGCCACCGGGTAACCGACGTCGGTGACTAGAAGATGGGAAAAAGGCTATTTTTAGCCTTCTATCTATTCCTCCGTCTGCCAAGTTCAATGGTCATGGTTAAAAATTTGAAGGCAGGTTTAAATGAGTGCACGAGATTAGTGGGAGAGTTGAAATGGGGTTTAATTAATTAAGATTTGCCATGGGATGATAGAAGTATCCAAGGAAAGGGATCCAAGGTGGGGTGAGGTGTCATGGGTGATGTGTCAAGGGGGTGTCAAGGGAGGTGTTATTAATTTAAAATAAGTTATTATTTTAAATTAATAAGTGTGTGGGTTAGGAATGTGTTAGAAGTGGACCAAGGGGACCAAGGGGGAGTTGACCAAGGAGTAGAAATGGGAAAAAGGCTATTTTTAGCCTTCTGCCCATTCCTCCACCTGTCGAGTTCAATGGTCATGGTTAAACGGTTGAAGGCAAGTTTAAATGAGTGCAAGAGGTTAGTGGGAGAGTTGAAATGGGGTTTAAGTAATTAAGATTTGCCATGGGGTGATAGAGGTATCCAAGGAAAGGTATCTAAGGTGGGGTGAGGTGTCATGGGTGATGTGTCAAGGGGGGTGTCAAGGGAGGTGTTATTAATTTAAAATAAGTTATTATTTTAAATTAATAAGTGTGTGGGTTACGAATGTGTTAGAAGTGGACCAAGGGGACCAAGGGGGAGTCGACCAAGGAGTAGACACAATTTTGGTGTCTATATTTTCCCTTTTTTGTCTTGTTGGTTGTTCTGACAAACTGCAAGACAAAAATAGGAGTAAGTTACCCCAGGTATGGGATGAGGTATCCCTCCTCAAAGTGAGAGTTGAGGGAAGGGAACTTGAAATCAGGGGCCGATTTGATAGATAGTGGATGGATATGGTAAAGTTTGAGTGTGAACATTATAAAAGTTGAGATTGCACGTATACCACTTCACGTGATGATCAGGTCAAATTATTGCAAGTCAAGGGTCGAGGAGTGCTAAAATTGAAATAACCGGTCCCCAGCATTTAGTCATAGCTGATTGGGTTAAATGATCCAAGCTGTAGCTCTAATGGTCGTCATGCTCCAAGTATCCCAGGCTCAAGAAGTGCTCTTAGAAAACATGAAAATATCACAAATATTGGGGATCAACTTGCTCATAATCCAATACTTGTGAGGGTCATAATGTGGGTGTGGACAATTTGGCTAACTATTCGTGAGGTAGCATATATGCAATCAAAACAACCTAGGTAGGGTTGTCTCAAAAGTGGTCGTGGTCTGAGAAGATAGTCGTGATCTCCAAGGTTGTTGGTCATGATTTTGGGTAGGTAGAGATAGTTGGTCCATTAGATGGATGGACGAAGGAATGGCCGAGCTAACCTCAGAAGACCCCATGTCAATTGAGTGCTGCCTACATAGCCCCTATTGTTAGGGGCCTCAGGCTGATGTAGTTCTCCCTAAAAGGGAGGAAGAGGGTCGGTTGTGGATGGGGTCAGACTAGGTTAAGTCATGGTTAAAGGTCAAATGGTTTGTCCATCAAGTAGATGAACAAACAGATGTGGTTGAGCTAATCCTAAAAGACATCATGTCATCTGAGTGCTACCTACATAGCCCTTATTTGAAGGGCCTCAAGCCAATGTAGTTTAGGCTAGGAGTCAAAGTGGTTGATAGTTGGTTTGGACTAGGTTAAGTCATGGTCAAAGGTAATATGGTTTCTCCATCAGATAGATGAACAAATGGATGTGGTCGAGCTAACCCCAGAAGATGTCATGTCATCTGAGTGATGCCTACATAGCCCCTATGTGAAGGGCCTCAGACTAATGTAGTTCAGACTGGTTGATAGGTTGGTTTGGTCAGGTTATAAATGATGAGGGTATGATGATGTTACAGCCTTTCCCATATTGTGTGATGGTGTATTTTGTAACATTGGTTGTGGTTTTTCATCCCTAGCAATTGTCCATATTGGTGATTGGTGTATGCTAAAAATGAAATGAGTCTATTCATGCTTTAGAAAATAATGGTTTATGCTTAACATAAATTGGGTGGTTGATAGTTTCCATGTGTATTGGTTTCCATAGAAACTAGTGTGAAATGGACTATGTCATGTGAGTGGTCTGAAAAAGGTTTGGTTGGTTTGGTTTGGTTTAGAAAATGATTTGGTTGAATGTGACCAAGGGTATGGAGGAAGTGAAAGGCATTTTGCCCTTTCATTGACAAGGACCATAATGATAGCATAGGTAGGGGGTTTTTAGAAATAGAAGCCCCATTCATGCATTATGTCATTGACCATTGGTTGTGTTAGAGAAGTAATTGAATCACTTTGACATTGAAATGAACTCAAAATCCCTTGAGTAGGTGATATGATAGGTGTGATGATGTGAGATGGGAGGATAGCGTAACCCTTGTCAGCAAGGATAATTTTGCCCCTTTTATAGGTGGCCCTGAGAACCACTATAAGTCCAGTCCATGACCCTTTTTTTGGTAGACTGAACAATGCGGGAAGTCTACGTAGGGATGTCATTTTATTTTGTGGTCATTTGTGAAGCTGATCAATGCAGGAAGCTTCTAAGAGAGTGTTGTTTGTAGCAAGATTTCTAGGCATAGCCATACTTCGAGGGAGTGGTCTATATTTTTGCTTTATATGTTTTTGAGGGCTTTGAATAGCTGTCCTTCAAGGGAGCAGTCTATTAGCTACATCAATGATGATGCAGCTATCCTTCGAGGGAGCAATTTGCATTTATAGTTTTATGACTTTTTGATATTTTGTTTGACATCTCCATTTATTTTTGATAGGATTTGTAGTCATGGACAAGACTATAGAAGCTTAAGGGCTCCCTTTTATTAGGACAAAGCATCCATATTTTATAAAAGGGTCACATAGTGTTTGTGTAGGGGAACATGGTTAAAAGGAATGAGGATTAAAATGACAGGGATTGCTCAAGGGATGAGCTCAAGTTAAATGTCAAGTGAATGAGTACTTGACTAACAGTAGAATGGTCATAGATGCAAGGCATTAAGGGGCTCAGGTTTTGGTCGGCCTTCGAAAGAAGACAGATGATAAGTCCCTAATCCATACTTATGCATTATGATGTAAGGTTTGAGCCAATTAGGATCAAACTCACCTCATTTAATTCTCTCCATATTGGTCACATGTTGGTTGATGTTGGACATGAAGTTGGGTGATGTGTTGTTGGCATGTTTTGGTTGAGGCTTGGTTGGTCGATATTTGGTCGGTGTTTGGTCAAGGCTCGGTCGAGGCTTGGTCGATGCTTGGTTGAGGCTTGGTTGATGCTTGGTTGAGGCTTGGTCGATGCTTGGTTAAGGCTTGGTCGAGGCTTGGTCGGTTGATGTTTGGTTGAGGTCGTGATAGTCAGGATAGAGTCGAATTCCCCTAGTTATTTGTGATAGGGACAATGTTTGGCACCCATTGCAGATAATCAATGAGTTGGATAAATAAGATGAAGAGAGGATGATGAAGCTCCTCTTTGTCAAAGAGTGCAATGTGAGGATGAATCCTACAAAGCTTTTGCCTGATAGGCTTAGTTTAAGAGGGTGAGATCCTGATCTTCCAGGTTGGAGTTTGGAATCTCATAATTAGGGACGGTGATGGAGGCAATGGTTGGTAATGTTTTGATTAAAGTGGTTAGTGGTTGGGGGTCTTCAAGTTGGACCTCCATTGTCTGTAATGTTTTGATTAAATATTGGTGATGTTGTGGAGAGTTTTGTATGAGGTCATACAAAGATGTCTTCACAGGGGTTTGGTGAAGTTGTTTCACCATGGGGTCATGAATTGGGTTTGAATAAGTTGGTCGGGATGTGCCCAAGATTGAGATCTTGGGTTTTGTTGGTTGAGGAGACTTGACGAAAGGATACATCGAAGGAATAGAAACCTTCACTTTCCCTTTATCCTACATGGTTTGTGACCTGTTGGCCACATTGATGGTGTTGATTTCAAATAATGGGGTTGAAGGTGATAGAGAGATCATAGTGTGATGATGGGCTCCCAATTTAGGTGAGGATGTTTGAGAGGCCTGGGATGGTGTCAATGGTTTGGTTAAAGGGTGTTCAAGAGGGTCCTTAGTGAGAAGGGTGTCCTTTTTGAAGTGTTGATGAATGACAACTTTAAGAGCACAACAACGCTCAGTGTCATGTCCAGGTGTGTGATGATATGCACAAAATTTGGTGTCATCAAACCAAGATGGTTTTGGTCTGAGAGTTGATGAGTGTGAAGGTGAAGAGGTTTGGGAGACATGGGATGGTGTTAGTAGTTTTTCAAAGGGGTCCTTAATGAGAAGAGTGCCCTTTTTCAAGTGTCGATGGATGACAACCTTAAGAGTGCAACAATGCTCAGTGTCATGCCCAGGTGTGCGATGATATTGGAAAATTTTAGTATCATCAAACCAAGATGGTTTTGGTCTGAGAGGTTGGTATGGCTTAATAGGTGGAAGAGTGATGTTAGAGGATTGTAACAATTGTCATAACAATAAGGTATAAGAACCTGCTAATGGGTCTGCACGTTGTGTTGTAGTAAAAGTTGACAACTTCTATTTAGGTGTTGTTGAGGGAGTGTTTCATACCATCCTTTTGTTTGGCGGTGTGGCCAAACGCATAGATGACACTTTCATGGTAGGAGGTGTTGGATGTTTTGAAGGAGGTATGTTTTTGTTAGGTGTTGGTAGTAATGGAGGTGATTTGTTTTTGTTGGGTGTCGGAGTAGGAAGCACTCCTATTAAGGTGGATGGGTGTGGGCCCAAAATAGAGGGCAATGGTGATGGTGGGGGAGAAGTTCTCTGATGTGGTTTAGTAGCCTTCTTCAGTTTAGTGTGAGGACTACTATTGTGCGAGGCAAGGTTCAAGTCTACCTTCACTTATGGGTGAGTGAGGTTAGATATGGGACGAACACCGAGGGATTTAACTGGTGTTGGTATGGGGGGTGTTTATGAGGGTTTAGGTTCAGATGTGGATGGTTGAGCTTCTAAAAATTTGGAAGTAGAAGCCTGGTCCTTATTGGAGACTTTGAGAGATTTTGTCGATGGAGGGTTGTTAGCACGAGATGAGATAGGATGTGTCAGGTGAGGAGCTTTGAGTCACTCCCATAATGCCTCATGTTCTAATTTCCTTGAATGGAGAAGTCCTAGTTTCTCTACCAATCCAGAGAATGGTTTGGAAGATGTTGGATGAGGGTTTGGTTCTTTAGAAGATGTGGGTGGTTGTGAGACCGAAAATGTGTTAGATGTAGCGATCTCAGACCCAAGGCATGAGAGAGTCATAACTGGATCGTCTTCAGTTGAAGTAGGTGAAGAGACAGGTTCTTCTCTTGGTGGAGAAGGAATTGGAGAATGTGGCTCCTTAAGAGGATAGAGGGCAGGGATGATTGTGCCTTCTACTTGTGGTTGAGGAGTAGGAAAGGTAGGGTCCTCTATTGGTAGTAGGAAGGATGAAGGTGGGGCTAGCAGCGTCGGTATGGTCAAAGCATCCTCCAATATAAGAGAGGTCAATGGAGAACTAATAAGAGTAGAAGGTTCTTCCACTTATGAGGGAGAAATAGGAGAAGAAGGCTCTTCTACCTGTGGTGGACAAATAGGTGGGCTAACCTCTTCAGACTGTGAGAGAGGTTGGTTAGGCATAAGAGGCGAGACCATGTTGACTGTGCATATATTATGCTCTTGGGAGTCATCGGCCATGGTCTGCATGTTATTTTGGCTAGGGGGATGGTTAGGAAAAGGTTTTCTAAAGATGTCTATGTTCTGGTTAGGTGGTGCATTTGGGTTATCCAAGACTAGATCACCTTTATCTAACATGTCTTGAATGATGTTTTTGAAGGTCTTGTAGTTGTTTATGTCATGGCCTTTGACACGGTGATAATGACAAAAGTCATTTTCCCTATACCATGTAGGGATGGCTTTTGAGGGGTTGAATTGAGGTGGTTAGATTTGAGGGAGATTGAGGACCCCCTGCTTGACAAGTTTATCCAATAGGGACACGTATGACTCTCCTATTAGAGTGTATTGATGATGTATGTATTGTTGTTGGAATTGTCGTGTAATACTTTGAGATGTGGAAGGTTCGGATTGGTTGGTTGTTGTTGAAGACAATGGTCTAATGACTATAGCATTTGCTGATCCCTTAGATTTAGAATTAGAAGAAGAAGATTTGGAGGAAGAGTCATTTGACTTGGCATTGGGGGTTTTACTTCACAATTTGACTTTATTTTTCTCAACGACACGTAGTTCAAGCTTCCTAGCCATAGTGAAAGCTTTGTCAAATGTACGGACTGTTTGGACCTACAAATTAGATGAAATATGTTTGGCACATGCTTGGGAAAAGAGCTCAATGAGCTCAGGTTGAGGTAAAGAAAAGGAGAGCTGGTTGATTAAGCCTCTCCAACGAGCAACAAAATTGGCTATTGATTCATCGTCAAACTGTCTGATAGATTAAAGGTCTGTGATGGAGACCTTTTTGGTGATATTGATCAAAAAGTGGTCAAGGAAAAGTTGAGCTCGTTGGGTGAATGTAAAAAGAGAGTGACTGGTAATAGAACTATACCAATCGAGGGTAGCACTAGAAAGTGACATGGGATATGTGCGTAGCAATAATGCATCATCATGGGTTATTAGGTAACAAGCGTGTCTAAACACTCATAAATGTTGTTGTGGGTCTTCCTTACTCTAGAAATGAGTAAACTTGGGAAGTTCCCACTGACTAGGATATGGTCGGATTGGGATTGAGGGATGAATGGGTTCATTACAAATTTGTTCATATGAGAGGACATTGCTTAAACTAGAAACATATGTCTCAAGATTAGACATCTTGTCCATCAACATCTTGATTAGATCAATTGATGGATTTATAGGTGGAGTGCCCCCTAGATTGTAAGGCACTTGGAAGGTGCTAGGAGGGGCGTATGACATAGTTGGTTGTGCTTGTATAGGTGCAACATATTGGTAACTAGTCATAGGGACTGATGTCGAAGCCAAGGGTGGTTGTGTCATGAAGCTAGGAGGCACAACTTGGCTTGATGTTGCCAAAGGTGGTTAGATGGTGGCAACACTAGCCAAAGGATGAGTAGCCACTTTGGTGTTGATGGGTGCGAGAGTAGGCAAGATGGAGACAACTAGGTTTTGGAATGGTGTAGAACTTTGTTGAATATTTTGTAGTTGAGGGGGTACAGAAATCCCAATGGAGGTAGGTCCAAAAATAGAAGGAGAAGCCACGCTTTGAAGATTAGTCATGGTTAGGTTATTAGTTGAGGTGATGGCTTGGGTGTCTATGGGTTGAATTACAGACGCTATTGATATGACTGCCATCTCAACTAAGGAAGTTGGCATCCCATAAATTGGGTTGCCTAAAGAGTCTCGCATTTGACTTCTCACGAGATAGTGCTGAAGGGCCTTGACATTGAGGTCAAGGAACCTTTCAAAGTCTTGATCCCCTTCGGGAACAATAGGGGGTTGAGTCAGGGTTGGTTGGGTAGGAGTTCATTCAGTCTCTGAATGATACTCCATTAGAGGACTTGTTATAGAAGGTGAAGGCGGGAGTGGTTGTTGCCTTGCGTGGTCAACAAGATTTTTGGTTTGACTACATGTCAAAACCATCCAAGGCAAAAAGGGTTAGGTTCTAGAAACTATGTTTTTTTTAGTTTTAGAAACCAGAATTGGTGTTTTTGATAGTAGAAAGGTTAGGTTTTTAGCTTGTTGTTTTGAGAACAATTTTGACAGTGACCGACATCGATGGGAAAATCGATGCCGGTGAAGAAAGTTGCCGATGTTGGTCAGATAACCGATGTCGGTGAAGATAAGTGCTGATGTCGGTGGAAAAACTAATGTCGGTTGCTGTGTTTCTCTAGAAACTTAAAAAAATTGAAAGTTTTTGGAAGAAAGAAGAAAGTTTTGAGTTGTTCTTGGAGCTCAGAATGTGACCTCACCAACTCAAAAAACCCAGATAGAGACAGAAAAATAGATGAAGACAAGCAGGGTTTAGACATTAAATTCTTAAGAATAAATTTTAGAGTCTTGTTCGCTTATGCCTTAGAAGAGTGTGTGTGGGAAGTTGGCTTTTAGATCAGGTCCTAGAAGAAGCAGTCTAAAGTTGGTTTTGGGTTAGTTTCAGTGCTCAAAAGTCTGTATTAGGTTTCGTACGTGGCCTGGTGCTAAGGAGCAAGCTCCCCTCACTTCATGAGCCCAGAGATAAGCTAGGTCACTTAGCCAGTATATACTTCCCCTAGAGTTTATACTCTACCAAAGAATAGAGTGGGTTCTCCCCTTGGTAGTGAAGTCCAAGTGGGATTACCAGGAAGGGTAAGGTATCTGCTAGGTGATGAAATCCTAGTCGGACCTTGTCTCAGGTATGTTTAGATGTTTAGTTGTGAAAGTGGTTTGGTCGTGTAACATAATTGCACTATGATTTATTCACAATGCAGTTTTTAATTACTAGATGTGAGAGCTAAGTATGCATTCAGGAAGAAATGAGATGTAATAGATTTTAAGCCCAAACTGAAATGTTTTGTTTGGATGCAAACAAGTTGAGAAAAGGTTAAGAATATGAATTTCACTACTCTAAGATGCAAGAGGAAAGGTGACAAGAAGAAAAAGAAAGATTATTTTTAACTTCCACTTATGATGTCTTTTCAAAATAAAGAGATAGAAGGATGAAAGAAGATATCTAATGCACCTATATGAATATTTGCTTTTAGAAGAAAAAGAATGATGAACCCAAGGAAAATTCCAAGGGTCCCACCGAGCGTGCCAGAATATTTTTAACTATTTTTCACTTTTCACATTCAAAAGATGAAAGAAACTATGATAATGGTCAGGGGTTTGTATGTACCCGAATGAAGTTTACGCACTGTATCTAGATGATTGAAGGAGCTCCTCTTTGGCTGTGGAGGATGACACCTGTAGAGAAAATAAGACTTAAAAATAAAAATGTTAGATATATATGAGGTGGATTGCCAAGCAAAATCTTGGTCCCAGAAGTGCAAAGGCTTCTTGGAGGGATGACATTCCACTTGTTGATAAAAAGAATGTTAGATAAAGATAAATAATGAAAAACTAAGTAAAAAAAGAAATAGAGATAATGCGTACCTATATTCTGTTGTCAGTCTGTCACAGTCACCGATGTTGGTTAGTCTACCATCATCGATTGGTTAAGATTGCTGATGTCGATTAGTTTGTCGATGTCGGTAGGGGCAATGGTCGATGTTGGTCAGGGCAATGGCCTTAGGCAAATTCTAGATAGGGTTGTGATTGATAGAGGGGTCTGGAAGGTCTATCTGGGAGTTTGGAGGTTTGTGCAAGATTGCAAGGAAGTCAATAGAGTCATAAAAGGGACAAGGGGTAGACGACAGGTTGTCAAAAAGGGGTAACGATATGGGGAAGGCCTCTCAGCCTCTCTGGGAATAAAGTCAAGCTTGGTCTGGTCTATAATGCTTAGAACTAGTAAAAAGAGAACTAATTACTGATGCTTTCTAAACTACTAAAATGAAAGGGCAGAAGAAATACTCAGCTCTTTAGTTGTTGGAGTGTAGAAGGCTTGTTACTGATGTGGATGATGTACCTGCAATGTCTTTAACCCAAAGTCTAGAGCTATTTTTGTAGAGTACCTATAGCTTGTGATGCTTGGTGTGTGTCTGGGAGAGAGAGAGAGGGAGAAGTTGGATTCAAAGCAAGAGAATTCGCATTCGGCCCTGTGATTCAGTGTCCCAGGGGGAAGAGAATTCACCTTCGGGTTGTTTTAAGTAATCGATGTCGATGATCCCACCGGCGTCGGCTGACGGGTAACCGACGTCGGCAGCTAGAAGATGGGGAAAATGCTATTTTTAGCCTTCTGCCCATTCCTCCATTTGTCGAGTTCAATGGTCATGGTTAAACAGTCGAAGGCAGGTTTAAATGAGCACGAGAGGTTAGTGGGAGAGTTGAAATGGGGTTTAAGTAATTAAGATTTGCCATGGGGTGATAGAGGTATCCAAGGAAAGGGATCCAAGGTGGGGTGAGGTGTCAAGGGGGGTGTCAAGGGAGGTGTTATTAATTTAAATTAAGTTATTATTTTAAATTAATAAGTGTGTGGGTTAGGAATGTGTTAGAAGTGGACCAAGGGGACCAAAGGGGAGTCGACCAAGGAGTAGACACAATTTTGGTGTCTACAGGTTAAATGTTGAAAATAGGGTTTATAAAATAGTAATATTGCATACCAATTCCATGTGAATACACATAGGTAAAAAGTCACATATAAGTCTATTTAGGGAACTAAAAACTCTCCAAAAATTGAGATATTAGTTTGTATGTTTTAAAGGTAAAAAAATAACTCAAAGATACCAAGTCACTAATATCATGAAGTTATAATAAAAAAATTTAAAGTGAAGAATTTGAAACAGGGGTCATAAGCTAGCCACACATAGTCTTTATTACAGGGCTATCTTTTGAGAGGTTTATGTTTGGTTACAAGGAATGTAGAGGTATATGAGATTTGTGAAGGAAGTGAAACATATATGAAAAAAAAATTAAAAATGTTTAGATAACCTCACAAAACTCTCTGACTCACTTTAATATGGATAAACATTGGAAACCATAGCATACATAGTCCTTACATACATAAGCTTGATGCCTCATGAGAAGTTTGGTTGTTTGAATAAGTTCAAGCATATATAGAGGGAATGAGAAAAAATAATATGTTTCCATTATTATTTAATTATGATGACATTGTTCCATCACACCTTAGACTTAATAAATAATGAGGCAACATGTTAGCAGGGCTTGCTTAGTCAAACATAGGCCTAGTCACATACATAGTCCTATAAGGTAGCTAGATGAGATGATGGCCAACCAATTTAAGTGAAGTTGAAACATTTATATTTTTGAAGAGATTGCGAGAGACACATATAGGTATTTCATGAAGTTCTATATCCCTGATAGTGAAGAAAATGTGAAAACACAATCAATTAGGGTAAGTTGAGTACTAGGCTTAAGAAACCTTGGGCTAGAACAATGAGGATGTAGAGATTTTGAAGAAGAAATACACATTGGGATGTGTCATGAAGATGTCTAAAATTTAATTTAGGTCATTGGAGATCAAAAACAAACTCAAGAAAACTATCACTAACCTAGTTTACTCTCAAACCTCATAAAGCACCAAGTTACATCCTAAGAGGCTAGTTTTCATTGCTCAATATGGAATAAATAAGTTTTATGGGACATTAGGATCATTTATGAATTTAAAGATTCAGGCCCTAGGATTTATGAATCATCTTTAAGAACCTAAAGCACTTTCAGGCTACCTAGGAGAGATATAAGGACCTGATGAGAGATAACTCAACTTATGTACCTAAATATGGATTGAAAAACCCTCCAAATGGCATATAACATGTTAAATACTCCCTTGAGCATCACCCCATGTCATTGGACCATATTTTTAGGTATATGATTGTATGGAATAGACCCTAAAAGATTGATTTTTGCTATTTGATGGGTCTGTATAGGTTATTAGATATTCAAAATTAGAATGGAGAATAAGGAGGATGTTTTATAAGTGAATAAGATGATAATTTTGGTCTTTTAATGTTTGGGGAGCTTGTAGATCCATTTTTTAGTCTCTTGGTAGGGAGGCCTAATTAAGGCCTAGTTGGGAGAGAGAAAAGGCAAAAAGAGATATTTTCACTCACTTTATGATACTAAAATTAAACATGGAGTTGTAAAGAAATAATAAATACTATAATATGACCTTATTTTCTCACCATAATCCATATAACTCTTTAAACAATGAGGTTTTTATGATTTTAGGGTTATAAGGACTATGGCCTAATTGAGGCTTTTGGTAGAGAATGAATTATTGGGGCTAGTTTGAGACCTCAAAATGGATTGTTTCAAGTCAAATATGATTTTAATAGTCCATCCATGAAGTTTGGATGAGTTTAAGAGTAAGAATCCAATTTTTGACACTTGTGTGCAAAGTTGGCCTAAGGAGATGAAGAGTCCTCTAAACACCTAGTAAGAAATGAAAGTGACATTTCAAAGATAGCATAATGGGGCTAGCTAAGAGGTGTCAATAAAAGAAAAAACATGTGAGAGAACCCAATTCGACCATTAATAAGGCCACTTGTCCTTCAACATGCCAAGACAAAGGGTAGTTTCAAGAGCTAATCAAGGCGTCAAGCAAACATTTCAACTCCCACACCACTTGGAGAGTTAGAGCATATTTAGAGGAACTACACATGGCATCTAGACTTGTTGATGTAGTTTCATAACTCCTCTCTTTTTTAACTCTTTTTCTTTTCTCTCTCACTTTTTCTACTTAAAAAGCCACTTTTGGATTTGTAAAGGATCCTCCACCTAAGTATGGTGAAGCCTTGCTCATTTTTAGCCTTTGAGAAATAAATAAAAATCTAGAATACCTTCTCCAAGAAGTGTTTAATGTGTATGTTATATTAAATGATCTTGTTAAGTGATAGGTTAACTTCCTTGGCATGTTGTCCTTGTTTGTATTCATGTTTAGTTTTGAAAGTATTTTATAGGTCTCTTAAAGTTTTCTAATGAAGTGTTCATGAGTTTAGTGATTTTTCTCTCTAATAGTGTTATTTCATGACCTTGTGTTTAGTCCTCCTAGCTCAAGATTTATTCACAAACCTCCATGAGAAATACTAATGCAATAGGTAGATTAAGATTAGTGTTAATTGAAAATTAGGATTTTATTTGAATTTGAATTGTAATTGGTTAGCAGTGGTCAAGTTATAATTGGTGCATCACCTCATTATGATAGGTTTACTTTATGTTTTCTCTCTCCCTTTTCATCTAAATGAACTAGTAGTATAGGTGATGAGATTGAATATACAAATCTAGGGAGATATCCCTTTAATCTAGAGGTTTACCCCTACTATAGGCAACCATAGGCCTAGAGGTAATCTTATATTCCACTCAATTTGAAAGGGTTGAAATACCTCTCCAAGGGTGTAAAATTGAGTGAAAATAGTAATCTTACATCATTTTAAAGACCTACATCTTATTTTACATGGTACTAAAGCACACAAAAGAAAATAATGATTTATGGAATGATACAATAAGTCATTATTTTTTATATAATTTAATTTCATAACATTATATTAAGGATTGATGCATGGAACTTAGAGTGTAAGAGCATAAAAGGACACTGAATCAACAAAGTAGTCAAATTTTGACCTGAAAGCCATGTCATCATAACCACCAAGATTTGAATTAATCCTACATCAGCATCAATGGTGGGAAAAAAAACTAAATGTAAAAAATACATTATATGGGACTTTGGTGTCTTAATTGTATTTGAATCCTTATTTTCCAAATTATATGAACATGTCTATAGGTAATTAATTTGGTAGTTGAGTCGACTAGAAGGAAGATTATTTTTGAGATACTTATAAAGGACATGCAAATAGAAGTATAAATGGATCATTGAGTGTGTGTGTGTGTGTGTGTGTGTGTGTGTGTGTGTGTGTGTGTGTGTGTGTGTGTGTGTGTGTGTGTGTGTGTGTGTGTGTGTGTGTGTGTGTGTGTGTTTATATAACAAAGATGAGACTCTCTCAAAACTGATAGATAGAAGGAGAAGACACAAATTTTGAGAAGGAAAAGAGATAAAGTGGGAGTGTGTGTGCTTAGCATAGGTTGTTGAGTGAAATGATATTTTAATCATGTTATATCTCTTGTCTATGAATATGTATGTATGCGATTTATTTTTAATAATAAATAAATACCCTTAAATTAATAAAACTTTAGGCTACATGGATTCCTTCTCTTCATTGAGAACTCATTCAATGAATGTATCATTATCAAATAATGGGAGTTATAACATACTACTTGGACACTCAAGGATGAATCAAATGACAAAAATACCATCTAATTTACATAAATATTTCATGCTTTTGCATGGTATAGAATATATAATATTTGAAACAAACATTATGAGTTACCAATCCCACATTATACATAACATGAAACATTACTTAAAGTACATCCTAAAAATAAAATCATTCAACCTCATGTGGTATCTACTATAGTTTCACCACCTAATGTTATGGTTTGTACACTTCTTACATATAAAATTTTAATTTCTTGAATTATAATTACTAAATCTACAACTCTTATAATTTCACCATCAAAAGATACAATACATATTTATCCATGTCCCAACATAATATTATCATAATATTTTGTATATATTCATACTCAAACACCTTCAAAGTGTTCAACTATAAAAATAGGTATCTAAACTAATCTATGTGCTTCTTTCCAAAAGGCTCAGGTAGATCCTATAGCCTATTCTTGTGATGATTATATTAGTGATGATGATTCAAGTTACGACACTACTCATGATCACAAATTAATCCTATAGCTTATGACAATTTTAGTGATGCATATGAATCCCTAGATATATGACTCCATATTACAATTCTTATGATAGTGATTTAAATGAAAATTATTATAATAATGATGGAAATGATTGCAATAAAAATCATTCTATTTATATTTATGTCCCAAATTTTGAATTTATTTTTTAATTATATTTTAGAAAGTATGTAAGACTTTCCATAGGGAAACTAGTACTATGATCTATGTTATTACTAAAAAAATTAGAAGAATAATGGATAAGGAATATACACCTAAAAATGTTACCATAGATATTTCAAATGTTCATAATATTCCTTTTGGAGGCTCTACTTCTACATTAGGTGGTGAGGCTAGTACTCCTAGTGATCCTACAGGTACTCTTATGTCACCACCAAGTGTTACTTTTCATAAAGTTGATCTAGCTATTCTTACACAGCCTAATAATCTTTTTTCCTCCTAAAATAAATTTTAGACACCTAAATTTGGTATTAGACAATTTGGAAACATCAACTTTGGCACATTTTCCATACTTTGACTTATGCATACATATTTGACTCTTGTGCTCACATTCACCTATCTATATATAAACCTATTATCTTAGCTAGCCCAATTTATGAGTGCACATATTCAATATTTCCATAGTATATATAAGAATAACCCATAATAATAAATAGACTATCACCATATTCTAGATCACTAAGTTTCACTCCCAAGACATTATTGGTAACAACTAGATAATTCACGTTTATTACATATGTTTAAATCTACTGGTAGTGTCCAAAAAAACTTAATTGTTATTTTTGTTTAAATTATAAACTCTCAATTAAGTTATCCTGGACATGTTGCATGTGTTAGTCACAATGGGAAATATCAAAGAGATATCTATAAATATAAATCAATCCTGAGGTCATACTCATTGGATAGTTTGGTCACTAATTGGAAATCACATTAAAAAATCAATTTTCACTCTCTTAACGCATTATTAAAAATGAATACACATCAAAAAACACCTCAAAATATAAATCCTAAATCCAAGTTTGAATATAAACATACCAAAGTTTCATGTTCTCAAGTGTTAAAATTAAAACATTGCAATGCATTGTAGCATGATCATGTTGGTTCAAACACTTATCTAGGTTAGATAACTACATATGTTTTGATACATTTTATAAGTATTAGAATATAATAAATTCTCATTCATTTAGTAGGGAGTGGTTAAGGCTATCCAAACCATCTTTTTAATTGATTTTTTGAAGTCATCTTCTACCAAAAATATAAATAGTGTTTCAAAGGAAAGAGAAGGAAAACATATATTAATGTACTTGAACAAGGGAAATAATACTAGCTAAATTCATTTATTGGTGTAGGAAAAACAATCAAAGGAAACACAAACTTTCATATTCAAAAAAGAAAGTACTGTTAGAACCTGGATAGTATTGGTCACTACAGGGCTCTAAGATTTGTTGTAGTTTCTGCATAGGATTTGATCTCATATTTCATGATTTAGACTTTAATAGAGCATATATAGACTCATTTCAAGGACAATGACAAATACATTGAGAAAAAAATAGATAAGGGTATCTCTTTTCCATTGTTTTATCAAATTATAAATATAGTAAGTGAAATATCAACCTATATTTTACATTCATATTTGTATGATTATTCCCCTATTTTACATAATTTGAATATTCATAATTTTTATCATTTAAATTACATTAATCATAAAATAAATAAATAATATTTTGGTGAACCCAATAATTTATTTGAGCACATAAAAACCTAGGTGTTTTCTACTTTAATGTTTTATCTTTATTTCTTAGGCATTTTATATATCCTACATTAGGGTTTCAAATCTAATCTATGATTTCCCCTTAACAGACATTAAGTTTTGCATGTTTTCCTAACTTTTTTAATGTTTTCATGAACATATGATATGCCATATAATAAGGTTAGATATCTTATATTAGTAAGTCAAAATGTTAGGCTAAGTGTATTGTAATTGATTATATTAAAATCCCCTTGATCCAACCATGTGTTTTGGTGAAATCTAAAATGGATAAAGTTGATAAAATGAAAATTCCTTCTTCTATTGATTCAAATGTTGATAAATAATACATAGATCTAAAAGAAAATTTTATTAATAATGTTATGAATCATATTTAAAATGTTTATGAAGTTGATTATGAACTCAATAATGAATATCATGGTAGAATACTTATTTATGAGTTAAATGGTGTAGATCATTCACATGCAAATAATGACTAATCTACACCATTTAGCTCATCAATAAGTATTCTACCATGATATTCAGTATCTCATGATATCATTTTCAAAATCAAATTCATATGTGACCCAATGACTGAGATAAAATCTTTAGAATTATATGTTTCTATTCAAATTTTGCTTTCAAATTCAAAGGAGAGAAAATGAGAAACTAAAAGAAGGAATGGTCAAGGCTTGTATGTACCTGGATATAGTCTATGCACCGTAATCCAGACACTGTGAGTACTCCTCTTTGGCTGTGGAGGAATGACACCTGAAAGAGATACTAAAAACATGAAGAATGTTAGTTGATAAGAGGGTGGATTGCCAAGCAAAAGCTTGGTCCTAGAAGCGCTAAGGCTTCTTGGAGGATGACAATCCACTGTTTAAGATAGAATATGACAAAGACAGAAAAGAGAAATAATGAAAGATGTGAAAAGAAAAGACTAAAAAAAATGCGTACCTGATAAGCTGTAATCTGGTAAACACAGTCACCAGCGTTAGTGGTCATACCGGCGTCAGTTGGTCAAGGTGCCGACGTCGGTTAATATGCTGACATCGGTTGGGGTAGTGACCGGCATCGGTAGAGGCAAAGGTCTTTGGACCAGGTCTGGTTAGGTCTGTGGTCCGTGGATAGGGTCTAGGTTTATTTGAGTGGTCTTGAGACAAAGTTTTGGGCTTGGTTGAATGGTTTGCAGTCTGGGTCTGAGAGTTTGGTTGAATGGACAGAGTATATGGTTTGACAGAGGACAGAGGCAATAGGGAGATGGAGAAGTAAAGATTCAGGTCTAGCTTGGTTAACAGTCTAGTTTGGGGAGAGGGAGTGCTGAATCTAATTCATAATACTTAGAAGCAAATGACTAGAAAACACAAAGAAAACACAGACAATATACTTACCTATGCCTTGTTGAAGGTGTGCTACTGATGATTCCCGTACCCGCTATGGATGTAGCCTGCGTGGAGAACCTGTTGCTGATGGAGAACCCTGAAGCTGTTGCTGCGCCTAAGGGAGAGAGTGAGAGGCTTGACTGAGAGATTTGGTAGATTGATGGATGGTCGAAGACTGAAGATTGAAGGATTTGTGATTTGCTTCCAGAGATTAGCCGATTTCTGATTGGGATCATCAAAGAGTCAGAAAAGTTGGTTAAGTATAACCGATGTCGGCGACTCCGCCGGCGTCGGCCGACAAGTGACCGACGTCGACGGGGTTAAAACGGGAAAAAAGAGCCACTAAGCTCATTTTCCATCTGCCAAGTGCACTATCTGTTGGAGAATGTCAAAGGTTGGGCTAAATACGCATGAGAGTTTGTTAGGCAGTTAGAGAGAAGTAAGAATGGGTCTTGGGTGAGTCATAGGATGGGAATTAGTCCAAGGCGAGGTGTCCTAGGTGAGGTGTCATAGGTGATGTGTCCAAGGAGGGGGGTTAATTCAAAATAAGTTTATTATTTTAAATTAGTAATTGCATGTTTTAGGAATGGGTTAGGAATGGACCAAAGGGGAAGGTGACCAAGGGTTAGACACTATTTAGGTGTCTACATTTTCCCCTTTTTGTCTTATTGGTTGCTCTAAATGAACTGCAAGACAAAAATAGGAGTCGGTTGCCCCAGGTATAGGATAAGATTGATTTCATCTTGTTGGTTGTTCAAGTGAACTGTAAGACAAAAACAGGCGAGCGTTGGTTGCCCCGATTATAGATGAGGTATCCCCCCTTAAAGTAGGAGTCGAGAAAAAGGAACCTGGAATCGGGTGCTGATTTGACAAAAAGTGGATGAAAAGGTGAATGCTGTAAAAGTCATGATTGTGCGCATACCACTGCATGAGATGGTCTGGTCAAATTGTCACAGGTCGAGGGTCAAGGAGTGCCAAAATTGAAATAATTGGGCCCTAGCATTTAGTCATCTGCTGATTGGGTTATTCAATCTAAGCTGAAGCTCCAATGGTCATCGTGTTCCAGGTATCCTAGGATTAGGAAGTGCTCCCAAAAACACGAAAAAGTCACAAGTAGTGTGGATCAACTGGCTTGCGATCCTATACTTGTGAAGGTTGAAAGTGTGCACACAATTTTGCTAACCAATCATGAGGTAGCATATATGCAAAAACAACCAAGGCAGAATCGCTTTGGAAGTAGTCGCGGTTAGAGGAGATGGTCATGATCTCCAAGGTCTGGTGGTCGATGGATGGATGCAAAAGTGATCTCAAGTGTGCCCCAGGGGGTTAAAATGATTTCTATTGAGAAAGTTGACTGATTGGGGCATGAGTTTGGTGCAACAGAGAAAAAAGGAGATTGGAAGGACGTCGATGTCAGTTACAGCAACCGACGTTGGTATCCAAAAATGGCTGACGTCAGCAGAGTTCAACCGACATCGATGGATTAGGGCACGCTGATGCCAACGTCGGTAGCCTGCCAAATCTGACAAAACCAAATTAGCGGCCCACCAAAAGTCATTTGCTACTTGTTGACTGAGAGAAAAAAAGAGCTCTAGAGTTGTTTGAGTGAAAGTGACCTAGAGTTGATCGAGGAGCAGTGTGAGGTGGCAGAGGAACATTGGTGAAGAGAAGGAGTCGATTGGATGCTACAAGGACGTGTGTGGGCTAGCAGGAGCGTGCAGATTCATTGGCACAACAGAGATGGCAAAGGGGAGTAGAGGACCCGTGGGAGGTCCACCACCAGCGGCACCCATCGTGCCACCACACCGACGATGTCGGGATGAGGTAGGAGGGTTTTTGAACCCTATTTGATTGATTTTTATCTTGATTTGTTTTCTAAATTTTTTGTTGTTGTAGATAGAAATTGAAGGGGAAGGGTAGCTAGGAAGGTGGGTCCCCAGCCAGATCTGTAGGCTGTTACCAGGGAGCGGGATACAGCCCGTGAGGAGAGGGACACTGTGCGACAGAAGAGAGACGTGGCTCAGGCCCAGGTCATAGTTTTGCAAGGACAGCTGGCAAGTGTTACAGGGCAGCTGACAGAGATGACAGGTCAGGTGGCAGCATTGATAGGGTAGGTCACTCTGTTACAGGGATAGCTAGCTGTAGCCCAGGCACAGGCAGTGGTAGGTCAGAGCTTTGGAGGGCAGGGCCCATGGCAGCAGCCATTTCAGCAGCCCACATTTCCACAAGGGGTAGGACCGTCGGTAGCGGTGCATCTAGGTCAGCCATAGCCACAGGGGTTAGGATAGGGCATAGCAGCAGGGTAGATAGGTCTACCACAGACTGTATCACTAGTTAGATACAGTGGTGCGCTGGACGAGATCACGTATTATGAGAGGGCCATTAGGGGGTTCCCTCAGATACAACGATACTCAAAGATGCAGGCAGAGCAGAGCCGATAGAGGTCTATGTCTCGAGCGATGGCTTTTGGGTCTCACAGATGGCACAAATCAGAGGGGGGAGAGGATACAACATCTTCCCAGCCACCGCCACCACCACCACAGCCACAGCCTTGAGGGCAGACCGTGAGATTTTTTTTTTTGATGTATAGACCAGCCTGTGAGCCGTTGACGCGAGATGTATTATATTTTGTTGAGAGAGAGAGATAGAGGCACAGAGTTGTGCGATTGTAAAAACTATTTTGATATATATATGATGATGGGTTTGGATCATTGATGTGTTATGGATGTTGTTTAATGCTTAATGTATTGGGCATTTTCGATTATGATGATGATGCATGTTTTGATATTATGTTTATGATTATAATGCTATGATGATTAAATGTGATGATACAATGTTATGGTCAATGATTATAATGATGATGATTAATATAATGATGCGTTGTGATAATACTAATAATGAGAATGGTCATGACTTTTAGATTAGATGATGATGCATAAGGATTATGTGATAGTGATATTTATGTTATGACTTGCAGATTATATGATGTGAATGCTTAATTATGTGATGATGATAATGTGTTTGTGATTAATGATTATGATGTAAATGATGAAAATGATTATGCTAAAGATTATGAAAATATGTGCTTGTTTGTGATGTGATTGGCAGGTGATGAGAGAAGGAGATGGAAGAAAGTGACGAAGAGAATGGCCGAGCTAACCCCAGAAGACCCCATGTCAACTGAGTGTTGCCTACATAGCCCCTGTCATTAGGGCCTCAGGCCAATGTAGTTCTCCCAAGAAGGGAGGAAAAAGATCGAAGTGGTTGATTTTGGTCATGATAAGGATATAGCACTTCCCATATGTTTGAGGGTACATGCTTGAAATGACAAGGAAGAGATGATGCTACAGCCTTTTCCAAATGGTGTAAGCTGTAACATTGGTCGGGGTTTTTCATCCCTAGCAACTATCCATATTTTTGATGGATGTTTGCTAAAAAATAATTGCAGGTCGATTTATGTTTCAGCAAGTAATGGTTTATGCTTGACATAAATTGTGTGGTTGATAGTTTCCATGTGTATGATGTCTATGGAAACCAGAATAAGTAGGTTATGTGAGTGGTTTGAAAAGAATCAGATTGAGTTGTTTTGACAAATGATGTGGTTGAATGTGACCAAAGTGTAGGCAGAAAGTAAAAGGCATAAGCGCCCTTTTATTGACAAGAACCAAAAAGACAACATAGACAGGGGTTGTTAGAACCAAGAGCCCCATTTATGCATTGCATCATTGACCATAGTTATGTTAGAGCTGTAATCGAATCACTTTTGACATTAAAGTGAGCTCGAAGTCCCTTGAGTAGGTGATATGATAGGAGGAAAGGGTAACCCATTTTAGAGTATGGAGAACTTTGCCCCTTTTTATAGGAGACCCTGAGACAACTACAAGTCAAGTCCATGACCCGTTTTTTTTTTTTTTTTTTAGAGTGGACTGATCAATGCGGGAAGTCCACATAGAGATGTCACTTGTTTCGTGGTCATTTGTGAAGCTGATCGATGTGGGAAGCTTCTAAGAAAGTGTTGTTTGTAGCAAGATTTAGTCATAGCCATCCTTCGAGGGAGTGGTCTATATTTTTCTTTATAGATTTAAGGGCTTTTGAATAGCTGTCCTTCGAGGGATCAGTCTATTAGCTACAATAATGATATTACAGCTGTCCTTCGAGGGAGCAGTCTGCTTTTTGATTTGATTTTGTGACCTTGGATATTTTGACATCTTGATTTAGTTTTGACAGAATATTGAGTCATGGACAAGACTTATAGAAGGTCAAGGGCTCCCTTTTATTAGGACAAAGCATCTATACATCATAAAAGGGTTATAGAGGATTTTGTTAAGGGAAAAAAGGGGGGAATGGATTGAGGATTAAAAGGACAAGGATTGCTCAAGGGATGAGCTCAAGTTAAATGTCAAGTGGATGAGTACTCGACTGATAGTAGAATGGTCGCAGATGCAAAGCATTAAGGGGCTCAGGTTTTGGTCGGCCTTCAAGAGAGGACAGACGATAAGTCCCTGACCCATACTTGTGCGTGATGATATAAGGTCCAAGCCAATTAGGAGCAAATTTACCTCGTTTACTCCATTCCATATTGGTCACATGTTGGTTCTCTTTGAGGATGAGGTCTCCGATATTGAAATCTCGTTCTCTCAGAGTTTTATTATAGGCGCATTTGATGCGATTTTGATAGACATGGAGATGATTGAGGGCAGCGAGACGATGCTCATCGAGTAACTCAAGTTGAGCTAATCGATCTTGACGAAAGTCATCATTAAAAATAATGTCATGGAGTGAAATGCAAAGAGATGGGATCTATACTTTGAGAGGTAAGACAGCCTCTGATCTGTACACTAGAGAAAAAGAGGTAGCACCCGTAGAGGTTCGGATGCTAGTGCGGTAGGCCCACAAAGCGAAGGGTATTTGAATGTGCCAATCCCTTCCAGTGTCGTTGACCACCTTCATGATAATTTTAGTTAAGGTTTTGTTAGAAGCCTTGACCTACCCATTTGCTTGTGGGTAGTAAGGCAAAGAAAAGCTGAGTTTGATGCCAAATGAGTCGCAGAGTTTTTGGACGGTCTTATTTTTAAAGGACTTGCCATTGTCGGTGATGATTTTGTGAGGTACACCGAAACGACAGATGATGTGGGTGTTGATGAAGTCGACAATCCTGTCAGCTTTTGTGGAGACAAGAGGAATAGCTTCCACCCATTTAGTGAAATACTTGGTGGCAGTGATGATGGATTGATGATGAAGAGATGAATGAGGGTTAATCTCGTCGATGAGATCTAAGCCCCATTGTGAAAAAGGCCAAAAATCTTGAGTGACTTGTAAGGCGTGACTGGGGAGATGAAGCAAGTTAGCATGCTGCTGACACTTGATGCAATGTCAAACATAATCACTACAGTCTTGATGAAGAGTGGGCCAATAATAACCCAGGTGAAGGATGCGCTTGGCAACCGAGTTACCACTGAAGTGTTCGCCACAAATCCTGTCATGGGCTTGTTTAACAGCATGAGAAACTTCAGTGGAGTTTAAACAGTGAAGAAGAAGGCTGTCAAAACCTATTTTATAGAGAAGGCCCCCTAACATGGTATAGCGAGTGGTGCGCTTGATGAAAGCCCACCACGCATTGCTAGAGAGGTTGGGAGGAATGATAGAATGAGCCAAGTAGTCCTCAAATTGTTTATACCATACATCTTATGAACTAGATTCTATGGTGTGGACGAGATTGATGTCAGTGGAAATGTATGAAGGTAATGGCACACGATGTACCATGACATAAATTCTTGATGAGGATGATGAAGAAGAAGGAATATGCGAGGTGAGGGAAGCCATGGTGTCAGCAAACTTATTCATCGATCGAGGAACAGTCTGCAATAAGTGATGGTTGAAAGATGCTAGAAGAGTGTCAACACGGTGCTTGTACCTTTTTAAAATTTTATTTTTACAAAGATATGAACCATTGATTTGATTGATGACAAGTTGCGAGTCACCGAAGATGTTGATGGTCTTGATGTTTAAAGAAAGGGCAGTTTGAAGTCCCAAAATTAAGGCTTCATATTCGGCCATATTATTGGTACATTCAAAGTCAAGTTTAAAAGATAGGGGCATGGGTTTACCTTCATGCAGAATGAGGATGACCCCCGCACCCCCACCGAGTTGACATTTTGAGCCATCGAAAAACATCGTCATTTGGTAGAATGTGTCATCAGTCGAGAGAGTGGCGATAGATTCATCGGGAAACTCGCACTGAGAAGGTTGATTGTCAGGAAGAGGGGCATTTGCTAGTTGGTCAGCGATTGTTTTTCCTTTTATAGATTTTTGATGGACAAATTCTAAGTCAAATTCAGCAAGAAGCATGAGCCAATGAGCCATACGCTGGTTTTGATATGGTTTAGAATGCATGTATTTAAGGGAATCAATGTGAGTGACGACAAAGGTTTTGTGATTGAGAAGATAGTGACGGAGCTTGGTAGTGGCAAAGACTAATGCCAAATAGAGTTTCTCGATATGAGTATACCGAGTTTCATAGTCGACAAGTGTTCGGCTTATGTAATAGACCGCTTACTCACGGTGTTGCTCGTCTCGGTGCGCGATCATGGCACCTAACGAATGGTTGGTTGCTGAGATGTAGAGGTAGAAGGGTTGGTCATCTTTTGGTGGAATAAGGACTGGTGGAGAAACCAAATAGCTTTTGAGGGCTTTAAAATCCTCTTGGCAATCTTTATCCCATTTAAAGGAGACGTCCTTCTTGAGGAGGTGATGAAAGGGTTGGCAACGGTCAGAAAGCTATGAAATGAAGTGGCAGATGGATTGGAGCTTTCCTTGTAGATTGCGAAGTTGCTTGAGATTAGTTGGAGGTGGCATTTTGAGGATAGCATAGATTTTAGCAGGATCTATCTCGATGCCACGAAAAGAGACAATGAATCCCAAGAGCTTTCCTGAGAGGACCCCAAAGACGCATTTCTTGGGGTTAAGACGGACTTGGTACTGAAGAAGGTGAGAGAAGATGATTTTGAGGATAATCAAATGGTCACGATGAAGTTTAGACTTGCCAAGTAGGTCATCTACATAGTCCTCCATGATTTTATGGAGGAGATCGTGAAAGATGTAAGTCATGGCACGCTGATATGTGGTGCCTATATTTTTTAGACTAAAAGGCATGACTCGATAGCAAAAAGTTCCCCATGGTGTAATGAAGGTGGTTTTGTGCTGATCTTTCGGTGCAATCAGGATTTGGTTATATCCTGAAAATCTATCCATGAGTGATAACATCTCATGGCCAGCTATAAAATCAATAAGTTGGTCAATGTTTGGAAGAGGAAAGTCATCTTTGGGACAAGCTAGGTTAAGGTCACGATAGTCTGTACAGATCCAGATCCCCCCAGTCGCCTTGGTGATAGGAACGATGTTAGAGACCCACTATGGATAATCAATGGGTTGGATGAAGGATACAAAAAGAAGGTGCTGAAGCTCTTCTTTGACAAGAAGTGCAACACAAGGATGCATTTTGTGAAGCTTTTGCCTAACAGGTTTAGCCTCTAGGTTTGTGACAATGTTATGAGTAACAATGTTAGGGTCGATGCCAGGCATGTCAGCGTAGGTCCAGGCAAAGGCTTTGCGATTGTCTAAGATAAATGTGGTATAGTTGATCTACTCCTAGGTGTCTAAATATTGACCAATCTTTAAGACTTGAGGAACATCAGAAGATGAAAGGTTAATGTCGATAGTTGATTCATTTAACATAACCTGTGTTTCAGAGGGGAGGGAGCGCTGAATGAAAGAATCATCGGCACCCATATAGGTAAGAATGGCATCATCATCTATGCAATGGACTATGTTAATGGTTGCCACTTCATCGTCTATCATGCTAGGATAAATGAGAGGGAGAGACTTGGGAACCCCGTTGAGCTGATAGGTTAGGGGTTCTAAGCGGATGGTGTTTATGCAAAAAAAAACTATGAGGGATGGAAACCATTGACTCCGTAGGTGAGGATGGAAGAATAGGTGAGTCTGGAAGAGTTTGGTCGACGGTTGGTTTGGGGCAAAGGTTTGTGGAAGCCTCAGTGGGTTCTTGGAAACCCAGTCCATACCGTTTCTTGGCATTATCGTCATTGGGTGGTTCGATAGGCCGATGGGAGCCTTGTTCGTAACACCCAAAGCCAAAACCCTTCCATGCACACCTATAAAGGTAGGTATGTGCAAAGGTGAGGTTGCTAAGAAAGGAGAAATCAGATGTGAATATTTGAGGTGAGGAGGAAGGATTTGATTCAGTAGGAGCTTGATCCAGCCCCCCATAGATGAGATTGGTTCGAAGGTTAGGAGGACCATAAGGAATGACCATTCTGATCCGACAGTCATAGCTTAGGTTTTGATGAAGCTGTCCATACTCTTGAGGAGTCTAGAACATGTCTAGAGTAAGTAGGCAGTATTCCCCCAGTGAAAGTCTTTGGAAGATATCATCCATGGGTCCTTGGTTGTTAATTGAGAAGATGATGTGGTGGCAACCACTGTTTGTGTACTAGTTGATGCTTCTACGGATGGAGATGATGTTTGGGTTGATGCCTTGAGCAGGATAAGAATGTCATTTGGGCGATAAGTTGTGTTACAAGTCTTAAAAGGGGATGGGTCAGTAGGAATGACATGGACTTGTTTGTCATGTTCAAATTTGACACAATGGTGAAGTGTTGAAGGGACGCAAGCCATGGCACAGATCTAAGGTTGCCCTAATAGCATGTTATATTAGAATTCTCCCTCAATGATGTAGAAGAGCTCTGGGATTATGCGTGGACCAACATGGATATGGAGGACAACAGTGCCAATAGTGTTAGCATGATGCCCTTTGAATAGATCATTTTCTCTCAGTTTCTCATTTTGACCGTTCGAATGTCATGTTCATGAGTGTTGGAGGATGCCTCAACTTTACCGACACCACCAGTCTCACCATCCTCCTTTCTTTTGCCTATGTAGGACCTAGCCTTACCTACTCCTTGACCGCAAGTGGAGGGCACCATAATCCCTGCCCTTTACCCGCTTGAGGAGTCACACTCTCCAGTTTCTTCTCCACCAAGAGAAGAACTTGACTCTCCATCTTCTTCAACCAACGACAATCCAGTTATAACTCCTACATACCTTGGGTTCGAGACTACTGCCACACCTAACACATCTTCTCAAGAATCCAAACCTCATCCAACATCCTCTCAACCATTTTCCCGACTAGTGGAGAAATTAGAACTTCTTCCTTCAAGGAAAGTGGAGCATCAAGGACTGTGGGAGCATCTTAAAGTTCTTCAACATTCCCGTGCCCTCTCATCTCACGCTACTAATCCTCCCAAGGCAAAATCTCCCAAGACTCCCAACAAAGACCCAACTCCCGCTTCTAAACCTACATCTACCCTACCTAAACCGATCAAGTCACTCGGCGTTTGCCCTGTCTCTACCCTCACTCACCCGCAAGTGAAGGTGGACTTAGACCAGACCTCAACCAAAAGTAGTCTTCCAACCAAGTCAAAGAAGACTGCCAGACCACAGAAGTGAACCCTTCTTCCACCGTCAACTTTGCCCTCCATTTTAGGTCCTCATCCTTCTACCCTAATAGGCATGCTTCTTACTCCGACCCTTAACCAAAAAAAATTACCTCCATTACTTCCTTTGATAACCACAAGTCAACCACCTCTCAAAAATTTGGCACCTCTCACAAAGAAAGTGTCGTCTTCACCTGTCACCGCACCACCAACCCAAAAGGTGGTACAAAAACCTTCTTCAACATCCCCCAAGCAAAAGTCACCAGCGCGTCATGCATCAACAAGCATGGACCCTTTAGTAGGTTCATATGCTTTGATATTACACCAAATTTTGTAGACTTCTAGCATTACCCTTCCTTCCATCAAGCCATTCTAACCCCTCGGGTCAAAACTATCTTGGTTCGATGATACGAAGATTTGTTTATACCATCGTACACCAGGACACGATACCGAGACTTGTTGTGCCCTCAAGGCGGTCGTTCACCGCTATATGGAGAAAGACACTCTTCTCCTTGAGGACACTCTTGACCGACTCTCGACACCTTCCCATCCAACCTCTTCAACCACATCAACATCTCACCAATAGGCCATAACCCCTTCTTCACCTACTATCTTTGAAATCAATGCTATTCATATAACCACTAGGTCACAAAAGGACAAGGTAAAAGAAAAAGCTGCTATTCCTTGGACCTATCCTTTTGTCCAGGCACCTCAACCACCGAAACCCAAGATTTCCATCTTAGGTGTGTCTCAACCCCCTTCTTCAAAAACAATCAAAGACTCTATGATAAAACAACTTCACCAAACGCCTGTGAAGATGACCCTATATGACCTTATCCAAAGCTCCCCCAGCATCACCAGGCTCTAATCAAAGCCCTACAGGTAGCGGAAGTCCAACCTAAAGACCCTCAACCACTAGCTGCCCTAGTTCATTCTTTATCCCCTATCGCCTCTATCACTTTCAGTGATTTTGAAATTCCTACCTCTACCTTGGAAGATCATGATGCTACCCTTTTCATCACAGCCTACGTTGATCGAACCCATATTAAATGAGTTATGATCGATGGGGGCACCAGCATTAATATCATTTCCACCCATGCCTTTGACCAATTGGCTCTTCCCAAGAATTGTGTATCGAAAACCGACACAATCCTTAGATCCTTTAATGATACCACCGCTAACACTATTGGTACTGTTGTCCTCCATATCTGCATTGGTCCACGCATAATCCCAGAGCTCTTCTACATCATTAAGGGAGAATTCCAATATAACATGCTATTAGGGTGACCTTGGATCTGTGCCATGGCTTGCATCCCTTCAACACTTCACCGTTGTGTCAAATTTGAACACGACAAACAAGTCCATGTCATTCCTGCTGACCCATCCCCTTTTAAGACTTGTAACACAACTTATCGCCCAAATGATGTTCTTATCCCACTCAAGGCATCAACCCAAACATCATCTCCATCTGCAGAAGTGTCAACTAGTACACAAACACCAGTTGCCACCACATCATCTTCTCAATTAACAACCAAGGACCCCATGGACGATATCTTCCAAAGACTTTCACTGGGGGAATATTGCCTACTTACTCTAGACATGTTCCAGACTCCTCAAGAGTATGGATAGCTTCATCAAAACCCAAGCTATGACTGTCGGATCGGAATGGTCATTCCTTATGGTCCTCCTGGCCTTCGAACCAATCTCGTCTATGGGAGGCTGGATCAAGCTCCTACTGAATCAAATACTTCCTCCTCACCTCAAATATTCACATCTGATTTCTCCTTTCTTAGCAACCCCACCTTTGCACATACCTACCATTATAGGTGTGCATGGAAGGGTTTTGGCTTTGGGCATTATGAACAAGGCTCCCATCGGCCTATCGAACCACCTAATGATGATAATTCCAAGAAACGGTATGGACTGGGTCTCCAAGAACCCACTGAGGCTTCCACAAACCTTTGCCCCGAACCAACCATCGACCAAACTCTTCCAGACTCGCCTATTCTTCCATCCTCACCTACAGAGTCGGTGGTTTTCATCCCTCTTAGTTTTTTTTGCATAAACACCATCCGCTTGGAACCCCTAACCTATCAGCTCAACGGGGTTCCCAAGTCTCTCCCTCTCGTTTATCCTAGCATGATAGATGATGAATCGACAACCATTAACATAGTCCACTACATAGATGATGACACCATTCTTACCTATATGGGTGCTGACGATTCTTTCATTCAGCGCTCCCTCCCCTCTAAAACATAGGTTATGTTAAATGAATCAACTATCAACATTAACCTTTCATCTTTTGATGTTCCTCAAGTCTTAAAGATTGGTCAATCTTTAGACACCCAGGAGCAGATCGACTATACCACATTTCTCTCAGACAATTACAAAGCCTTTGCTTGGACCTACGCTGACATGCCTGGCATTGACCCTACCATTTCTACTCATAACATTGTCACAAACCCAGAGGCTAAACCTGTTAGGCAAAAGCTTCGCAAAATGCATCCTCGTGTTACACTTCTTGTCAAAGAAGAGCTTTAACACCTTCTTTTTGTATCCTTCATCCAACCCATCGATTATCCACAGTGGGTCTCTAACATCGTTCCTATCACCAAGGCGACTGGGGGGATCCGGATCTGTACAGACTATCGTGACCTTAACCTAGCTTGTCCCAAAGATGACTTTCCTCTTCCAAACATTGACCAACTTGTTGATCTTACGACTGGCCATGAGATGTTATCACTCATGGACGGATTTTTAGGATATAACCAAATCCTGATTGCACCGAAAGATCAGCATAAAACCACCTTCATTACACCATGGGGAACTTTTTGCTATCGAGTCATGCCTTTTGGTCTGAAAAATGTGGGTGCCACATATCAGTGTGCCATGACTTACATCTTTCACGATCTCCTCCATAAAATCATGGAGGACTATGTAGATGACCTGCTTGGCAAGTCTAAACTTCGTCGCAACCATTTGATTATCCTCAAAATCATCTTCTCTCACCTTCTTCAGTACCAAGTCCGTCTTAACCCCAAGAAATGCGTCTTTGGGGTCCTCTCAGGAAAGCTCCTGGGATTCATTATCTCTTTTCGTGGCATCGAGATAGATCCTGCTAAAATCCATGCTATCCTCGAAATGCCACCTCTAACTAATCTCAAGCAACTTCGCAGTCTACAAGGAAAGCTCCAATCCATCTGCCGCTTCATTTCACAGCTTTCTGACCATTGCCAACCCTTTCATCACCTCCTCAAGAAGGACGTCTCCTTTAAATGGGATAAAGATTGCCAAGAGGCTTTTAAAGTCCTCAAAAGCTATTTGGTTTCTCCACCAATCCTTATTCCACCAAAATATGACCAACCCTTCTACCTCTACATCTCAACAACCAACCATTCGTTAGGTGCCATGATCGTGCACTGAGACGAGCAACACCGTGAGCAAGCGGTCTATTACATAAGCTGAACACTTGTCGACTATGAAACTCGGTATACTCATATCGAGAAACTATGTTTGGCATTAGTCTTTGCCACTACCAAGCTCCATCACTATCTTCTCAATCACAAAACCTTTGTCATCACTCACACTGATCCCCTTAAATACATGCATTCTAAACCATATCAAAACCAGCGTATGGCTCATTGGCTCATGCTTCTTGCTAAATTTGACTTAGAATTTGTCCAGCAAAAATCTATAAAAGGGTAAACAATCGCTGACCAACTAGCAGATGCCCCTCTTCCTGACAATCAACCTTCTCAGTGTGAGTTTCCCAATGAATCTATCGCCACTCTCTCGACTGATGACACATTCTACCAAATGACGATGTTTTTCGATGGCTCAAAATGTCAACTCGGTGGGGGTGCGGGGGTCATCCTCATTCCACATGAAGGTGAACCCATGCCCCTGTCTTTTAAACTTGACTTTGAATGTACCAATAATATGGCCGAATATGAAGCCTTAATTTTGGGACTTCATAGGGTGTGCCAGAATGTTTCTATTCAAATTTTGCTTTCAAATTCAAAGGAGAGAAAATGAGAAACTAAAAGAAGGAATGGTAAAGGCTTGTATGTACCTGGATATAGTTTGCGCACCATAATCCAGACACTGTGAGTACTCCTCTTTGGCTGTGGAGGAATGACACCTGAAAGAGATACTAAAAACATGAAGAATGTTAGTTGATAAGAGGGTGGATTACCAAGTAAAAGCTTGGTCCTAGAAGCACTTAAGGCTTCTTAGAGGATGACAATCCACTGTTTAAGACAGAATATGACAGAGACAAAAAAGAGAAATAATGAAAGATGTGAAAAGAAAAGACTAAAAACAAATGCGTACCTGATAAGCTACAATCTGGTAAACATAGTCACCGGCGTTGGTGGTCCTACCGGCGTCAAGGTGCCGACGTCGGTTAATATGCCGACGTCAGTTGGGGTAGTGACCGGCGTCGATAGAGGCAAAGGTCTTTGGACCAGGTCTAGTTAGGTCTGTGGTCCATGGACAGGGTCTGGTCAGGGTCTGGGTTTATTTGAGTGGTCTTGAGACAAAGTTTTGGGCTTGGTTGAATGGTTTGGGGTCTGGGTCTAAGAGTCTGGTTGAATGGACATAGTATATGGTCTGACAGAGGACAGAGGCAATAGGGAGATGGAGAAGTAAAGATTCAGGTCTGGCTTGGTTAACAGTCTGGTTTGGGGAGAGGGAGTGCTGAATCTAATTCATAATACTTAGAAGCAAATGACTAGAAAATAAAAAGAAAACATAAACAATATACTTACATGTGCCTTGTTGAAGGTGTGCTACTGATGATTCCTGTACCCATTGTGGATGTAGCCTGTGTGGAGAACCTGTTGCTGATGGAGAACCCTGAAGCTATTGCTGCGCCTGAGGGAGAGAGTGAGAGGCTTGACTGAGAGATTTGGCAGATTGACGGATGGTCGAAGACTGAAGATTGAAGGATTTGTGATTTGTTTCCAGAGATTAGCCGATTTCTGATTGGGATCATCAAAGAGTCAGAAAAGTTGGTTAAGTATGACCGACGTCGGTGACTCCGCCGGCATCGGTCGACAAGTGACCGACGTCGGCGGGGTTAGAATGGGCAAAAAGAGCCACTAAGCCCATTTTTCATCCGCCAAGTGCACTATCCGTTGGAGAATGTCGAAGGTTGGGCTAAATACGCACGAGAGTTTGTTAGGTGGTTAGAGAGAAGTAAGAATAGGTCTTGGGTGAGTCATAGGATGAGAATTAGTCCAAGGTGAGGTGTCCTAGGTGAGGTGTCATAGGTGATGTGTCCAAGGAGGGGGGTTAATTCAAAATAAGTTTATTATTTTAAATTAGTAATTACATGTTTTAGGAATGGGTTAGGAATGGACCAAAGGGGAAGGTGACCAAGGGTTAGACACTATTTAGGTGTCTACATTATCCTAAAGGTTAAAAATGCAAATAATGATAAGGAATCCACATCTAAGAAAAACACATTGAAATATTGAATGATATTAATCCACCTTTTATAGGTACATATTCTAAAATAGGTGCTTTGATAATCACTTATACTAATACTATTCATGTGTTTACACCTATAACTATATAAGTGATACCTAAACATGGTATGGGTGAAACACAAGTTAATCCTTATATTTTTATGTATGAAACATAATTTTGTGTTTCCTAGGAATGATAATCATGTGAAATCATATATTTCTAATCAATCTCATGTGTATACTACTCAAAAGCTAATAGAAATTCTTCTTGATATTTAAGCTAATTTTTAAAAACTAGAAAAAGGTTATTATAGAGGGAGTCATTGAAATAATTATAAAGTATTATTACATAACACTTTGGACCTAAATATTTATACTTATCCTTTACCTACAATATTTGTTGCACCAATCTTACACTACGTGATGTTAAAGATTATTCATTTAATGATAAGTTATTAACTAAGGTTTTTATTAGGATCAAGAGGGATATGATTTGCGATGGTTTTATGACATTCCTTTATAATCAATACATGATTTCAAACCTTTGACTAACCAATTATTGGATCACTTATCTATTATCATCAATGAGATGGTGTCCTATTCACAAATTGTAAAAATTAATTAAGGACCTAATGAGGCCATTAATGAATATATACTTCATTATAATACTATGCTCTCCAAAATGAAAAATCATTTGGCTAATAATAAATTTAAGACACATTCAATAAAATATTACTTTCACCTATTGATGGGTCTTTTTTTTCAAACACTTCCAATATTTTAATGACGTGTTATATGGAAAATATCATGAAGTTCAGCTCATTGCTATGAACAAGATAAATTATGGGAAAAATCATAAAACATATTCTAATGCAAAGCCTAAAATTAAATCAACCTTAAAATTTTAGTAAAATGCTTCTAATAATGAGGTTAAAGCAACGGTTAATGAGGTTTCACAACCTACTAATAGGCTTGTCTTATCATCTCCTCAAAGGATGAAATTTACACTATTATCATAACCTCCTCATAAGGTGCTAAATAAGATACTCAAGTAAAATATCATATATCTCCTTCCATAAATGGAGGTTGATATGATAAACAAAAAATCTAAGAGGTTCAATATCAATTCATATTTTTATTGGCATATATGTCCATGACATTTTACCAATACATGATATGGTTTGAGACATAATATATAAGATTTAATTGTAGACAACAATATTAAGGTTAATGATGTTAATATAATAATTAATGGTTTGGTTTAACAACCTAGTGTGAAGCTTAATATATTTCTAGATCTTTTTCTCGAACATATGATTAAAGAGACCAAAACAAATATTGAGGTGCAAAAGACTTAAAATGTGTATCCTCATTTAATGTCATATTCTTATATAATTAATTAGGATAATATTTTAGATGGTATTTTGGTATTCTTAAAGATAAAAAGGTAACAAAACTTGAAATAAAATTTAATGACCATGATATTTTTTATGATGATTCTATCAATGCACCTTTGTTTATAAATGTTTCGTTAACTCACATCCTATACAAAGTGTTATGATGAATAATGGGGCAAGTGAAAACATATAAAATATGACATTCATTACTATTCTTATATACACATAGATATTTGATTATTGTGACTAATAAGGTAAAAGGATTCAATGGAAAAAAAAAACCCTTTTGAGGGCATTGTGTTACCACTTATGGTAGGGCCTAAATATATTTCTACTTTGTTATTAGTTTTTCAAAATATTGGGGAATTATAAATGTTATTAAGGCATTCATAGATACATAATATACATGAAATATCATCATTTATACATCAATGCTAACATTATATATTACAAACTGGTGGTTATGGATCTAGGTATTGTAATGAGTATCCCATTCATTTGAAGACATTTACTATGTCACCTCCACAACATCCTATTATAAAAATTGTATAAGTTCATCTAAGAATGAAAATCAAAGACAATTAATTAATATTCATTGAATACTAATTCTCCAACATCCATTACATAAATGATCTATTCAATTTTAGTAGACATTACCTAGTCCATCTTGTCTTAAGATAGTTTTACATAAAAAATTATACATATATCTCATAGTGAACATCGACATTATTCAAAATATAAATAATTCCATGAGTTAATATGGATAATATATTTAAATATAATATACATGATAATATTTACCATTATTATGAAACTATATATTTTATAGTGCATGCTCACTTCTCTAATTCATATAATGATATATGTTACTCCTCACACATAATTTATGACATTCACATCAATTGGTTAAGGACCTAAAGATGATATTACCATTAATTTAATAAAATTTTAGTATGTAAATGTTCTAATAATTAAAAATAAATAAATAAATTCAAATATTCATTAAATACAAAACCAAGACCTATGCATGACATGATTTTCTAATTTACATGATTGATTGATGTTATTTATCATATACATGGTGAATCACATATCCATTTTATATGTACATTATTTTAATACTATAAATTATGGGATGAAATACATACAAAATGCATATAATACATGGACATATAGATGCATGGCATTATTTACACGCAATGGTTACCTTTCTACAGTAGGGGCATGCGTACACTAGAGACTTTTTTCACATTTATTAGATTATATCTTTCTACAATGATTAATTGATCATAGTATAATTTTACAAATGAATTGCACTTATTTATAATTTTTAGAGTATTATTCCCTATGTATATCATGATTTAAAATACTAGATGATGACATTGATTGATTATGAGGATTCACATTGCTTTTTTCCATGTGTGATTGATGTTAATGAATGCCTGATCATCAATGTGTGTTACATTGTATGTTCATTAGGTAAATTTGTTGTTTATATTAATGTAATTTATTAATTATGTTAGAGGATCCTATATTCCATGTCATGTTATATTAGATTCATGTCTTGAGTGCTTAATTTACATGATATTGTGTACACGTGAAAATTTAAAAAAATTGATTGTTGTTAATATCAGTGTCATGATTTCTATCACACATTTTATATCATGTCTAATGATATTATTTATATCATGAATATATTGTGATGTTTATTACTGTGATGCTTCCTACCATGTTACTTATTACTATGTTCCTAATTGATATACTTACTTGACATGACACAAGTATGTCCATTTCCTTGAATTAAATGTTTCATATGTTCTTGAAAGATCAAATATTCTTATAATGACATAACTTATCATGTTCATATAAATCATTTACATAATTAAATTTATATATATAACACGTGATGTGTATATCTCCTTATTTTGAGATGATCAATTCATAGTATTCATCCCTCATATTAAAAAGGGTGAATATGGTGGGCTTGTCTTTGAGATTCAAGCCATGATAAACATATAGTTCACATTTTGAATTAGATTATGTGATTCATATGGGATAGATTTATAGTATTTATGCATATGTGGGGAATTATATATGATTTTAAGGAACAATTGGGATACTTTATGAAATTATGAGATAAATTATGTGGGTTAGATTGAGTAGATTATCAAACATTCTATGACATTATGACAGACAAATTATCTCATTATATATTACTTTGAAGTACAAATGGACTAGATTTTGGGCATGATTTTTTCATAAAAAACATTTTTTGATTTTATATATTATGTTTTGATGGGGAACGATGGTAATATTTAATCATTTTGGATCTCAAATCCATATGCAATAGTTGATCCAATGTTTCAATTTGCATATGGACCTGTTTTGATGATCCATCTTGAACTTACCTATTTTGGGGTCCCAAAAAAGAGTTATGATGATATTAAAATTATTTTAGTCATTTAACTTATATCAATTATCTATATCCAATAATGTCTAAGGAATTTAAACTCCTTAACTCATGGTCTTAGAAGTTGTATTTCCTAGGGCATAATCACCCCATGACATTCTCCAAATGAGTTCAACAATTTATATATTGGTTATTGTAACCTCAAGGGTATTCATTACTTTAATTTAAAATATTTTAATGATCTATATTATTTCAAATTTTATATCATGAGTGTAAATTTATCTATACAAGTTCCCTTGAAATTTTTTCATGCATCAAATAGGACACTTGGTGTATATCTATCAACATCAAACATGATTAATCAATTTTTTTGGATGGATAAAAGAGGGTCATTTTAGGGAATACATATCAACATCATGTATGATTAATCATAGTTATCAAATATATTATTTTATATTTTTAATCTATAATTTTAAATACTACACTAAAGGTGGGGAGGGAATTGTATACACCTACATTTGATATTAGACACAATTGTACACTTCAAAAACACTGATAATAGTTAGATAGTTGTGTTTTTTCATAGGTGTTTGAATCTATTTATAGTTTCTAATAATCCTCAATATTTATTTTTGAAATTGGGACATTTCCATCAGGTCACCTAGGCATGTTTCAAGGTTTATTAAAATTGATAAATAACAAAGAGTCATCTATAAATACAAATAAAGCTTAAGGTAATACTCACTAGCTAACTTGGTCATTACTTAGAAAACACAATTAGATATATATTTTTAATCTCTTAAGACATTACTAAAAAGGTATACTCATATGAAAACCCCTCAAAGGATAAATATTAGAGATAAGTTTGAATAAAAATGAAAGTCAATTTTTCATTTTGTCTAGTGTTAAAAGCCAATCATTGCATTGAATTATAACATAATCATGATGGTACACACACACACACACCTAGGTGGGATAAATATGTGTATTTTGAGCCTTCTTAAAATTGTTAAAACATAATAAATGATTATTCACTCAATAATGAGTGTTTGTAGATGGCCAATATATATTTAACCTAATTTCCAAGTCATCTTATGTTGAAAGTGTAATTATAGGTTTAAAATAAGGATAGAAATAAATAAAGTTGAAAATATAAGATAAAGGTTGAGTGAACTAAAATAAAATATATAAAGGTGTAGGAATAGTGATATGAGGTTGCACAAACTTGTAACCTAACAAAGATAGTACTAGCAGAGCCTAAACAATACCTATCAATGTAAGGGTCCAAGATTCACCAATAACATCTTCATAGAGTTTGGGTTCTTATACCATTATTTGAGTGGTTGGAGAGTAGATAAAAATTAATTTTGTAAAAAATAAATAATATAGTGATAAAATAAATTATAAATCAATTAAATGCATCTCTTACATTGCTTTATAAATTTATAAATATAGTAAGTGAAATATCAATCTATCTTTTATAATGAAATTTGCATGATTATTTACCTAATTTAAATAATATAAATATTAATAATTTTATATTATTTAAATTACATCAAAAAAATAAAAATAAAACTAATGTACCATCTTCACTCACTCATAATATTTTATATTTTGGTCTTAGAAATAGTTAAAGAACTAAATCATCTATTAATATCAATGTTAATCATACATTTGTTTATACACATGCAATACATCTAAATATGATTACTTTCACTAATATATTCAAGATATGTAAGTAAAAATTAGACAATTTACCTAAGTATCTTAAAATTATATCCATGTGGTCACTTCTTAAGATATATTACTCAACCCATTTATTCATGAAGTCCTCACTCACTCATTTCCTAATGGTTATGTAGTGCCTAAATTTGAATTATATAATGTAAATGGTGATCCTTCACATCACATTAAATATTTATTTTCCTTATAATTTGGTTTGGTATATGATGATTTATTGATGAGTAATCTCTTTACTATAATTCTAAAGGATTATGCCTTGGAATAGTTCTACACTTTATTAGTAGACTTCATGTGTTGATTTAATGATTTGGTAGTTATTTTATCATCTCATTTTTTTTATCAATATTATCTAATAGGTCACATTTTATTAAATAAACCAACTTAAACAAGGACCTAATGGGAATTTTAGTGAGTATGTACTTCAATTAAAAACTATTATTGATAAAATGTCTCACCAAATACTTGACAGTGAGTTACAAATTATGTTACCTTATTTTTTTTTATTAATGAACCTCACAAGATAAAACTAATGAACTAATTTAGATTTTAATGAATGTAAAATTTATAACCTGATTTGATAACTACACTTACTATTTATGGAAAATACTAAGAGGATTATAATACTTATCATTTTATTGTACTATAAAAGTCTACGACTAGATGTAGATGTTAGAAAGGGTAGGCAAATAGACTACAAGTCACTTTGATTAGGATCTAAGTCTCTATATGCACTTAGATATAACCTTTATATTTAATATGATATCGATTAACACTATGCTTCAAAACCTAATGGTTTTATTTGAGCGAGTTTGGCATCTTTGTTTTCATTCACACTAGTACACATAGTTTTATGTCATCTCAGTGTGTGATCTTTGATATATATCTATGAATGAAATTATATAAACCTATATGATTCTATTTAAAACCATTGGTCTAATTTTGACAATAGGTTTGTGTCTACAAAAGGAGAAATAAGGTGGGTTGAGTTGACCCCAACCACCTGCTAATGAATCATTGAGCACAACCTACATATCCAATGATCCAAAGAGGGAAATAAAAATACATAAAGTTCTCTTTATTAGGTGTATGTGTGAAATATTACTCTTTGAAACTAATGAAACATGTGACCTAGATTTTGATACTCAAAAAATGACAAATTTGGCTTGAATATGAGTTTATTCTAACTTGGTTAGGACCTAATCCTTGTGATGAATGACTAAAATGGAAAGCATGTGGATGTGAGAGAAGGGTGAATAAGAGCCAAATGTGTTCATACAAGTCATGTAAGATAAAATTTGTGTCAAAACTAACATTTACAAGTATCTAATACTAGATTTTAATATTTACAAATTTATCCCTTTTATTTTATAATTGAAATAAATTCATATGATAGATTAAAATAATAAAGATATGTACCTAAGTGTGTAAAAAATACTTTATCTTTTGGAGAAGACTTTTAATTTGAAGTTTGTTTCATAAAACCTACAATGAATATGTAAAAATTAGTCCATGTATGAAATTGAAATTTGAAATGAAACTATAACTTTTGAAACATAAAAGAGAGAGGAAAGATTACACATGTGTGTGGGTGAACCATGTCACCAGGTTTCATGTCATTAGAGATGATGTTTCCTTATTAAATAATTTTAAAATTGTGCTTCCTTATTAAGTAATTTGGAGAATTTATGGGTAATCATGCCCCAAATTATGTACCAATGCAAGTCTATGGATTGGGAAGATAAATTCCCAAAGCCTCATTGAAAATGTAGTTCATATGTCATCCAAATTTACTAAACCTCAACTATAATACTCATGTGATTAATATTGAATCTTAATATGCTAATTTGGGAGCCATATATGTATGGATTTAGTTTGATTAATTCCTAAGCTATTGAGCATCATTAAACCTCATCTACATTAAATTAATTAATTGAATAATTTTTTATAAATGGCCTTATAGATTTAATGGGGATCACTTCTAGGTGCCATCGATGCAAAAAATTGTAGATGATAATTATGGATTTTATATGATAAATTATTTGTTCACATTTTAAAAATATCACTCAAGGCTCAACACTTATATTTATGACCTCATCATAGCCAAAAGGATCGCATTTATAATCTCACTACACTTAAATGCTTATGTTATGTCTTGAACTAGTTATTCTAATTATTTAGTTCACCTGTAGCCCACAAAATTCATATAACATGATATACATATCACAATGCTAGTTACATATCTCCATCTAGTCTATGTTCTTCAGGACACTAGTGTCTAGGCTAGTGTCCCATTCTAATGCTAGTGTATATACCTCACAAAGCCTCAAATTTGTAAATATTTCAATATCTAAGGGTTGGCCAAAGTTCCTAAATTGATAAAAGAACACATTCCTCCTATTTATTCTTGTAATTGTATCACAAGGGTGGTCCAAAGTGTCTAAGAGACACTACTCAATTTTGAACCCAGAGAATTCAATGCATGGGTTGAAGGTTATAATATTAAAGATATAATTTATGGAATAGCTGTAGAACAAGTGAACTATTTCAAAATAATTATAAAGTTTGGTTGTTGGGAGCAACTATGGCTTACTAGTCAACCTTTGCAAATGCAAGTAATCTAAGCTAAATGAAGTGAATTATGCTCAAATAACTAAACTAAGATCTCAACTAAGATGAATATTCACAATAAAAGTTAATATAAGGTGAAAATGATCAAAGAAAGAGAAAAAGGTAGGGTAGGGTAGAAAAAAGACATTCATATTACTGATCTTTAACATAGATATTATAAAAAAGTTCAAGTATCATCCAAATATGCACTTAGAACCAATGTATAACATGAATTAGCATAGACTCAAATCTTACTACACATCAGACAAACACCTAAGGAAATTAAAGAATGTAGATAAGATCGTAATCCACTTTAAATATTTAACCTACAAGTAAACAACATAAGCACATTCACATGAAATGTAAAGGTAACAAAATGAACTTGAGAACCTTCAGTCAACCTAGCATGGACACAAGTTAACAACTCTACATTTAAAATAAGTTCACATCAATAATCAACAAGAACCATTCAAATCAGAATTACAAAACAAACAATTAAGAGAGAAGCCATGATAATAATCTAGATAAGCAAATATGGACAAAATTTGTAGAACTGCTTACTTATATTAATTTCTCAAAAGTTTAAAAATGGTTTTTGGATCCAAAAAATATTTTTGCCTTTTACAATAGACAATACCTATTTATATAGATAATTCATGAGGTATGTTGGTCAGTCATGTCAATTAGTAAGGATAGTTGTACTTTTACAATCATTCTAGAACCTTTTATACCTTCCAAATGACTCACATATAGGTAGTGTGCTTTACAAATTGTGCATGCCTTTACAAAGAAGAATATTCTCTTTTTAAAATATTCTACATGTTAAGTTACAAAATTAATATTCCTAAATCATATAGATTGACCCTGAGGTCCTTTGTGTTGATGAAGTGTTCTATTGCTTCTACTACATGATCTTTATTGATTTATCATGTTGCTCATCTATTAACTTCAAATTAAAAATAGGCTCCATGAAGAGTCCATCCTCTTGAGTTTCTAAGTCCCTGAAGTATTTGGTTTCCCGTTCCATGGCTTCTTTAACACTTCTTGCATTTTCTATCCTTTCTTTAGCATTCAGGATCATATCCAAGATTCTATTGTTATCAGCCCCAGTCCTTCCTTAGCTATGGTTTCTCACTTCCTAAAACACTTGAGTTTCTCTCAAATTGAATTATCCATCAATGATTAGCCCTATGGAGCTAAGAGTAGTGGGATATATGATCATGCTCCTAAGTATCTAATCCATCCTACATATTAAATTCTTTCCATATTCATGAAATTATTCTAGGTCCTTGGACCATTTTATTAGACCCTTGATCTTGTCCACTAAAATTTCCATGGCCATATTCAAGTGATATAAGGTAATTATTTCAAAATTAGTAATTTGATCTTCTATCGAGATATTGATCAAGTCCTTTATTTTTATTCTTGAACTTTTCCATTGGTGAACTATATTTTTGGCCATACTACTCTGTTGGCTCACCACATTCTATCTAGATTTCATTTCTTTGAAATATTTGAACATATCAAATAAGGATTTTTCAAACATTTCTATTATAGCTTCTATAATTGATAAGACAACCTATTTCTCCAAATTTTCTTTTTTTTAATACATGCCTTTGAGGGTAACTTGTAATTATTATAATTGTGCTTGGGATAATTAAAGCACATTCTCCTCAAATATCTAGTTTTCTCTAGGCCTCTATCCTCAAACTAGAGTCAAATTGGTCAAGGGTTCTACTTTCTAGAAGGTGATCTCCTCTCCACTAACCAAGACCTTTTTCTCTATTAAGCTTTGGAATCCAACTATCTTGGGATAAAACTTGACTCCCACTAATGATTGTGTCACTTTAGGATCTCAGATCTCCATTTGTGCTTCACTTGGTGCTCTTAGAGAAACCATTATTCTCTCTTCTTTCATTTTTAGAGCTAGGATCAATGGATTGATCTCCTCATGCACTAGGATATTGATGGGCTTCATCATGGCCCAAGAGTGTTGTCTAGTAGGAGTCTTTTGTAACTTATGTCCATAAATGAACCATTCTAGAATAGGTGATCCATAAGTCAACTTATCTTCACTAAATAGATTAACTTCACCCAAAGGAGGGGTGAAGTTACCTTGGGATTCTTGGTCTTTACTATAATAATGGTCAATTAAACTTTCCTCTTAGGGGGACCCATATGAACTAAGTCTAATGCTATCTCTTTCCCATTTTATTTCTCTATCTCCTTAGCTTGAGCTTCTTCATTATCTGACTCATAATCTGGTGATATCATTTTTAAATCATCTTCAACTATGTCACTAGGGTCTAATGCTACCATATGAGCCTCTTCCACTAGTGATCCTTGTTCCTCTACTTGGGTTGAAGAAGATTTAATATCATTATGCCTTCTCTCTTTTGGCCTATGTTTATCTTGTGTCTTTATTTTGGCACTAACTAATTGAGTTGGTGGAGGTCTATAAGGTGTACCACTTAAAAAATGGTACTGCCTTGGCCCCAATTACCATTTGTTATATCCTTTTTAATTTTCATCTATCCTAGATTCAGTCATGAGATTATGTTCTTTCAATCTCTTGGTGACCTCAGAGAATGAGGATGCTTTTGTGTACATAGGGTCAAAATCACCAGGATGATGATCATAAGGTACATTAATCCCCTTAAAATTCAAATGTTCATTAACCCTTAGACAAGGTTCACTACATAAGCTCATCAATTTGTAGTTTAAAGGATGTTATATGTCTAGATGCTACTTCTATGTTCTCCCATTGCTTGAATGTAGTCCTTCCAATAGTTATTAGGAGGTTGTGGAGGATCCCTTTCTTCTTAATGTACATAAGCTATCAATACCATGTAATAATTGATATGCTACCTCGTATTCTACTAACTTATTGGTTACACGGATGGGTATCTTGAGAGGTTAGCTTGAAGTCCCTTCAATTATAATGATTTTACAATGTAGGTATAAGCAAATATCACCCATAGTCTAAACATATTTTGTGACTAGTGGGTTAACTATTTTCATGGGGTGACTAACTATAGTCTCACTAGGTGCTAGATAAAAATAGTCATAGATAAATTGGATGTGATATCTATACTTAAATATGTATAATTTGGAATAGTATTGTTAAACCATTTGTATTCCATTGGGTGACCATTCCCTTAGGTTGGGAATCTTGGTTATAGCAAGAAGGGCATCCAGAAGGCATGACATCATTTAAAATTGGGTTTTATTCCTCTTTACAATTATAAATATCTATATACTTAAAGCATTGCTAATTACTTCACCTAGAGGAGGGGTGATCTATTTTTCAATCATGAAATAGACTAAGGGAACCCAAATTTTATCTACATATGTATTGGTTTAATTCCCACACAACCTATTCATCATTGTCATGATCATTCAAATCCTAGTCTGAATTGGCTATGGGGATGTTTTTGACATCAAAAAACACTTTGTTTGTAGAATACAACCATAGGGAAAGGATGATCTTCAAATCATTTTATCTAGCCCATTTTTTGATTGAGGTTAGGTATATTTATGGTTTGGGAAATTTTGGAGTAGTTCTCAAAGGATATGGGAGAAATGCAGGCCATCTTCTTTTGAGTATGTCCATTAATTAGCATTCTTTTATCTATTTTAGCATCCTTAAAAACTAGATCAAGGAATATATGCAATGTAGTACCTTAATTTTTGCCACTACATAATGTAGTCATATCATTTGGATGGAAACTATGTTGTAGTAGAGCCTCTTTGTAGACACATTCTTTTTGTCCCCTCTTGTATTGGTTGGTTGTTCTTTGATGGTCTAAAAAAGCTTAGACCAATTTTTGTTTCTTATATTTAGAGCAGTGGCATCAAACTCTGTGTCTTTGAAAATACTCCCTTCTACATTTGAGGTAAAAAAAACTCCACATCCTCCTTGAAAACATCTTTTCAAGCTGCCATGGTTGTGAACTTCATTAAATTTGTCACCAATGGACTATACTTTTTTAGGTTGATTTACTCCTACTCAGATGACAATTTACTTTTCATTGGCTTGATTATAATGACCATGAGGTCAAATTATGGATTTTTTATATGTTAGGGATTTTCTACAGGTCTTTATAGAACTTTAATGGTGGTAGCTATTCAAATTATGTGAGCTTTATGACTTAAATTTTTCTCAGATTTGCCCATTTATACCTTTACCTTTCTAGGTCCACAAAGTCTTTTGAATTGACATGTATGCCAATGTAGAACTACCATGTCATTCTATTTATTAACTTTTAAAATGTGAATTTTTCTTAAGACACATGTCAATACCTCATTGGGTCTAGATATTTGAAAAGTCCACCTAGGCTTGCATCATTGGATCTACTTATACGAATCGATGCAGTTCATTGATCTTCATCTAGGAGGTTGAACACCATTGGCTTATTTACTATATTCCCCATGGTTGTGAAAATTTTCACTTCCATATTTGTCTTGAGATTTGTTAAAATGTCAATATCAATCTCACACTGTTGATCTCGATCACACAAATCAATTATGCTCTATTGGTATTTATCCACTGGGTTTTATCCTTCACTCCATGTATCATTGTTATCTCTAACAAGGTTCCCATGATGGCAACGCTTATCACCCTTTTGCTCATATCAGAGCTTTGTTGAATTTTTTACTTAATGCACATCATTGATCAAAATGTTTACACTCAACTGCATACCATTGATATCGGGGACATGCTCGAGCCTTAATCATGAGTCGTGGGTTTAACACTTGTCAATTCCTCACTTGCTCTGAGTTCATTTGAATTTTCAATGTTGATCTTGAACTATTGGATCCTCTCCATCTAATCTAATGCACACCATTGGATCTAAATGCTTAACTTATTGACTTTGTATGCATCATTGGATCTACTTTTCTCGATCAAATGCACACCATCAGATCCTATAGATAATAAAATAAAGTAAGTCAAGTTCAAGAAATATATGGAAATTAGGATAAATTCTTAAGGATAAGGTTTTAAATCTTGATAAAATGACCTCATGAATAATAAAAGACATGGCATACATTTTTAACCTAAGGTTTTTATTATATTAATAAATATAATTAAAACTTTTAGGGTAAAGCTTTGGGCCAAGTTTATAATAAAAGGGACCCTATTATTAGTTAGACCATGTAGAGATAGAAGGAATTAAGGGGGATCAAGACATAAATTACCAAGTATGAATTTTAGATAAAGGTTTGGTTATGATAATAAACATGACTAAACCTTAGGATAAAAATAAAACTAAGTTTGTAACAAAAATAATTTCTCCTGTGCACATTGTTCTCGTGCAAATTTGAATTTAAATCAAAAGGGACCTAGGTTAAACATTCATACTAGGGGTTTAATAGGATTTGAATGTAGATTCAATTAATCTTTGATAGACCAAAGGCTAGTAAAAGATCAATTTATCATTAAAGCACAAAACCCTAAGCATGTTCATTCCCAACTAAGATTCCATTGAACCTGTAATACATAAATACAGGAAAAAACCATTAGAAACATTAGAAGGGGTAAAATAATAATCACTTGAAAATATGTCAATTAATTTAAATGAGAACTAGGTGTGGATGATCTTCAAATAAAGATAAAGTGTAACATGATAATGACAATATCATCAAGTGAATTAACAATCTGGGGCACAAATTTGTAAAATTTGAAATAAAGGTCCTCATTTTTAGAGATGGGGGTATGTTGACCTCAAAAAAAATCTATGAGACTAATTTAAAAATATGTGTTCCAAATAAAATTAAGATACCATTCATTATAATCAAGTACTTTTCAAGCACACATCTAACACTTACCAAGTAAAAACACCTCTAAAGCATTCAATACTACCCTATTCTTCCCTATTTCAATATCAATCATAAGATCAATCTTTACATAGGTCTAAATACTTAAAATAAAAACCCATGATCATTATTTATCAAGTTGAAAGATAAATCAATACGTGCACTTACATATAACATATTACACCATTTTTCACACACAATCCAACACATAAGGGAGAACTACATATGTCTAAGGCCCTCTTCAGAGTATTGGATATGCAAAAAGTGCTCACTAAAATAAGGTATTTAATGTAATCTCAACTTCAATTTAGACCACAAATCCCTATTTTTTAAGATCACATGCAATAATCAGAGGACCTAGGGTTTTGAGCTACACACTAATATCAAATATTTGTGTGTGATATCTAAATATATAATTGACAAGGTGATAATGGCATCTAACAGGCATAGGTATAAATTACAAAAAAGACTTGATATTGTTTATAGGAAAGAAGCATCAAAATTGGATAGAAGAATTGATGCTAGTGCCCTAAATTTGATCATAGGTCTAGGCTAACATTTGCTAATTTACATAATCTGATGAATCAATCATGAGCATCAGTCTAACTTTTTCCACACCTACATTTCTCAAATCCACATGCACATTAGTAAAAAATATAAGTATTGTATCTTTACATATTTAATAATTTTTTTGTATTGTACTTTACATATTTAATAATTTTCCATAATTCAACATTGTAATTGAATATTGTAAAATTAAATTATCTAATTGGCTTACTCTTTGGAATACCTAATGAAATTTTAATTAGTTTAATTTTACCAATAACCATTTCTTAAAAAGGGTTAAAATTTTGGTGAACCTAACCTATAAGTCTTATTATGTAACATTAGTTTGATCTAGGGTTTTTAAACTTCTAGGGCTTCAAATTATGTTTTGAATTCCTTATCATGGATTTTTCCCTAGAATTTGTATGTCTCTCTTATCATGTTATTATATTAATATTTAGAACATTTAAAGTGAAAAAAAAAGAACATATTATTCCTCCTAACCTTAAAGAGGGTGATATTTATTTTCCATATAACCAAGTCCAAGCTATCACTTCTCCAAGGGGTAAGGTAGCCATTCTTACAATGATAAAAAAAGTTAATCAACAAACCATTCTTAAAACCCATTCACCTCCCACATCTCCTGTAAATGGTGAGGGTATGATTATTCAATCCAAAATACCTATATTTCATCTTGGTGAAACCCTAAAAGATCAAACAATTAAAATGGGAATTTTCATAGAAAAATTTCAAAAGTAACATCAACATTTCAATTCAAATATCACATCATTGGAAAATCAACCTACATATACATATAATTTATAATGTTCTAGTGGTAGTCATTATTATGGAAATCATGTTTGGGTTAGTGCTCACATTATTATATTATTAATATGAGTTATAAATACAACTCATTATTGATATAGGTTGTGTGTGAGTGAGTTGTTCTCATAAATCACGTAGATAATCTTGAGTGAGAAAATAAAGGGATTAGAGGAGAATATTATGGGATTAGATGATGAACCTTGACTCCTCGATAATAAGATCTCATTGATCTATATAAATGTAATATCTTTCCATATTTTAATCATTATGGAATACTAGAAAATGAATTATATTTTTGTGTGCATTCATATTTTATTGTGAAATTTCATTGTTTCATGTGTGTTTAGCTTACAATAATCTAAACCAGAGTTATTATCTAGTATTAGCATACGTGCGAGTAATGAAATTGTAATGTTCGAAGGGGTAATTTCATTTATTTTATGATCACCCCATTCATGAGAGTCCCATGAAATTATATTCATATGATTTTTAAAAGTAGTTAAAGTATCCGCCATTGAATGAATTTCATTGCACTTGATAATTCATCTAAATGTTGTGCAAGATAAATTTGGAATTATTTTTATACTCACATGTCAAAATCATGCTTATCTAATAGATAACACCCTTCAAAATTTTGTATTGTCTCCAGTTTAAAGTCTACATTCACCCTATGAATATATCATATTCAATCTGATTGGATGGATGAAAATTTTGTGTAAGGTGCAAAGGAACATAGTTTTTGTGAGTCACCATCAAAACTTCAACATGACTTTAGTATTCAATGCCATCTAGTCTACCATATTTGATCTAAGTTTTAACAGTGGATCACATACATAGAAAATGGTGAGTGGGAATCTAAAACCTACTTATCTACTACTCAACATCACCTTTTGTAATTTATGAACAATCCTATCACTAACACATATCATATTTATTTCCATTGGTCTCATCTTTGAAATTGATTGAAATTTGACCTGTGTGTAATTGGAGTGCCTTCCTGTCAGAATATTTATTGTAAATTTTGACTACATCTTACCATATATTTCTTCCCACCACATTCCATTCACCCAATGCTGAGTTTAGATTCCCATTCATCCTCATCAATCTTGCAATTCATCTTTCACGTGGAGCATGCCAAAAGCATATTACAAAACTGTAAATATTTTTGTCATTATAGTTTTCAAAGTTAGTGTATGAAATTAAATATATTAAGTTTTTTCAAATTTTTGTATTATTTATTCATTGTGGTTTAATAATTATAAGATAATTTTGATAAATGTTTTAGGTTTAAGTTTGCTTATTTAGGACATAGTCTTTATTATTTAGAATTAGTAATTTGTTATAAATTTTAGTTTATAATTTAAAATCTATTATTTAGTTATCATTCTCTTTCTATTATAGGTTATTTTTTTATTAGATTCATAATATATAAATTTGTGTCATGTATTCTATTTTCTTTGAGTCACTTCATAAGTTTGGGATAATGTATTCGCATTTAGTGTCATAGTTTTTGGTCATTCCAAAATAAGTCAACAGTTTTGAGTATTTTATTTGGTCCATGTCAATAATTTATATATGTCATAGATGTTATGTATCCAAAATCCAAAGTTTCAATGTCATCTTTATCTTAAAAGAGTCAAAGTCACTTTTCAACATTGTAATGGATGCACTTTCATTAAAAACTGACGTCCAAAATATGTAATACCAAAACATCAAAATTTGAAAGAATTTTAAATATGTATATGAGTCAAACATCGAATTGGAGGATGATCGACCATAAAAACATTAATGCCTAACATCATGTCATTATATATGCCATCTAATGAAATAATCCAATTATTGTATGAGGATGGAGGACATAGGTGGTTGGAGGTCAAATAACTTCCTCTCACAATTCACTAGTGATGGGGCTGCATTTTGAGATAGTAACATTCTATGGGCCAAAAAGACTATGTTGAGGATGATCATCAGTAGAAGTGGTAACTATCTATGATGTGAGATATTGAGTGGAAAAAATCACATGCAATGGATACATCATAGATGATGAGGACTTAATCATCATTTTTTATTTTTTATTTTTTATTTTTTATTTTTTATTTTTTATTTTTTATTTTTTATTTTTTATTTTTTATTTTTTATTTTTTATTTTTTATTTTTTATTTTTTAGCATTTTTTGTGGTGTGATTTGAAATAAGAATAGAATTACATTCTTGTTCACATATGTAATAAATGATATCCTACATGAGATTTTTTTTTGATGTAAACATATAGTGAAAGATTAAAAATCACCAATGTAAGACATTCATGGATCTTGAAAAGGTTTGTTATAGATCCAGAAAAACATAGGAGGTGGACAGTTGATGAGGTTTTTGTTCAGATCAAGGTTTGTGGTAAACTTGTTTAAAACCATAAAAGGAGTGTGCCTTTCTTTGGATAAAGGTCATGAGCCAAATAGTTGGGCATACCACAGGGGTGAGCATACTTTAGATGAGTGTGAATATTTTTTTCACCATGTTCTCACTAAGGGGTGAATGTTATGGAAATAAAATTTACATTAGTCCTCACATTATTATATTATTAATATGAGTTGTAAATATAACTCATTATTATTAGAGGTTGTGTGTGTGTGATTTATTCTCACAATTCACATAGATAGGTTTGAGTGATAGAATAAAGGGATTAAAGGAGAAGATTACGAGATTAGATGATGAGCCTTGACCCCTTGATAATAGGAGCTCGTTGAGCTATATAAATGTAATATCTCTCCCTATTGTAATCATTATAGAATAACATAAAATCCCAATTGGCTTATATTTTTATGTGCATTCATATTTCATTACGAAATTTCATTGTTTCATGTGTTTTTATCTTATGATAATCTAAACCAGAGTTATTAGTCATGAATTTGTATCTTCATCAAGAAATATTGTGCCAAACAAGGTGTCATATCAAAATATGAATATAAAAGATAATTCATTTATAGTCATTGATTCAAAAAGAATACAAAAGGATGATAAGAGTAAAATTAATATTATAAGGGTAATACTTAGACAAAACTTGATCACATTAACTCCTCTACATCCTATAATGAGAACAACATATTATTGTGAACATCAAAGATGCATAGGCATCATATAGATAGTTTTTTGGGTCTAAAGAGGAAAATATAATGTATTTTTGATAATGGTGATCCTAAAATTGATACATATCACCTTTGATATTAAAAAAATTCAAAAAAATAAAATAAAAATCAATAAAATACAAAATCATTTAAATAAATCAAAAATTCAAAAATATTTAGCATTTCACATGTTTACTAGATTTTGCACATGTTGTTTAATTTATATTAGTAGATAGGATATCATTTATTTACACACATATTTTTCATGGTTACTTGAGTATGATATAGGTATACACTAGATTCATGATACATGATCATGCAGAGGTTGGATCTTTCCTCTTCCCATGTGACACATTGTGTTGGGGGCATATTGCTTCTTTTGATCATAATTGACATAGGTTTTATTATTTTATGATAATTTTCAATTATCATGTTGAGCTTATATACTAAAATATATACATGCCTATAATAATGTTTACATATTGCAAAATGTCACATATATTATATGTTACATGACATTTTTCTAACACATGTATGTAGGAACTAGTATGATATGATTATGCAAGTTGCTTATATTTCACTTATTCATATTATCATTTAGATTAGTTGAGTGTATTTCTTGTTTTCTATTTTTTTTGGAGTGTGGAACATTTCAACATGTTCCTTTCTTGTTGGCAAGAGTACCCTGAGTGTTATTTTATTTGGTGTGTGGACATTTGAAAATGTCCTCCCATTTGAGTGTGTGGCATTTGAACGTGCCCCTTGTTTTTGGTCTCTTTAAACCCCTTTTATGTGATATTGATTATTTTTGTGTGTGATTTATTATTTTTTGAGCTTGTGATTTTTACTTATATATGTTTCCATGATTCATATCTTGCATCTTAGGATTTTTTAGTTTTATACTATAAGTTTCATTAATATTTATACTTAGACATGTTGCCACTATGCTTCTTCACTACATGATTTATATAGATACAACATGGGTTTCTTATCATTTTAATATAATATGACTATAAAATAACATTTACCCTCACCTAAAAAAGGTACATATGTCATAGAGACATGATTCCACATACACATATTTGGTATAATTGATACAATTGACATGATTTAGATATACACTCAGGTCAAAATCTTATACGTTTATGCTATTTATAAACTTGGGATAATGTTTTTAGATTTATGGCAAAGTTTATACACAGTTACAAATAAAAAGTTATATTTTGACAAATAATTAATTTCTAGACACATTTTATGTGCATATGCCACACAAATTCACCAAATTATAGATACACATATATAATCATATGCATATATTCATAAACTGACCTTACCAAGCAACATCATTTGAAACTTTATCTACCTAAAATAGCTATATTCTTTGAGTAGTGTGATGAAGATTCAAAATTTCCAATGGAATTGGCACTTATTTCCTTTGAAATTTTATATGGTGATACCATTCTAATCTAGGCAAGGTTTGATAGATTGACTAGATTATTTAGGTTATGCAATTGAGAGTTAGTGCTCTTGATGGCTTTGGGCACAACTCACCCTTGCACTAGATTTTGGGAATGATCACCCTTGTTCTCATCTTCACTTATCAAAGTTTAATTTTTAAACCTCTATTGAATGATTTAACTAGGAATCATCATCAAGAAATCAAAACACAAAGGGGTAACAAGGTTGCATTGACACACGTGTATTCCTTCATTTCTCTCTTTTATTTCAATCATTTAAATTATTTCAATTTTAAAATTCCATACACTAATCACACTATAATAGGATATTGGTTATAATAAATACACACATAAAACAAATTAAAATAGGGTTCAAGCAAAGACAAGGTGTGTTTTACACACCATTGTACACTTTTATTTCCTTTAACCTTGTAATTTCATCCTTATGCATTTCTAGATTAAATGAGGGTAAAATGTAGATGATAAATCTTGATTTTATATGATAAAATAGTATTTCAAACTTGAAAAATATCACTTAAGGCTCAACCCTTTTGTTCATGATCTCTTCACATCCAAAATGCTCGCATTCCCCATCTCACTATGCCTAAATGCTTATATTATGGCTGAACCCAACTATTCTAATTATTTAGATCACTTGTAGCCCATATAATTCCTAAAAATTGATATACATATTATAATATTTGGATCTTTGACTTGTCTAGAAGGTCTCTTATTTTTAAATTATTGTTTATACTGTCAGAATCAACATCGATCCTATAGGATTGACATCGATCCCTATTTAAATCTTTTCTATTTTGAATAAAAAACCTATTTTATTAGCACCTCTAAATTAATCCTAATTATTTGTTTCCTAAACCATGGGTTTCACCTGTGATTGACATTTCTTATAGTTTCACATGAAGTTATCACCATTCATGATTTACCAATTATCCCCCATCCTGCTTTCACCAATAAGAGCGTATTGCTTTTGAGTTATGATTTTACACAATTATATTTTCCCCTACTATGGAATCCATTTCTAATCAATTATAAATCATACAAGAATATTATTTTTATGCCTATTAGCATGATCATTTTACTAATCTAAATGAAATGGATGTAGATTAGTTTAAATTACTTTGATTTCATATCTATATCATTGTATGCATCTTGTAATTTATTTTACTATTTTTATCTGCTTAATTGCTTCACAAAGTGGGATGAAATTATTGTTAAGAAGTTTATTACTCCCTGGGACTGGTCTAGCACTAGGCAACTCACTAACATATCCTATTAATCAAATCTTTTTTTAGTTTTCTCATGTGTGCAGGTAGTCCTTCCTAGCCAAAAAGGAGATCCCACATTCACTAGATCAATGGTGCACAATCTTCCAAATCATAGTTAGGACTTAAAACTTTGTATTTCAATTTGAGTTTTTAGTAATATATTTTCGTAAAGGAATTAACAAAAAACTACTTAAATAGTTATATAGAATTATATGCATATATATGCTAACATGTTCCAACCTCAAAAATATGTAACTAATGTTCCTGTAAAAGTCTATGTATATGCACTAAATATGTCTAAATATATGAATATTTAAAACCCTGTAACTATTTTCCATTAAATGTGTGTATATTCATGCCAGATGCCCTCAAAATAAATCTCAATCTATAAATATTTGTCTCATATTTATACCAAATTGATATTTTTACCATTTTAAACTCTATAAATCTTGTAATCTATGCCAAAAATGATTTTTATTCTCATGAATCCTTAAATCTCTATGACAATCCCCTTAATATGCCCCCCTTTTGAGGTGAGGTATATTGATTTTGAAGTACTCATCTCAAAATATAGGAGTTGACTACATCATGTTATGTAAAAATATGTAATCATGTATAAATAAGTTAACATGTGGAGAATATATCATCATAGTAATTTATATATTGCCAAAGCATATATGAAACATGTAACACAAGGCATAAAAGTGTCTTATCAAGATAGATATCATAACTAGGCATGTAATTGTAATAATCACTAATATAAAAATTGAATAAGATAGTGCAATAAAGGTATATGGTGTGAATCATAGCACTAAAAATAAGAAGAAACATGTGTGATATGGACCATGGCACTACAAATTCAATACACTCATTAAGCTAAGTAGACAATACTATTTTTATCCACTCATAATCACATAATGTCATGGTGATTATGCACATAATATAAGCACACACAATAAAACTTAATGTCACACAAGGCCAATGAATGCACACAATGAACAATAAAATGTCATGCGTAGTGTTAAGGGTCGCATACAATGAAAAATAAAAAATTTCAAACAAGGCCAAGAGCTAAATACAATGGAAAATCAAATTTCATACACAATGATAAGAGCTACATACAACAAGCCATAAAATGTTTCACATAAGGCCAAAGGATACACACAATGAACAATCAAATGTCACATAAATCTCCACATATACTGGACAATATTTTTTTTTACATAAAGCCAAGGGTCATATACAATATACAAGCAAGTATTATCATATTATGAAATTAAACAAAAACAATGAACCATAGAAGAAGTCAAACTATTATATACTATTAATCTATGTCATTGTCACAACATAAGTAAGTAGCATATCCATGAAATGTAGAACTATAAATAATACAAGAAAGATAAAATATGTGTAATAAATAATTTTAGATTGATAATATAATTGGAAAAAGGCCATAAAAATATATAATATGTATCAATGTGACCTAAGTAATAAGATGCCCCCAACATTGACATGGCCCCTAGGTATATGATTGTCTTACATCTATGCATTAATATATAATCTATAAAATGTATGTCTTGAATTTCACTCATATATATTATTAAATTCATGTGCATATTAAAAATTATATTTAATATACCAAACATGTGATAAATATTTTACATGAATAATGTAAACTAGCAAACATGTCATGCTTAGGCCATGATTTTTTATTATTAAAATATTTTGAATTTTTATTGAAATATTTGATAACAATAATTATGTGAATACCAATTCAAGTTCATTATGTTCATATCATTCCTCATGGGTTTTGTTTCAAATATATCAAAATGATAACCTCCTGTACCCACTTTTTCTATAACCACAATTGTGTTCAATCAGTTGGGTTTGATTTTTTCCTTTTCTCTATTTTTATACATTAGTATCCTTTTGATTTTGCTTAAATTCCAAGTCAAAAAATTAAAATTATAAAATTAAAAACTTATTTGTATAACCTCTCTTGAAGTGATCTATTTAAAATTTGATATGTTAAATATCTTGTATGCATTTTTTTTCCAGCATTTCTAACTCATGTAATCATATTTCCCAATATTTAGTGTCTTTGATAATTTCTATTAAAGAGACAAACAAAGATTGTATCTCTAGTTCTAAAGTAGATATTATTTATATCAAATAAAAAAGATAATAAGGTGCACTCTTTATATGTGTGTGAACACTTTTATGACATGCCCATAAATCCTATATAATTTGATTATGCCAATCCTCACCATTTTTTGTGACAATCTTACTTAATATTTTAACAAATGTTTTATTGGTTAATTCTAATTGCTTATTCAATTTTGGAAATGAGGATTAAATAAGGTATATTAAATTTTTTATTTATCAAAAAATATCTAAAATATCTTATTTTTTAAAATATGATCCATTATATGTGACAAAAACTAATGGGTTACCACATTATGAAATGATGTTTTTCGTTAAGAACTTACATATGTCCTCTCCTATAGTTGATTGCAATGGTATGAATTCAACCCATTTTTAAAAATACATTATAGATATAATAATGGATTTATGACCCTCTGTTCATTATGAATTTTTATTTCCAATCAAGTTGGATCCCCACAAGGAGAATGGCCATGGTGAAATAATAGGTTGTAATTCCTTGGATACTTCATGATTCAAATTATTATTTATGACATTAAGAACATATTTTTCATGTTTTTGGCAATCCTATTTCACTATAGGCCAATAGTATCCTTGTTTCAAAAAAAAATACATTTTTTTACTACTAAAATTGCATCCACATTCAATATCATGTACCTCAAGTAATGATATCTTAGCCTCTTCATGATTAAGGCATAAAAATAACTATCCATCAAATGATCATTTGAATAAGGCCCCAAAAATTATAACATAATGCATTATTTCCCATCTAAATTTACTTTTGTAATTTTGTGTCACATTTTATATAATAGTAGAATTATATATTAAAATTATAAATGTGACTATATTATTCTATATTATATGCATTTGAAGTTTATAAGTACTTTAAAAACCTATATCTATATTGTAGTAATTGAAGAATGTCTTAATTTTGATATAGTATAATTTATGTGATTATCATTGATGTTAATGGGAATCATAAATTTTTTTCTATCCATGGCATCAGTGTGGTTTTTTTTTTTAGGGATGATTTATATTGAAAATGTATTAAGGTATGTCTTTTACAGTCTAAGATCTCATTCTCTAAAATACACATATTGAGTGAGGTGTAATGAGAGAGCTTGGGGACTAATTAGGGGAATTTCATCCTCTCATTTAAAGATTTTTATTGAGATAATCCAACGCATAATCTAAAGGTATTGGGCTCCATTAAATATCCTATTTAGAATAGATCTCCAAGAGATGCAACACTACCACTAGAGATTCAATTCCTATTTTCCATTTGATACAAAACATATTCACACTAGTTAATATAATTCAATGAATTTATCCCCTTAAACTTAATTTCAATGTTTATAAAATAAGGGAAAGATCAATTGACAAAAAAGAAACATCAAAATGGAAATAGGGTAAAGCAAAAAAGTGAACTCTTTAGATCAAACAATAACATCAATGATTGAGAATTGAGAACATGCCTAGCTACAACTTTGCTATTATATGTCAAGTTTCATGAGAGGTCAAATGTTGGGAGATATATGGTACCTCCTCATTGTATCAATAATCTATATAATATTATTTCTCTATCACCTTTAGGTGTCATGAGAGACATGGTGCCTCCTCATTAGATCAGGCCTTCTAGGGCTCTAATAGCTCTAATGCCTCTAGGTCTTAGGATACATGTGGTGCCTCCTCATTAGATTATGCCTCCTAGGGATATGACATATCTAAATATTCTAAGGTGTTATGAGACACATTTCACATATTATTTAGATTAGGCATCCCAATGCTCTAACAAATTTGATGATTCTAAGTGTTAGGAGACATGTGGCACCTACTCATTAGATCAAGCCTCCTAGGGATCTAACACCTCTAGATGTTAAGGTAAACATGGAAATTAACCATTGGATCAATCCTAATGTGGATTTGATGCCTCTAGTTGTTAAGAGAAACATGGAACTTACTTATTAGATCAAGCCTCTAATGGATCTAACATCTTTGACACCTCCTAATGTTAGGAGATACATGGTACCTCCTCATTAGATCATGCCTCCTGATGCTCTAATAGCTCTCACACCTTTGAGATATAAAAAAGTTTTATAAAAACCTAAACCATTAAAAATAGACACACAAGGAAATAATGTCAACCTATTAGCCAAAATGATTATAGGAAAATTCCAACTTAGACTCTAAGATTGAGACTCTAGGAGAATCCACACATGAATTTTTTGCAAAAATTAGTTAACACCCAAAACATATTAAGTATGAAAAAACTTAAATATTGAAATGGATACAGCTATTTTTGGGATACAAATATCTATAAAATATCTTCAAGCATAATAAAGAACAACTATTAATGGTTGTGTAGTAGATTTTATTGATGGAGACTGAATTGGCATCCACATTTTTACTTGCACACATATCAAATGGGGATGATTTAGAGTGATGATATTTTTTAAAAATTTGTCATTTATATATCCCCTTTTATTCTATGGAAAGGGATGTGTGGGTCATAAGAAATTTTGAATATGCATGGAAAACACTGCCAAGTGTTTAGAACCTAAAATGTGGACCTCCATTATTAAACAAGTAGATAAGCAACCCAAATTTATTTTTAAAAAAATAGAAGAGGAAGAAGATCTTAATTATGATTTAGCATATAACATACTAGGATATAAATCCTCCAAGATATAATCTTGTGTGAAGAGTGATTTATTTATTTTCTCGTGTCTCACTTTGAATTCATGATCAAGCTTAAAGGTAAATTAATAGTGTAGAAATCCCGAAAGGGATTTATCTTTTAAATAAATTAGTTAAAGAAGGGAAGGTTCATATATTTTTATTTTTCAAACTATGCATCCATATCCATGGCATAAATACCTATGGATTCACTCTAGGACTTGCTCCATTGCTAACTAGGCCAAAAAACCTATGGTAGAAGTTTCCCAAATCACCCTTTATTAAAAAGAGATCTCGAGAATTACTTTTTGAAATTAAAGCTTCGTTTAGTCCTGATTTTTTGTTTATTTATGATCCATGATGGTTGGGAACCAATGCATCCAAGCTAAATGGTTGATCCAATAATTTGTTCATTTCTAAGGGGACTCTTAAACAATTAATTCAGTGACCTTTTAATGTTATTTAAGTTTAGTGATGACCTCTTATCATAAATAGAAGTTTTCTTCATTCATTTATTTAGTTTAGAATTTATGGTCTCTTTCTTACTAGTTACTATGAATAAGTTACCCCATCTATTAGACTATTCAATAATGTAATCCCATGTAATCATATTCTCTATGTTTTAACTTCTCAAATCATATTTTCAAGGTATTATCATCCTTTGGAAGGAAAAATATGAGGATCTAGGGACCAATTATTGGAAATCAATTTTATTCTTGATTTCATTGTAGGAATAGGTTTCCACTTATGAGGTACAAGGATATACTATTTGGGGGTTGGAAACAAAAGGAAAACACATGGGATAAAAATAAAATAACCAAAGTAACAAACAAGAAGGAAACACATAACATAAGCAAAATAAACTAACTCTAACCTATATTTACATTACTAGTTTCACCCATAGGGATACTTTGAGATCATAGTGGAAGGTACAAACAAGAACTAGTGATTTAATAATTTTCCATTCATAGGCAATGAGAGGTTATTTCCTTGGAGATCCTTTAGTCTAAAATAATTTTGCCCATGTAACTAATAAATTTGGTAAGGAACAACCCAAAGTGGGTCAATTTTAAAATGCTTCCCTTTTTTATCATACACTTTGTCCCACATAATAACCAAGTTTGACATGTGAAAGTATTTCACCTTTAATTTATTTTCAAACCATCTTTTGATAGTGTATTAATGCCTACTAAAGTTTTGCATGGCTTCATCTCTGACATATTCAATTTGAATAATGTCTAATATCTTTGAATTTTCCTTTCCATTATACTCCATGTATTAATGTATGAAATTATACATAGGTAGATTTAGAGTCACTGGGAAGATGGGTTTCAAACCATAGACCAACATGAAAGGATAACTCTTGAGATCTTGCTTATACCTAGTGCAATAATCCTAGAGTGCATATTTCAAAAATGAGTACCAATCCCTAGGTAAAATTTCTATGAATTAATTTATTAAATATATTAGGTTCTTGTTGGTTGACTTAGCTAGGCCATTCCATTCTAGGTATTAGTTTGAGGATAATTTTAGGGGGAAAAAAATTTTCATAGGCCCATTTAGTGAGTTCAGTTGACCAAAATGAGGGACCATTATCACATATAGATGAGGTTGAGATACCATACCATGTGGTTATATTATCCTCAGTGAAAATAATCAATTCCTTCATAGTGTTATTTCTATTCAACACTGTATCCATCGATATAGTACAATAATCAGTGGTTGTAAGCATAAAGTTGTGGCCTATTGATGAATTCGGGTTGATGACCCTGATGAAGTAAAGTCCCCACTAATAAATATGGTGTTCCTATATTATAGGTTGGAGGGTAATTTCTACATGAGATTCCTTCTTGGTCAAGGTTTGGAAGTTATAGAAAGTAAAAATATGAGGATGGTCATCCTTGAATATGGTGGGCCAGTAATACCTATCTCATAGGATCTTATGGGATGCTTCCATTCCTAAAGGGTGATAACTACCTAATTTCTCATGAAATTTTGTCATGAATTGTTTTTCTTATTTTTATAATAAGCATCTAAGACATATGCCTTCATAATTATTTTGGTAGATCACTCCTTTATTTAGCATGCAATGGGCTGACTTCAACCTAAGAGCCCTTTTCTTCAATTGGTTCAATATTAGAGGAGGGCTTCCATAAAGAAGATAGTGGATAATTGGATCATACTAGTCTTGATGGACTATTTATGATTGGTTGAGATGCACTAAAATAATTATTTCATTGATTTTAGTAATTAGCTAAGTGATTCCTTAGCCACTCAAAAATTTGATCGATTTGATTTCTAGGCCATACTCTTTTAGCTTGGTCACCCACCAATATTTTCACTCTCCCAACTCATTATGACCAAGCATGAGATTTATGTATGGGTATGGAACAATAACATGTACCTTGTTACTAAGGATATAATGGTGAAATTTATTCATGATCTTTACCAAATCATAGGCATGCTTGTCAAAGATGGAGTAATTTAGTTTGGAATCCTTAAAGCTCATGCTCATGAAGGCTATCATATGTTCATCTTGATTTAGCTTCCGAATGAGACCATGGATATGGTGTGTTCTAAAGTAAAATAGTAGAGGTAAAAGTCCTTATCATAATTTGGGCCAACTAATATTGATGCTTGCATGATGTCATCCTTGATGTATTGGAAGGATTTTCCAATCCATTACAATTTAGCTTATTATTTCATCATTACATTCAATGGATTATAAATTTCTAAAAAACTAGATATAAACTTACACACAACATTAATCTTTCCAAAAAATGACTTATATTCTTTCTTTTTATTAGGAAGAGGTATTATTTAAATGACATCAACACATTTGGGGTCAATAAAAATTCACTCCTTGGTGATAACATATCCAAGGAGTTTACCTTTCGTGATGCCAAAGATGCACTTATTTGGGTTGAGATAACTATGATATCTCTTACACCATTTGACATCTTATGTAGTTAGTGGATATCATAAAACCTACATTTTGAGAAAAATGTTAGGTCATACATATAAATAATTATGCATTTTCCTATCAAAGACTCAAAATAAAAGTACATGGATCTCTAGAAAGTGGCTCATTCATTAATGAGACCTAATGACATCCTATTATAAGTAAAATTTCCCCACTTTATTGTAAATGTAGTTTTCACTCTATTTTTGGGGTTTATTAGGACTTGGTTATATCTTAAGAATTTTTCTAAAAAAGGCATCATATGTGATCCACTCACCATATAAATTACTTCATCCAAAGAGGGCAGGGGATAATTTTATTTGTTATAATCCTAATTTAGGTTCCTATATTTGACACATGATTGAATTTATCCACTATTTTTATGAACATGCACTAAGTTGGTGACCCATATAGAATGTCTGAATATGAATATAATTAAAGACAAGAGGATTTTATGAACATATTTGTGAATGAGGGGATATGAGATTAGGTTCATAGGTCATTGTCTCAGCTTGTATGGATTTTTCCCTTGTTTGAGTGGGATAGTATGAATTATCACACTAGGGTCAAAGTCCTTAAAATCTATGTATGTCCAAGTAATGAAATATCTATTTCACAAAAGCAACCATTTGAATTGTTTTATTTTAGGTAAGTTATAGTAAAGACTAATATAAACATTCTTTGGGTTGTTCAATCAATCCTAAGTATATGGTGAGTGACATTTGTTTAGCATAGGTTGGTCTATTTGACTTGCATATAGATCTATCTAAAATGAACACACTTTATAATGAGATCATGCCTTTTAGGATGCAATTTTATCTCAAGTTCATTAAACCATATTCATTACATTCCTCATTCAAGGGATTGTCTCCATCTCTCTCATCTATGATTTGACCACTAAAGAACCCATATTTGTTAAAAAAATATATGATATGGTGATCATAGTAAAAAACCTAAAAGTTCTCAATATATTCTAGTACCGATGGTTAGTTTAAAATATCTATGGAATAATTTTGTATCTTTGAGTTATCCAAAGGGGCTAAATTCACATCTAAAGATGATAAGTAATATGCAACCTAGTTTTATTTTTAAGGATATAAATGATGTTTAATGCTTTAAATGCCTCTATCAAGTCTCATGCTCTATGTTTATATTTCATTAAGTATGATATATTACATAATAAATTACTTCTATACTTATTGTTTATTAATTCAAAATCCATAAAAAAATTTAGCTCATTGATTTTGTGCTTCAAGGAAATTTGTAGACTTCAGATCAAGGCTTCATACTCCACAAGGTTATTTGTGTAAGGGAATTATAACCTATAGTGATCTAAGTGTTGTTTTCCCTATGGTTCGATCAATAAAATCTCAGCAGTAGAACCTTGTTTATAATGGGCCCCATAAAATTATAGGGACATAAGTTTGATGAATGATAAATATTGTCAACTTAATATTTTATTTTTTATTTAGATAGGGTATAAATGTCTATGTCAGAGGATACTATGTTTATCTTCTCACTGACTACACTATATTTTATGATCATGTGTTTCATCTTGGGTTATTTTTCAACATAAATTTGATTATCCATGCCTCTCCAAGATAGACACATATGGGATAAGTTGATATCCATATATTTATTTAGATTTTTGGACTAATCTCTACTAAGTAACACCTCTTAAGCTTCTGATGTTTCCACTACTTGAATGCATATAATTTTATGGACTCAAGGTTCAAATTATAGTTTCATGTGGATTTTTATTATCTCACCTACCACATTGACCTTATAATTATCAATTTAAACCACTAATTTGTCTAATTTAATAGGTGTTATCCCTAACCTTTAATGAATTCTGGAAGACATGAAATTTATCGAGCTATGTGAGTCAACTAGACTATTATGTAAATTATTCTAAAATAATTTAACTGTAAAGAGGAAAGGGGGAACCTAAACCTTGTTCTTATGTATGAGAATATTGACATACATAATATTAGGCTTGGGCTGAGTTGGTTTGTCTAGCAAGGATTTTAGGAGGAGATTATTTACTCAATGATTTGGGTAAGCTCATGTAACATGATATTGGCCTTGATCTTATTATTTTATTAGACTATGTTATAACTATTTTTTCTATGAGTGGGATAGGTCTCATTAGGGGACTTAGGTTTAATGGATCTTAGAGGTGGAGTATCATTTAATTCTATAGGATTAAGAGGGGTTGCATCATTGTTGTGAGGAGTGGATATAGTAAGGGGTTGTTGTTGTGTCTAAATCCTAACAACATAGTTGTTTTGTAGTACTACTAAAAATCATGCACCTCATTAGTGGCCTCTTCTAGCCCATTTCCTCTTAGTTATGGAACTCCAAGGTATCTAATACCATATCCATTCTTGGGGATATTGTAAAACTAGGAACACCATGTTGATTGGTAGAATTTGGGTGGCTTGGTACCATTTCATATTCTTTCATTTATCTTTGGAAGATGTAAAAGGTACTTTATAACTTGATACAATCTAACTTACCATGTTAGGTTGTGTTATGAACATGACACTAGTTTTTTAGTACCAACTCACAAATGTTAATCTTTGGTAGATTATTGGAAAAGGACTCTAGTTGGTTACTAGAATGATTATAGGCACTATCACACATATGATAGGTGAAATTCCTATTGGTTTTATCCTCACCATTATTTATAACTTTCCTTTGGAGATTTAATAAGTCATATCTAATATTTTGTATTGTACATTGTATGGTGTCTAGCTCATTCTTGGTAGTTTTTTGGGGTATGCTCTAGACATTATTCATGGCTAGGATAATTGTTTAAATTTTATATTTAGGTTTTAATTCATTATTAATTGGGATAAGGAATCTCAAATGATGATTAGGCATATCATGCCTTAAATTAAGCTAGTTTGTCATGGGCACTGGTTGTGGCATCGACACATCCTAGTTGGTATTAATAATAGGGTTTGATGTAGGAGATTTGGAATTATATTTGGTATGGATGGTGCCATTTTGCCTTGAGGGTTCATTTTCCTATCTAATTTTATGGCCTCAACATATGTTAGTGGTAAATACACAATGAAGGTATCTCTGCATACAAATAATGTAGTCCATGGATCTAGGGCATTCTTATACATTTATAAAGCTAGCTAAGCATCAATACTATAAAAAAATGACCCTAATATACATATTATGTAACCTATAATTAAATGACCTAATCAAATCATTTAATTATCTATTGATGATATAAAAATATTGATATTGGACACTAGGGTCAATGACTTGTCGAAACTAAGGAAACAAGGTGTTTTTAAAATCCTTGCATCCTATGATGGAATCTTTAGGTAAGTTCAAAAAAAATTTATAAGTTATGTCCATTAGGGGGAAAAAAAATCCTAAAATACACATATTCATTATCAACATTCAATATTTTAAGGTTTGTCTTATAGAAATTCACATATTCCTCAAAAGTGCATCCTCTATTAGGTGTGAATTAGGGAAGGTACCTTTCTGGATTTCAAGGTTAATCATAAATGGCTCTAGGAACACTGATCATAAGCCTAAATAACCATGCCCTGGGTGAAACCATAAGGATATGCCTATTTTGGGTGGTCTAGTTGGGTTCACTAGGGGTCTTGGTTTCCTTCTATCAAATATATCCTTCCTATAAAGTAGTAGATGTAAGATTAATAACTAGCTAGGAATAGACTTAGATTTAGTGATCCATGTGGGAAGATGAAAATTATTATTATATTAAATCATGTTTTAAAAACTTTATATCAGATAGATATGGGGTTACCTCCTTATATCTCTAGTTATTGTTTATTCTAAGATCTCATTTTACCAAATATAACTATTGAGTTAAGTGCAATGAGTGATCTCAAAGAACAATTGAGAGACTTTGGTCCTATTATTTTAGGATTATTTTTAAAAAAACATAGGGCACAAGTTATAAGTATTGGGATCTATTAAATATCCCACTTGGAATAGATCTCTAAGAGATGCAACCCTACCACCAAAGATTTAATTCATCTTTCCCACTTGATACAAAACCTCATCACACTAGTTAATATAATTTAATGAATTTATCCCCTTACCCTTAGATTCACATTTTATAAAATAATTAAAATATCACATGACAACAAATAAACATCAAAAGGGAAAGAGGGTGAGGCCAAAAAAGGAGATCTCTAGATTTAAAAACAACATCAATTCTTGAGAACCAAGAACGTGTCAAGCTACACTTTTACCACTAAATGTTGAGTTTCATAGTAGATCAAGCTACAACCACATAGGGAAGGGAGTTAATAGGGAATGATGAATGCTTAATGCCTAGAATCTTTTCTATAAGTAAAGACATAAGAACTATATTTCTAATCACAGAGAGACCTATAAAGGTTTAAATAAAGTGCAAATAATTAAAGAAACAAATTATAATAGCTCAAATCTCATTCTAATTAATGAAAATATGTAGATAAATACATATTTAATTCCTTATCATTAACATTATTCATTAAACTAGAGAAATTGGGAGGACATTCATGAAACAAAAACCCTATAAGTATTTAAAAAGAGGCTTATATTAACCTTGAAAGTGTTCAATTACAAAAGTGTTATCCATAACAAAGTGTTACACAATAACATATATAGGAAATAGGATGGGATAACCTCTAAATACCATGATATCCCACTCTAACTAATCATTTCCAAAAATAGTTACATCAAATCATTAAATTTATCCCAAACTAAAAATAAAAATTAGTGAAGAGAAGGGATGGAGACACATTCACACAAATTTCATTTAGGTCCATAGAGATAATTATCTCTAGCTTGGTGGTGGTTCACTTCCTAGTTGTCTCTAAACTCCTTACTAAGCTGCCAATGATTGGTCCAAAAAATTAGCCTCTCACTTAAGATTCTATAGGTTGATAGGTGGCTCTTATAAGAACACTTATCCCTAATTTGATAACCTATCATACACCTTGAGAGGAGATCATTGACCTAGATAATTCTAGTTGTATACTAGGTGGTAAGTTCCAAGATATCCTTGGCTCTGGTCTTGTTGTATATTTTTACCTTTCTCCTCATGGATTCATTTAAATGTGCCAAGTGGACCTTTAATTCTATGGCCCAATAAAAGTGCCATCTAAATAAAATAGAATAGTGATGTTAACTTCACTAAATTAATAAAGGATATGGTACTTGATCTTCTCTAAGGGCCTAATGGTGGCTTGGACATTACTCAATAAGGCTTCAATGGAGGTTCTCGTGCATCTTATGAAGGTTTGATATAAATTTAGGTTTGTGAGGTGTATCAAATTTAATTATTGGAACATCCCCTTATGTATGATGGTAACTAACTTCTTTCAATTACTATCCACATGAATTATCCCATCCAAGTAGGCTTGTACTCACTGGAGAATATCTTTACTCTTATAGATATCTCTAGTCACTTCTCCAACATCTACAAACAATTGTGTAAGTGTTTCCTCCACTTTGCGAATCAAACCTATGGGGAATTTATTACTTACATGGGAATCAAGTGTTTTAAATTGTTCTTTAGATATTTCATTAACTTCTCAGAGAGATCATTAGTGGTCTAGAGCCATGAAACTACGTTGTCTTATACCTTCTCATCCCCACTAGTAATCCTCACTTTGGTGAGAGAGAAAATATCATGTTTATTCCTCCACACTATAGGGTTTCTATATTGATAAAATTTTAGTGTGAGTACCCTTTTCATCATCCCTAACTCCTAATCAAACTATATTTGGATGATTGGGTCCCTATGGTATACCATATCTAGTCTTTGTGCACCTAAAGATCTAATGGTCCCAATCTATCCCTACCTAACATCAGTTCACAAGGTGGTGGAATATGACATAGGAGGGGTGGTAGTTAAAGTGTAAGGTGAAATCATGGGTCAAAAATACAATAATGGAGGGGGCATATGAAATGAAATGAAAGATGAAGGAGGAAGTAGAAAGAAAGATGGAAGAGGTGACATGGGGTAAAAGGGATGAAACATAAAATAAGAAGCCCAAAGAATAAGTGAGACTACCATTAGTTTCAAGTCATGGATACCTAAGGGTAAATAACACCCAATATTTTAGTATTCATCATAAATAATAAATTTGTATATTTAACAAAAAGTCATTGGGGACCTAGGGTGATGAAAAAAGGGGTATAGATAGGAGTTATAAATGATGTTAGGGGATGAAAATGTTGCTTTGGATAAATCAATCTATTTATCTTATTTGGCCTCTTTTTAAGGTCTGTTTGTGGTGTAGATACCGAAGTAGATGTAGTAAAATTAGCCTTGTGTGAATATTGTGGGGCCTGAGTGACTATTTTCAATCCCAATGATGTGATAGGAGAAATAAGAGATATGAAAATGGGAACAATAGAAGTTACAAGAGCCACCATAGTGGTTGGGATACCCAAAAGGACTACTATTTTCATGGTAATTTTACTTATTAGAACCATGGAAAACATGTGAAAACTTGTAATTTTAGTTTTATTAGTGGCTAAGCTGACCTATGGGATAAGGCCAAGAGTCATTAGTGGAAAAAACTATGCTAGTGGTGTTGAAGATGATAATAATTGGGCTACAAAGAAACTTGGAAGAGTATGGAAACTCAAAGGAACTGGGTAACTTGAAATAACTAGGAAACTACATGGAATTAAGAAGTTTGAAGAATAAAATATCTCCAAAGTTAGAGAGCCAAGTGGAACATAGGCATTTATAGGGGTTGGAATAAGGGGAATCACTAGAGGGGAGGCTACACTTGGTTTAGTAGACATAAAACCTAAAATTAAATAGAGCTAAGGGATTTAGGCATGTGTTTTTATCATGTTTGTTATGTAAAGGGTCATAAAGGGGGTAGGAAAAACTTGTGCCATTGACACCTCTGAGGACATTGCAAGCTAGTCCTAAGGTGGGATATAATATTATTTTGAGATACTTTTAAAATGAAGAGCATTGGTAGCATGGGACTGGCCTACCTTGGAATGACTACAGGTGAGGTAGATGCCAAATTTGAAGGAGTTGTAGTAGTTAGGACCCCTTTAAATATTTACCAATAGATACTCTTTGTCCTCATAGATACATCAAAAATAGGTCCTTATGGGGCTTATTATGGGAAGACTAATTACACTAGTGATGGTTTTAGAGGGGTAGATCTCTCTTCCAACATAGGCCCAATCTATACTTTCACTTGGGCCTTTAAACATGTTATTTTCTCTAATTTTATAATTACCTCATCATCATTTTCTAGGTTAAGGTGAATTTATTCATAGAGGTGGCCCTCATGGTGGTAGTTGATATTAAGGCATAACTAATATTTTTCCACATGAGCTTGTACTATGCCCCTTGAGGATCCCACTCTTTTTGTTTTTCCTTGCCCATATTAAATGAGTATATTTAGTGGGCTAGGATTGTAGTTCTTGTAGGATTTTATATTCATGGTGATCAATGACCACATGCAATGTGGGATATGCCTTTTATATCCTACCAAAGCAAAGACCCAAGATTATTTTAGGCAATTGGTAAGCTATCTCTTGTTTTATAGGTGATATAGGACCATGTATGGTAGAAAGATAGGTGTTTTTATCTCCAAACTCCTCTATTCATGAAATTCCCATGATATTAAGCATTACATAAAAGGGAAGGTAGGGACAACTACAAAATTTTGTCCTTTATTTTAGGAATAATCTAGGATCATCCTCGGGTATGATTTTAGGTATTTGAATCCATAAATGGATTTTTCATGAATAGTCTCCAAGAGATGTACTATTACCACTGAAAGTTTAATATAAAGTTCATACACACAGGTCTAATTATCAATGATTATTATGAGATTTTGAGAATTATGATTTCTATTTCTAAACAAAAGGGGAATAAGTAGTTTAATCTCAAAAAATAAAAACAAAAGAGAGGTAAGGGTAAGGTATAGAGGAGAGCCTCCAGGTCTAGAATGAACTCAATGCATTGATCATTGAACCAAGTTAGCTTTCCATAGTTGTACCTATAGATTGAGTTTCACTAAAGTTTTACCTCTAAGAACATATAATGGGAAGAGACAAAGGAATATAGAGGTATGACTCAAATATAATCCCATTAAAATTACTATAAAATGGAAATGAGATAACTCCCACAATGATTATAATATCTAAGCACATCATAACCATGTCACACATAAAGCAATAAAGTATTAATCCAATTAACATATAATTGAAAATCATTCAAAAATGGAGATGAAAAAGAATTAGACATAAAGAAACCCATTATATAGAAAACATGAATTATATTCATTAAATTAATTAAGTGATGTTATAATAATTGATTTGGGCCAAGTTTACAATTTAGACAAATGAAGGAAAAAACAAGTGATATCTTAGTTATAATCCAACACCACCTTCATCTAGGGTTTTGATGGCTTGATCGATTGGATGGGAAATGGATGAGTAATTTATATTATACTATATGAGTGTTCATATCCCCAATAGAGATACCTTTGGTCATGTTCATGGCCTTACTCCATTATAAGATAGGTCAGAAAGCCTATAGTGAAGATTGTTTGTATAGCCCTTTCGAGGTAGACTCAAAATTTAGATTTTGCATGATTTCCTTATTATTTTCTAAGATTCCATTTGAAAATATTTTCATTTATTAGTCTTATCCATTTAGGGTTAAATACTAAGCCAAATGTGAACATATGATGAGGAAGTTATGAATACCAATCTAGTCTTTGATTAACACAAATAATCTAGTATTTTCTTGAGATGTTTTATTAAGTGCAACTTGGTGGATCTATTAGGATGTGGAATACTATAAAATACACACATTTATTTTATAATCATTGTAATCTTAGATATGGAATGTAAAAATTTTCAATTACCACCCTATAATTAGTTAGATCAAAGTTTGAACTTGGTTTTTCCTACTTTTCAACAATCCTTCTGGGATTTGGCCTTCAACTAGAGTAGCTACTAATAGGTCTAGGAATTAGAGGAACATCAAAAAATAAATAGAGATTTGGGGGTCAAAAATAAATAAAATCACATAGAAAAAGTTAACACAAAATGAAAAATAGATGTATCTAATATATACATTACCACCTCTACTCAGATTACTTAGAAACTACACTGGAGGGGACAACTGATAAATAATATTTCAGGAACTACCCATTTACTAGAAGTGGTAGGACATTACCCTCAATATATTTGAGATAAAAGGAATTATATACTAGGATTTTGGCTATCTATTATGGGATAATATATAGGGTATAAAATTTTGAATGTTGGTCTTTCTTTTCATGAGCCTTATCCCACATTATGACTCGATCATAGATTCTAAAGGTCTTTATCTTTTCCCTATTATCAAACCACATTTTGAATATATATTGTTTTTTTTTAAATATTAACATAGATGATTTCTAGGCCTCCTATAATTGAATTAGGTTGAGGAGTTTGGAATTAACTTTATCATCTGATTCCATGAATTGTTGCATGAAATTATAAGTTGCCAGCCTGAGCGTAACTACCATGATTGGATCTAGTCCATAAACTAGAAATAAAGGATATATTTTGAGGGATTTTTATACTTTGTGTGGTATTAAAATAGGGTGAAATTTATTAATGAGTTTCATTCCTATGGATTTTATCCATCTAATTTCTTTATGACATCAATCAAATTTTTGTTAGTGGACTCCACCAATCTTTTCCCTTATAGGTAGTGATTGGATGAAAAATTTAGTGTGATCCTATTATCATAGGACCATTATATGAATTATATGGATTGAAAGGTAGGAAAATTATCACATATTAAACAAATATGGACCCCAAAATGAGTGGTTATGGTATTCTCAAGGAATTTTATGACTTTGACAGTAGTGCTTCTTTTGGATGAAACTGCCTCAGACCACCTAGTGTAATAATCTGTGCCCATAAGAAAGAAATTATGTCAAAATTATGAATTTGGGTTGATGATCCCCATGAAATCTAGTCCCCATTGTGAAAATGGTATAGAATCCATAATAGGATGTAGTGGAATTGTTGCATGTGTTTATCTTTTATCCAAGGTCTAACACTGATGGTAGAAGTGTACTTGGTCATGAATATATTTGAATAGTGTGGGCCAATAGTAGCTTACCCAAATAGATTTTTGGTCCATGGAATTTGATGTAGGATGGATGACTCCTAATTTTTCATAGAAAATTGTCATCATTTCTTTGGCCTCTTCTTGTGATACACATTAGAGGTAGATTCCTTCATGGTTCCTTCTGAAAAGAACTCCCTTATTCATAATATATTATGTGGACTTAAACCATAGGGTCATCCTATGTGTGTGGTTTAATATCATAGGTACGCTTCCATAGAGTATAAAGTGTATTATTAGGGCATACTAGTTTGATTTTAGTACCCTCTTCTGGTTAACTTGGTGTACTAGAATCCTCAGGTCTATCTTCACTATTAGCTAAGTAAGGCATTATCCTCTACCTAGTATAGCTAGCTTGATTTATAATTCATAATCATGTAACTTTTTCATACATTGGCCTCTTATTTTTACTAGCTCAATCTTCCCCATCATCTATTTTATAGTCGGGTCTGGGACAATAACATGTACATTTTTTTTAAGGATATAATGTTTGAATTTTTTCATTGCCTTGACCAAGGTATATATGTGCTTATCTAGAGTAGAATATTTGAGCTCAGTATCCTTAAGGTTAGTTCTCATAAAATCCATGTGGTGATATTCTCCTTCTAACCTTTGGGGTGAGGCAAGTGGAGATGGTGTGTTATGAAGCGAAGGGATAGATATATAAATCTTACATATAATATAGGCTGATGAGGACGAGGGATTGCATAATAACATATTTAATATCTTGAAAATACTTATTTGATTCTAAATGACATTCCAATTTAGCATCTTATTTCAACATTACATTCAATGATTTTACTATTTTAATAAATCCAAAAATAAATTTACACACAAAGTTGATTTTCCCAAAGAAATATTTTAGTTCCTTCTTATTGTTAGGTATAGGTAGTTTAAAAATTACATCAACCCTTTCAAAGTTGATATCAGTACCTTATTTTATAATGATGTGATTGATAAGATTACCTTCAGTGAAACTAAACATGCTCTTCTTTTGGTTTGAGTAAATTCTATACCTTATACATCTTTCAAATACCCTTTCCAAGTGGCGCACTTGATCTGACCTCTATTTTGAAAACATAGTTAGGTCATCCATGTAGATTATTATATATTACCTATTAGTCCTTCAAAATTGAAGTTCATTTCCTTTTGGAAAGTGGCACCAGTGTTGATTAACCTAAAAGGAATTCATTTATAATCAAATGTTCCCCACTTAGTGGTGAAAGTAGTCTTAGTTCTATCTTAAGGGTTGACTAAGACCTGGTTGTGTCCTGAGAAGCCATCCAAAAATGACATCATTTGAGACCCACTCACCATTTATATCACATTGTCTAAGGAGGGAAATGGGTAATTATCTTTATCTAAGGCTCATTTTATGTTCCATAAGTCCATACACAAGTAGATTTATCCATTCTTCTTTCACACCAAGATGAGGTTGGCCACCCAAGTAGAGTGGTAGACTAGGAAAATTATCCCTATAGATAACAACTTATAGACTTGCTTATGTATCAAGGGCTCTAGGATTAGATTTACTGGACTCTATATTTACTTAAAGGGTTTTTTGTTGGGTTTTAAGGGGATAATATGAGTGATTACTCTCTAATCAAATAAATTAATGTCTCCATAGGCCTAGGAAATCACATCCTTATATCTCAACAATAACCTTAGTAACTACTTTAATTCTTGGTCCATCTAATAAGGACCCACATTAACCATTTGGGGATTTTTTGTAGGACCAAGGTTAATGATTCGACACTTTTGGTCCTCAAACTTGGGTCTTTTAGATTGAAAAGTAGGGTCTAATGCATCTAATTCTCTTTCTAATGAGATCATCCCCTTCCAAATCTAGTTCCCATGAATATTCAAGATACCATATTTATCTAGATTATTCCCAGGGTTGTCTTTGTCTTTCTCATATATAACTTGGGCTTTGAATATTACCTCATTATTGAGGAATTGGATGATTTGGTGGTTATACTATAATACTTAGAAGTTTTTCACATTTTTTAAAATAGAGGGACATGGGATGAGTTCCACATAGAAATCTTGTAGTTTAGTGGCATCTAAGGGAGTTAGGTTTGCTACTACAAATGCTAGTGAGTCTATCATTTGGTTTTCCTCCTAGGGAATAAGGATGATGTTAAATGTGTTAGAAATATCGATTAGGTACCAATATCTATATTTATACCTTCTAAAGTATGATAAATTGCATTGAAATTTAGTCTTGATCTTGTTGACCACCAGATCAAAACTGGCAAATACTCTTAGTTCATTTTCCTTATGTTTTAAATAAAATTTCAATCCAAGAATTAGAGCTTCATACTCCACCATGTTATTTGTTCATGGAAACTATAACCTATATGATGCTAGATTTTTTCTCCTTAGGGGATCTATAAGTAGAATACTGGCCCTGATACCTTATTTAGATTGAGATCCATATACATAAAGAGACCAAAGGCCCAACATGATTTGGTTTTGACTAGTTTGATATTTGGGTGGATTTGTGCTCAGTGTGTAGATGCCTATGTCTGAGGAAACTAAGTTTACTTTATCATTAATGGTGTTGTACTTGGTTATCATATGTTTCATGTGGGGTTCTCTATCTACACGTATTTAGTTGGATACTATTATCATTGTGACCACATATAGGATAAATTTGTGTCCATATACCCATTCAGGGATTTGGACTAGCCTTTATTGAGGAGCATAACATAGGCTTTAGGGATATCTACTACTTGAATGTATATTAAGTGTTTAATCATAGGCTGAAACTCCATCTATATGTGTACATTTAGTAGTTCACCTGTAAATTTTAATTATGACTTGTATATCTAGAACACTACCTTGTCTAACTTTAGGAGGGCCAAACTAAGTTTCTCACATACACCTATTAGCATCACATTCATTAAGGTTCCAAAATATATTAAGAATTTATGTTGATTATATCTAAAAAAATAGATGGTTAGGAGGAAAGGGGGTGTCTCTATCTTATTTTTATGGATAAGTACATTGGTGTGTGTTGTTTTAGTTTTGGTTGGGCTTGTGGGGTTGACTTTTGAGTTTAATAAGCATGAGTTCCTATTGTTCTATGATTTAACAAGCTTATAAAGGGTGATGTTTGCCTTGATATTTTTCATATCATTCACTATGTCATAACCTCCTTTAATTTAGACTGATGGTTTTTTTGTAGGTACCTTATGTTCTTGAGGTCTTGGAGGTGGGGGATCATTCCTAACATTTTGGTCTAGTGGGGTTGCACCATTATTAGTGGGTGTCGAGGTAGTAAGGGGTTGTTGTTGTTACTTATTCCCAAGGGTGTAGTTTTTCCTTTTAAATTATTGGAATTCTTAAACCTCATTAATACCCTCTTTTGGCTTGTTTTCTTCTTGTATAGGGAAATTAATAGTCTATAACACCATATTAGTACTAGGAAATTTACCTAAGTTGGAGGATTCAAGATGATTAGGGACCATATAATATTCTTCTATTTCCTTCTGGAAGATTTCAAAAGAAGAACTGAACTCTATATAGTCTAGTTCCTCATGTGATTCTATTTAATGCACTCAATACTAGTTAGGTAAGCCTATCTCAAACATATTTATTCTGGGTAGCCTATTGGGTGTAGGTTATAGGGGGTTGTGAGGAAAATTATAGTTCTTTTTTGGTTTCTGATATGTGAAGTTTTTGTTAGAAATTTTTGCATTAGAGTTAATCACCTATCTTTGTATCCCAAGGAAGTCATTGTTAAGTATTTATACCATCTACTAAATTGCATCTAACTCAGTATTGGTAGACTCTTGAGATGTGGTTTGGGTATTATTAGTTTTAGCCAATGTCACCTAATTTTGAGTTTAGGGTGCTAGTTCATGTTTCCCTAGGTTAAAGAAACATAGTTTTTGCTTTGAAGTGGGATGACCCAACATGAGTTGATGCATTATATAGAGTGGATAAATTATTGGGGTATTTTGATTAATGTTGGGAAATAATTTCAACATAAACATTTATGGTAGCACACTAGGAGTGGGGGTCATTATGTGACCTTATGGGTTTAGTTGCCTATCAACTTTTATGGCCCTTGTATAATCTAAGTATAGGTCTATTATGGTTATGTCCCTTCACAGGAACATGGATATCCAAGGGTCTAATAAATCCTTATACATTTCAAGTTCTAACTGAGGGTTGGGTTGATAAAACATGGTTACTTGGCTATACATATTTTGAAACCTAAAATTGAAGTTCTTAATGGGTTTATTGGGTTTCCTTTTAATACAAGAAAATTGTTAGTATAGGATAATGGGGTTTATAACTTGTCTAAATTGGGTGAGGAAAGTAGTATTGAAATGGTCCCAACTCAGGATAGAGTCTTCAAAAAGGTTGAGGATCCAACCATATGTTGAGTCCATTAGGGTAGAGGGGAAAAGCCTACATGCCATATATTCATGTTATACATTTAAAAGAATCAGGGAAGTTTTGTAGGATGTTATGTGCTCTTATGTAGTTCATCCCATGCTAGGGGTGAAATGTGGAAGATACCTCTAAGGCTTCTTAGATAAATCATGGATGACTTATGGGACATTAATGGTAGAGCCATCTAACTAGGCCATCCTAGGTTGTAAATTTGGAAGAGGTAGGGAAGTTAAACTAATGGGAATCATGGTAGGTATGGGTTGTTTTATATTGGGTTTTATATGGAAAAATAAGGAGGAAATTACCAATCAACCTCGACAAGACCTAACCCTACTAATAGGCAAACTAGTCTCTAGGATGCTTCACAATCAAATACGGGTTAGAACATTACTATCAATAAGAAAATTCTCAATGTCCTAATAAAAAAAAATCAATGAAAAAGGTGAAGCATTCTTATGAGAAGCCCTCCATTTAGCACTAACTATTGTTTGTTCCAAACTCCTCTATTCATGAAATTCCCATGAGACTGGGGATTACCTAAAAGGGAATGTGAGGACAACTGTGGAATTTTATCCTCTATTCAAGGAATAATTTGGGATCGGTCTTGGGCATGATTTTAGGTATTTGAATTCATAAATGGATTCTGCATGAATAGTCTCTAAGAGATTCACTACTACTACTAAAAGTTCAATATAAGGTTTATACACATAAGTCTAATTGTTAAACATTATTATGAAAGTTTGAGAATTATGCCTTTTTTTATAAACAAAAGGGGAATAAGTAGTTCAATATCAGAAAATAAACACAAAATATAGGAAAGGGTAAGGTAGATAAGAGTTCCTCCATGTTTAAAATGAACTCAGTTCATTGATCATTGAACCAAGTGACCTTGCCATAGTTGTACCATTGTAGACTAAGTTTCATTAAATTTATACCTCCAAGAACATATAGTGGTAAGAGTATGAGAAATCTATGGGTATGCCTCAAATATAATCCCTCACTAAATATAAGTAATAGGGTTTTATAATAAACTACACATAAACACCATATAATAATTTTTAGATTAACACACAAATTAACAATACTAAAAAGGGAAACAAGGTAACTCATATGGTGATTATAATAGCTAAGCACATAATAAACATATCACAAATAAATAAAAAAATTATTAATCTAATTAACCTAGCATTGAAAATCATTCAAGAATGGAGATCAAAGAGAATTGTGACACTGAATAAACCTTCTTACAAAAATAGGAACTGTATTCATTGAATTAAGTGTTGTTACAATAACTAATTTTGGAAAACTTTACAATCTAATGAGATGAAAGAAAAGGTATGTGAGATCTTGGATATAATTTGACAATAGTTTTAAGCAATTTGTAGTAGACCCTATATTATAATATGACTTTTCCTTATATAGATAAGGATGGGGATCAATTCTAAATAGCATGAGGATCCCACCCTAGGCCATGATGGCCACTCCTAATAGTTACAACTAAAAATAAAAAAATAAAAAAATAAATCCATTTAAACCTATAAAATATCTATGGGGATCACTTAATTGATACACAAAGGTGGTTGCAAAGGTCCAGCTCCTAACTACTTGTCCAGCTCCTAACTACTTTGATCTAGCATCCCTGGCCTCTAATGTGGTTACCATAAGGTCAAACTCCTTGTCCATATTGTCAAGGTTCATTAGGGGATCCATAAATTTTACCTTGGCTTGATTTGTAAGTCTTTGATAGACTTGGATGGCTGATTCCATTGATATTTGGACCCTAATGACCTAGTTGATGCTTGTCATGGACTGCATTGATAGATCCATAACTACTCAGGCCCCTTCCATGTTTTCTCTATATATCTTCTCATTAATGACCTTGTTTAATTAACCCAATTATGTAGAGGTATTAGTAAAAATAACTTTGAATCAAGCTTACCTTCCTTAGGCTTATATCTACTAGCCCTCTCAAAGCACTATTTAAGATGGTTTGACAATTTCATAAGGTTTCCAAGATAAATCATTAGTTAATAAAGTACCCTTTATCCTTCTATATAAACACATAAAGTTGTATATTTAAAATCTAGAGGGAAATATTTTGTTTTCACGGTCCTCTCTTTTAGGTCTCTCTTTAGTATCCCTCTGAATTTAATTGTATTGATGTTTTGTCAAATATATAGGGTTTCAACACCAAAAAAGACATTTTTAAATACCCATTAAGGGTTTACAACTCTATATAAAGTTTTGATATCCAAATCTCAATACAAATGTACTAACTCAACCTATTTCTTCTAATAATTAGGCCTCTATTAGGTATCCCAAGCCTTAGACAGAGTTTTAACTCTTATAGGCTCCACATGTGTCAAAAATTTAAATGAATTTTTGATTTAAATTTATAATTAAAAACCTAAATTTAATTCCAAATTTAGAAGTTTTCATCACTCTATAAATAGATAAATTTTAAAATGACCAAAACTCTTCAGTAGGTAATTTGTGTAGGTTGAGAGAGGTAAAATAAAGGTTTCCTAATGAAATTCAAAGTTTAAATGACTTAAAATGAATATAAAATGTATGTGTAACCCTAATAACAAACTATATCTTAATGTAATTAATCTCAAACATAAAGAAAATTCAAAAACTTTTGATTTCTTATTGTCACAATGCTTGTAAAAGTAGGGTACAGGCCTGTAAGGTAAAATGGGAGATTTTAGTGAAAATATGAAATTTATTTGAGATTTAAACTTTAACACAAGTTTTAATCCACTCTAAAACAATTTAAAAATGTTTTATCAATCTCAAAGATCAATAAAAAGTGCAAGAAACACTTTATATCACCAAAAACCTTAATAACATTACACATAATTACATGGGCCTAAATTTATTCCTTCTCAGTCTAAAGATGATCAATAATTATTTAGTATTATAGAAATAAGAATTTTAAAATGTAAACTCACACATTAAGATATTAAATTCAATAAATACATAACACATTTAATATTCTCATTCTCATGTATTGAAATTTAAATTTCACAATGTACATACACATGATTTCTTTAAAGAAACAATCCCCTATTTAGGATCAGAGTTAATTCACTATTTATTAGAGAAAAAAAATTATATACTTATTAAAAATAATTAATTATAAGTTTTAAAATCATTATATATTTCTGAAAATTTCTCTAACTATTCTGGACTGCCTCCAACTTAGGCTTTACTTTAACCAATGTAATTTTCAGCTTACAATAAAGTTTTAACCAAGCATAAGAGACCAAAAAGGGTGGTAAATCACAAAAAAGGTACCTAATACACATAAAACACCTATAATAACCAAGATACATAAAAAAACCTATCAAATAGTTTTTAAATAACCTTAAATTTAACAGAAATCCTTCAAATATTTGAATTGAGCATTTTGGCAGGAAAATGCCAAAGAGGCTCGAATTCAAATTTGAAAAATAAATAATGTCTATAAATGATTCATAAAATATATTTATACTTTTAATACCCTTTAAATACATAAAATAATTGAATCAAACCAAAATTTAATAGAACAAGCCATACAAATTTAAACTAGAAGTGATACTCCTGCATCATACTCCTAAGGGGAAGAAAAAGTAGATTCATGAATTGTTGTTCATGAGGTCTTAAACAGTATTAACATGTTTATTGATATATTATTATATCATCCAAGTGGAATATTCATGAGGATGGTGTTTCTACTTTACTAGATACTAAAAATACTCTTTGTTTTTTGTTTTCTTGAAAATCTTCTTGTCCAATATGATCTCTAGCTCCTCCTTCTTGGATTTTATCAACCGATTTGACCATTCATGGACTATTGTACCTTATCCTCCTATTTTTTAATCACTATCATCACCTTATTTAAATGGATATAATTTTCAACATTGAAAATGGGAGAGATGCCCACTCCAATGGTCAACTCTATCTCATAAGCATTATTAGAAAATTTCTTTATAACTTTTCAAGGACCTATCTTTTTCATTTTGAGTTTATTATACTTACTTTTTGGAAATTTATTCTTCCTCAATTAATCCAGGACCATGTCACCAATATCAAAACTGACTTCTCTTCTCTTCAAGTTTATCTTCTTCTTGTATTTCTCCACACTTGTCTCTAACTATTTTTTCATTTGTTCATGCACTTTGCATATACATAATAAATTCCTCTCCTTCAACACTTATTTTTTCCATTTTAATCAAATCTCTCAATTCAAATACTTCACTTGAATACATGCCATACATTACTTGGAATGAACTCATACAAATGATCCTATTGGAAGAGTCATTGTGTGTAAAATCTACTCATGGTAGTACCAATTCCCATTGCTTGGGATTATCTCTTGATAGGAACCTTAACAAGTTTCCTAAGTTCATGTTAACCACCTTAGTTTGTCATTCCTTTTGAGTGTGGTATGTTGAACTAAAACTCAAATTTAATCTAATATTTTTCCACAAGGTCCTCTAAATGTGACCTACAACTTTGGTGTCCCTATTAGATATGATGCTTAGTGGGAGTCCATGTAGTCTACCTACCTCCTTAAATAAAAAAATTGATATATTTATAGCATCATTGGTATTTTTTCAAGTTATAAAGTGGACCATATTGAAAAACTTGTCCACCACTATAAAGATAGAATCATAGCCTCATTGAGTTCTAGGTAGTCCCATGGTCTATTTTAGATAGGTAAAGGCTGATACAAACATGTATTTATTCTTTTACCCTTAACATTTAAATAAAAATTACATGTTTCTAGATACCTTCTTACCTCATCTTACATTCTACGCCAAAAGTAATGCCTAATGAGATGCTCTAATGTCTTATCAAATCCAAAGTGCCCTGTCATGCTCCCACAATGCTTATCTTTGATCAAGTTATCCCTCATTGAACTCTTTACAACACATAACTATATCCCTTTGAATAATAAGACATATTGTATCATGTAATTCAACCATGGTTTTTTTTCAATGTATTTATATGCTTACAAGGTTTATAGGCCTCTTGAAAATTTTCATCACTCCCATACAACTCCTTAATGGATTTGATTCCTACAATCTCAAGCTAAAATTCATTGGCTATAAATTCCCTCCTACCCAAAGGATCTGCCACCTTGTTACTCTAGAATTTCTTATGTTTGATTTTAAAACTAAAATTCAACAAATATTCCATCTATTTCATATGCCTATGATTGAGTTTGGGTTGACTAGTGATAAATTTTAGAGTATGGTTATTTATGAAGATCATAAACTCTTTAGGCATTAGATACTGCCTCCACTTTCTCAAGGACTACACCATTGCATAAAACTCCAAATCATAATATGAGTAATTATTTTTATCATCATTTGATTTTTCACTAAATTAGGCATTATGAATACCCTCATGACTTAAGACAACCCAAATGGATATTCTACCTATATCACACTCCACCTGGAAGACTTTGTTGAAATCAAGGAGTGCTAGGATGGGTTATTTAGTAATTTTCTTCAAAAATTGAAAATTTATCTCAGCTAAGTTAATCCACACAAAAAATTTCATATATGATCTGATAGTGTCTATTATTAGAGAACAAATTCCACTAAAGTTTCTAATGAATTCCCTATAAAATCTTGCAAGGCCATGAAAAATTCTTACCTTTCTAGCTGACTTGAGAGTTGGTCACTCCATTATGGATTTCAATTTGTCCATATTTGTTTTTGACACTCCTTGATATACCACAAAGCCAAGGTATGATAATTATGTCTTCATGAATACACATTTATTTATATTTATTAGTAACTTATCCTCTTGTAATCTTCTCATAACCACATTCAAATGATGGAGATGTTCTTCTTTTTTATGACTATAAATCAAAATATCATCCAAATAAGGTACAAAAAAATTACCTATGAAGGGCTTAATAAATTCATTCATGATCCTCATGAATGTATTATGTGAAATAGGGAATCCAAATTCCATGACAAGACATTTATATAGCCCATCATTAGTCTTGGAGGCTATTTTCCATTCATTTCTATGCCTAATTCTAATTTGATAATATCCACTTTTGAGGTCAATATTGGTTAAATAGTTTGACCCACTTAGATAATCCATAAATTTTTTAATCCTTTAGAGAGACAACATGTAACTTATAGTGATATTTTTGATTGCTCTTGAATCTGTGCACATCCTCCAATCTCATTCTTTCTTGGGCACTAACATTGTTGTCACTACACATGGTTTGAGACTCTCGTTAAGCAACCCCTTATCCAAAATTTATTGAACTTAATTTTTGATCTCAACATTTTATTTTGGTGTCATATTATATGTATCCTTATTAGGCAATCTTGATCTTGGAATGAATTCAATATGATGACTGATTATTCTAATTGATGGAATCTCACTAGGTAGTTCATCTACTATGATATCAACATAGTCCTTTATCACATCTTGCACCTCTTTAGGAAAATCATTCACCTTGGTTGTTGTTATGGATGTTATAGGATTGAGTACCACTAAAAATACAAACTCTTATTATTTATTTACATTCACAAACTAATTTTCACTTACTATAATTACAATTGAACCAATCTTTTATTCACCATCTTCTACTTTTATAAGAAACTAGGTTTGGCTTATACCATCCTTCTCAAAAGTGTAATGTTTCTCCTTCCATCATGTGATATCTTCCTATCATATTTAAAATTCCTTCCAATTAGCACATGGCACACATCCATTGTCATAATGTCACAAAGGACTTTATATTTATAACTTCCAATTTGAAAGTCCACCCAAAATTATTCATTAACCAATACTTGTTGCCCTTTTTTCAGCCATGAAACTTTATATGGAGTTGGATGGGGAATTTTTTTGTATTAGTTTATCAACCATTTCATATAAAACTAAGTTATTTTTTCTAATTGAATGAATAAACAACTTGTATCACATACCTTGATACTTTAATGAAGTATTGAAAAGAGTCTTCCTTTATGTAGGTACCTTCTCTTTAGGTGTATGGATCAACACTCTCCTCATAAGCAAAGATTCACCTACCTCTGGTTCTTCCACATGAGATAGAGAGCCAACACTCTCATATTATATTACTTGAACAACCTAATTTATGTTTCCAATACTATAAATTCCTTCTTGTTGACCCTTTGGACACTCTAAAAACCTATGTCTAGCTAATTTATTACACTCAAAGCACTTACCTATGAAGCCACTGGATCCTCTTCATCTTGATGCATATCCACCTCTAAAATATGTCCTCCTACCTATAAATCCACCTCTAAGATTATAAGACTATTATTTTGAAGTTATAGCCTCTCCATGGTTTATTTTTGAGTTACTTCTACCTCCTTGCTAACCCCTTCCTCTATAACCTCTGCATCTGCCTCTATTCTTCTATGTTTATCTTTTACTAATCTTGTCTTCAGCTTTGAATACAAGTTGATATAATTCTTCAAGAGTCTTGGAGATAAATAGACTTAATCCATCTTAAAAATTATATCTCAATCTAGTAATATATATATAGAATTTTTTTCCTTATCCTCCTTTGTATGACCTAATCTAATGGCTAGCTTATAAAACTCCTCTGTATACTCCTTGACACTCGTTTCTTTTTTCTTCAAAATCTGAAATCTCTTGAAGATGTTTATTTCATAGTCACTTGGAAATAATTTACCTTTTAACTTGGAGACCATCTAGTCCCAAGACTTGATATTTGACTTTCCTCTTTTTATTCTTTCTTCTTGGATGAAATCCCACCAAAGGGGTCAATGCCCTTTTAGATTTATGAGAGCAAACTTCACCTAGTTATCGTCTAAAGAACTTTCATATTCAAAGTATTTATCTAATTATATAATCCAAGAAATAATTTCTTCTACATATAAAAACTTCTTGAATATGTAAGGTCTACTTTTGGTTTCGACCCCTATTTCATCACTACCTTTAGTATTCTCTCAAGACCCTATTCATCACGGTCTCTAACTTCTCCATCTTCCTCTTCTAGATCTTGGATTTCTTCCTCTATATCACTTTCATTCCATATTATGACTCCCCTTCCTTTAGTATCTTCTACTATTACAATCCTAACATCAAAACCAATCCTTAGATTATGCAACTCCTCTAATATAGTTTGAATATTAGCTTTATTACTTTTAGGTGGCATCTTGTCTTCTTACTCTCCAATCTAGATGACCAAAAACTATCAATTCACTCTTTTTATCTAAGAGTGTAAACCTTATTTAAGTCTCCTCCAGGTAATAAACCTACTTTGATATCAAAATGATTCAGAGGTATTAGTAAAAATAAATACGAAGTAAGCTTACCTTCATTAGGCTTATATTACTAACCCTCTCAAAGCATTGTTTAGGATGGTTTGATATTCATAATATTTCCAAGACAAATAATTATCTATTCAATTACCCTTTATTCTTGTTTATCAACACACAAAATTTTAGATTCAAATTCTAAAGGGAAATATTCTATTTTCAAGGTCATTCTCTCTTTTAGGTCTCTCTCTAGTAGCCCTCTAAACTCACTTTTATTGATGGTTTGTAAAGAATACATGGTTTCAAAAAAAAATTATTTTTTCAAATAACATTAAGGGTTTACAACTCTATATCAAATTTTAAGGTCCAACTCTCAATATAAATTTACTAACTCAACCTATTTCTTTTGTTAATTAGGCCTCTATTAGGTCTCTTAGGCCTCAGACTGAGTCTTAGATATTACAGTTTCCACACATGTAAAAACTTAAAATTAATGTTTTATTAACCTTTATAATTCAAAATCCAAATTTCATGACAAATTTGGGAGTCTCAATCACTCTCTAAATACCTAAAACTTGAAATGTCAAAAACTCTTTACTAGGTATTTTATACATGTCGAGAGAGGTAAAATGAAGGTTTCCTAAAGCAATTCAAAGTTTAAATTAATAAAAATGATTGGAAAAAGTCTATGTAACCTTAGTAAAAACTTAGAGCTTAATGTAATTTATCTTCAACCTAAATATATTCAAAAACTTATGATTTCTTTCCTTCACAATGCTTGTCAAGGCAAGGTACATGCCTATAAGGTAGAATGGGAGTTTTTAGTGAAAATTGGAACTTTATTTGAGTGTTAAAACTTTTTAAAAAAGTTTAAATCCACTCTCAAACATTTTCTCAGTGTTTTATAAATCTCAAAAATGAATAAAAAGTGCAATAAACACTTTATAGCACTAGAAACCTTAATGATGATACATAGAATTGCATGGGCCTAAATTTTTTCCTTCTCAATATAAATATGATCAGTCCTTTAGTTTTTATATAAATAAAAAGTGTAAAATTTAAAATGATACATTAATATATTATATTAAATCAATAAATAACACATTTACCATTCTCATTCTCATGTACTGAAATTTAAATTTCATAATGTACATACATAGGATTTCTTTAAAGAAACAGTTATCTATTTGTGTTTAGAGTTTATTCACCATTTATTAGAGATAAAAAATATGATTTAATTATTCACACTAATTCATTTTAAGGTTTACAAACATTATATATTTCCTAAAATTACTCTAACTGTTCTTGATTGCCTCCAACATAGGCTTTACTTGAACCAATGTAATTTTGAGCTTACAAAAAAGTTTTAACAAAGCATAAGAGACCAAAAATGGTAGTCAATCACCAAAAATGTACCTAAAAATCTTTAAAAACCTCTCCTAATCAATATCCATTGAAAAAAAACCTATCAAATAGTTTTTAAATAACATTAAAATTAAAGGAAATCATTTAGATATTTGAATTGAGCATTTTGGCAGGAAAATGCCAAAGAAGCTCAAATTCAAATTTGATAAAAAAGTAATGTTTATAAATGATTATTTAAAGAATATTAATAATCTTAAGATCCTATAAAGATACAAAACATTAAATCAAACCAAAATTTAACAAAATAAGCCAAAAAATGAAACTAGGAGTGATTTTCCTACATCACCTAGGTGGACTCCAAATTCCCCTTGGTTTAGCAGGGTGACATCTAGGTGGAATAGCATAGAGATATTAACCTCTTTAAATTATGTAAATATATTCTTCTTTCCATCTTCCAAGGTTATATTTTTAGTGATATCCATAACTAACCACTCCTCCATAATAACTATCATATTCTCAACATACATGTGATACAACCCCAAGTCTAAGGTTGAAATTAGTTTAAAATATGAGAACATGCCTGTGTTGATTACAAATTATATCTTCCAAAACTTCCTATCTATATTATAAATCATCTCCAAGTAAGTTGGGTCTACTAGATAAGCACATTGGTGTCAGCCAGAGTCTCCACTACCTTCTCAATAAATAAGAAGAGTAGTAAGAGGGCATCCTTGACCTCCCCAATCATCTTGATGGGAAAATAACTATTCACTTAGGATTCCAAGGTTTGAACCTATCTTTTCATGTCCTCAAGGATATTTTCAAACATATCATGACTTTCCTAGAGAATGGAGAGTGGGTCCTTAGCCATCCTTTTTTCCTTAGTGGAAATCCTCACCTTAATGAGGTATAATAGATCCTAATGGATCTACCAAACTAATGGGTTACCTTCTTATATAAAACTCTACTTCAATATTCTCTTCATGCTCTCAAAATCTTGGTTGAAAATCCAATATATGGTTGGGTCACCCTAGGAAATCATCTCTAGGTCTTGTAACTTTGGGACCATTCCCAAGGTTGTAAGAGGTGTATGAGGGGTGGTTGAGATGGTGGTGAAGGGTAGAGGATGAGGTGGAGGGAACATGGAGGAAATGGATGGGGTGAATGAGGAAATTAGTGGAGGGAAAGGTGGAATGGAGGTGAAAGGATGAATAAAAAAAGGAATTCCCAAGGGAACATTTATGCTTTCCACTATTCTTAGGACAAGTTCACCTAAGGGTGTATTTCCCCTAATAAAGGGTTGTTAAATATCATGGAATAAATGGGTTGATCAAAGACAATCTTATGGTGCCATGGGTAATGGAAAGAGGGTGTCAGGGAGTAATGCATCGAGGTGTTGTGGCTAGGGATAAGCGTAATTTTGAGGTCCATTGGTGAGGTTGAATTAGAGTATAAGGAATTCAAGCTAGAACCAAAATATGAATGACTTGACTTTTTCTTCTTCTTTGATCTCTTACCTAGGTTTGATTTAGATGTTGCAATGGAAGGATCGATTGAGATAACAAGAATTATAGGGGCTGATGGTGGAGGAATCATAGCTACTAAGGGAGTATTAGGATGACTAGAGTCAAAAATAGGAGTGTTCCTACCACTATAAGTATGCTCCTAATAGTCGTGGCTATGATCACTAATAAAGGCACATCCAAGGAAGGCAGCAAGAGGATTCTAGATTATGAAATGGATAAAACAAATGGGAATAAATAAGAAAGGATTCTTAAGAGGAATGAGGCCAAAGGTACTTGGGAAAATGATAAAGAACATGAAATGGGGAAAAGAGGAGGCACCACTTAGGGATATTATAGGATTAGGATAGAAGCTATGGGTGTCGAGACTAGAAGTTAGAAAGTGGTTGGAGTGAGGGGTGGAAGGGAAATGAAAGAAAAAAGAGGTGTGAGAGGAGGAACCTATGTTGGTTCCAATTAGGAGCCTCACTATGGGCTCTTCCTTAGACTACCAGACACAAAAAATTAGGGTATATGTAGCCTAGGGTTGAGGTGCCAATGGTTAAGGTGGTTATGCTTGGGTAGTCTAGCATCGAGTAGCATGGGTCTAGCTCAATCATAGCAAAACTATTCTAACTATTAAAGGAGGTAGAGGTGGAGTTGGGGTGAAAAGAGTGAATTGAGGAGGTGAAGGTAGAATTAGATCATGAGGAGGAGTTATTAGAAGAGGTGGAACTATAACTAGATCATAAAGAGGATATGGTGGTGGGATGACCTACAAGATCCTTTAAGAGATAGTAGAAGGAGTTAGAGTTGAATCCTCTATGGATCAAGTAGGATCTAGGGTAGTACATAGGGGAATGCTTAAACCTTCTTCCCTTTTATTCTTCTTTACTATGATCTTAGATAATACTTAATAGTTATCGACTACATCCAGGTAAAGATCATTGTCATCCTCTACTTGATGATCATAGTTGATATTGAGGTGGGATAAATATCACACCAAGTGATCTCTAATTATCCCCTTTGGGTCTCAATTTTGTATTTTGTCTCTTTCCAAGGTGAATGAGTCCTACCCAACCATCATATTTTGGATTAGAGGGAAGGCCTTATAGATATGGTGCCTAATTATGATCAAGAGTGGTGAGAATGCCTTTTAATGGTAATGTATATAGAAGCTAAAGATTCCTTCCACCAATTGGTATTTAATTTCATGCTTTGATATAAAGTTTATGATGAAATATAATAGGTAGAGGGGATCTTTTATAAAAATGACAATCTAGATCATGGTGTCCTCTCTGTAAATCAAGGGCATCGAGGCCTCATTAATCACTTGGTAGACCACTAGGTATAAATACTCGCATATATCCCAAATGTCATTTACAAATGGTATCCATATAACTTTTATAAGACCACATGGACCATCAAGCCCTTGAGAAACCATGTAGGAAAATTCAAAATCTTGAAAGAGATTTCCCCCTAAACCACATCTACAAAGTAGTTCATCATATATAAATTGGATCCATCTCAAGCATTGGAAATGGCATTGAGCAACTCAAATTTGATCACTCTTTCCATATCCATAACTTTGGAGAGTGTGAGGATCATATGGAAGAGGGGTATCCATTGTGCATTGATGTGAAATATATCATTATCCCCAAATAATTGGTTTAATTAGATCATGCCTACCCAAAATTACCCTTAAAAGGTGTAGATCATATATGCATTAATGTTCTCCTTATTAACCCGTCTAGCATTTGGATTATAATCCTAATCATGTAAGATGCCATATATTTGTTAAGTATCCATCTATACCTTCATTAATTCCACATCATAAGAGGATGTGTAGTCTAGGAGAAAATATAAACCTTGTAAGCATTCTAGGAGATATCATCAATCTAGTGCTAAGATTAAGCTAAACACACCTAGTCATGGACCTTGTCCTACACTTAGATGGTAGTGTGAAGGAGGTTATCGAATAAGTTGGCACAAGGGAATACCTCTATCTTGGTAGTGTCTCTATTAAGTCCACACTTCTTGTAGGACCAAAAGGCATCCTCAAAATATGCTTATTGGTCATTTTTGGAGCCTAAATCCTTGGATACTTACTCAACTACTTTGAATAAGTGATTGTAGTGATTGAATTTGGTCAAGCCATCTAGGAATGTGGTATCCCAATACTCAATTTCAACCTTTTTTTGAAGAGGATGTAACCATTATAGTAGGATGGAAGGGCAATAGGGAAGATTTGAGCATAGGAAGAATGGAATACGAGGGTGATCTATGAGAATTAAAATTCTAGGAGTTGTAGTGTTCTCAAAGGTAGAAGTGGTAACCGTAAGTGAGATTTCCTAAGGATTTTATAAATGCATGCATATTCCCCATGTATTAATGGTATTTAGCATCTCAATTGATATGAATTCAAATTTGAGTTGGTGGCTAGATTTCCTCTATTTACTTCTAAATCCAGAGTTAAATTTGTAGCCCATGATCCTCTACTTCTAGCTAGATATACAAATGGTGATGGGATGTTTTAAAACTATCCAATCATGCCTATATTTATATTTTTTAATACTTAGTTTATGGTAGGCACACAATCACATCTCATAGAGGATTCTTAGTTAACTCTTGTTTTTTGACACATGTTATCTACTCATTGGTCCTCCTACTAATAGTCAAAACCTAGGAATGGATTCATACTCCATTTCATTATGTTAGTAAGGGTGATGTGTCACCTAAGGACACACAACACATCTTGATTAGTTATCTATCCTCATCCATACCTTATTCTAACCTTCTCAAGGCTTTAGGTGGTTTCTAATTCATATTATTTAACATGTGTCATGGTGATTCATAATTCAATTGGGATCTCTTAGGATCTAACATCTCTGACATGTATGGGAACTAGATACTCTAATACTTAGTGATGTGGTGCCTTCTAATTTAGTTAATCTCTCCCAAGCTCTAACATCTCTTATAGGTCTAAGGACTAGCCACTATGACAACTAGGTGATATGGCACCTCTTGATTTGATCAAGCTCTCTCAAGCCCTAACATCTCTAATAGGTTTAGGGAATGGACACTCTGACAATTAGGTGATGTGTAACCTTCTAATTTATCTAGGCTCTCTTAGCCTCTAACATCTTTGATAGGTCTAGAGATTGGCCATTTTGACACTTGGTAATTTGGCACCTTATCATTCAATTGGGATATTATAGGATCTTACATCTCTGATAGGTCTAGGGAATGGCTATTTTTATAATGAGTTAATATGGTTCCTTCTCATTAGAATAGGCTCTCTTAGGCTTTGACATCTCTAATAGGTCTAAAGACTAGTCATTCTAACAATTAGGTGATATGGTACCTTATCATTCGACTAGGCTCTCCTAAGATCTAACATCTCTAATAGGTCCAAGGACTAGAACTCTAAAAACTAGGTGAAATGATACCTCCTAATTTATCTAGGCTCTCTGGGCCCTCACATCTACTAAGTCCAAGGACTAGCCACTCTAACAACTAGGTGATGTGGTACCTTCTCATTTAGCGGGGATATCCTAGGATTTGACATCTTTGATAGGTTCAAGGACTAACCTCTCTAAAAATTGGTGATGTTATTCCTTCTCATTTAGTTGGGATATCCCAAGCTTTGACATCTCTGATAGGTCTAGGGACTGGCTATCTTGACAATTAGGCAATGTGTTACTTCTTGATTTGGTCATGTTCTTTCCTATGGTAAATCCACCAAAAAAACTAAGAAGCAAAAATATGTGAAATGAAATTAATACTTATCCCTTATTATGAATTTAATTTATTACAAAGGGTGATAGGTTTATTTATCCAAGAAAGGAATGAGACTATTGAAATTTTCATCGAAAGCAAACTTGCAATGTTAGCATTTGAATTCATGAAAGAACCCACCTACCTTAGTTATAAAAATAAATGAGGTCTATTATTTCTTAGGTAAATTAGGGTGATATATATTCCAAAAATTTAATCTCAATAAAAACCAACAAGAATAAAATAAAGAATCCTAAATCTTTGGTTCTTGGGATTTTTTAGAATGGTCCCCCATTTCAAATAAAAAGAGGGAGTGTTGGCCAAAACAATAAACTCCCCTATAATGCCTTTCACCCTAATTATGGTGTGATCCTTTTAGTACTAATAATCTATAAGATGTTGGAAGGAAGCCTAAATATCATTTGATGGCCTTGACATCATCCTTTGATTGATTTCTTAATACATAGTGGCATAAAAGTGGTCATAAATATCTTGGATGTGATAACGGAAGTGGTGGATGTAGAGTTTTTAAAACACTACATGCACCACAAATCCCATTATTTATCATTGATGGAAAACTAATCCCTTGAAGTATATGAGGGCACATAAATAATCCACCATTTAAGACATCATGTAAAAATTACCTCCATCATGGATCCCATTCACCTATTGGGTGAGGTTGAAGGTGATAAGGCTCCTCAAATATAGAACCTCCTCTCCCTTCATGATGATGCTTAAGAGGGGAACCCAAAACTTGTTGACTTTCATCACATAAATTTACCCATACATTTTGTTTAGCAGTAGCAGACCATGTGCACTCCTCAAAATGTTTTGATTGTATAGGACTCAGGGTTCTATTTATTTACCTAGTGATCCTGGTCCTCATCCCAATATTTTAGTACTTAATAGATTTTATGAGTTTGGGTCCAAACAATGATGATCTCCTTATAATAATTGATAATGTTTCATGTAAAATTTCACGTAAGTTGTAAAGAAAGAGAGAAAAGAAACTTGATACAGATATGGTTGAAAAAACTATTTTGTTGTGCACACACTGAATCAAAAGATTATGAAGAGATCCCCTTTGGCTTGGGAGGAAGACCTACAAATAAGAAATCACTAAAGCAAACTTGTTTTTTAGATAAATAGTTGGGTGGATTACCTAGTGAGAGCTTCTTTAGGGGACATCAATCCACATGTTTCAAGCAATAAAGTTGATAAAATTAGAGAGAAGGTACTTGCATCAATTAAAGAATATTACTAAAATTAAACACAAGAATACTTGTTAATAAAATAGACTAAAAATGATCAAATTAGTGATAAACTAATTAATACTAGTGTTAAGGGATTGTGGTATGCTTCAAATTTTTTTGAAAGAGGTCTATGAGTGGTCAAAAACATAGAAAAATGGATTTGATTGGGTGTAGGTAGGTCAAATTAGCTTATTTGTTTTTTCTACCATGGTGACCATTAACTGTTGGGGTGATCATCAATAGTTATGCCTGACTATTGGTAGTTGGGGTCTAACTCTCGATATTTAGGGTCTGACTGTTAGTGGTTGACTATGTATTTCTAGGTTGATCAACAACTAAATGATGGGATTCCATAGGTGAATTCTGAGAGTTGGGCAAAGGCTAGGCTTATTTTAAAATGGAATAAAAGTACATGAATAGTAACAAAAAAACACTTGTCTTACCAAAAAATGATTGGGTGAGTGGTTGGCATAGTTAGTCTACAGATGAAATCTAGTTTGATTCTAGTAGAGTAATGGTACCTAAAAGCTTGGTTGAGAGGTGATGATAAGTTGGATCCTAATAAGATGGTTAATTCTTGATAATGCTAATGATGCTAATGACCTACAAAATAAAAGTCCTAGATTCCTGAGTTCTTGATAATTATTGTAGATGCATTTATTCTCCTAGGCCTTACTTTCTTATAAGCATAAACAAGAGGTGGAAGTGAAGGTGTAAGTGAGTCATCTAAATATAGTTTGTGCATGAAAAGTCTCACAACACAAATTAGACAAGGATATATTTAGAAATGGGTCAATGGATTTTGCATGCTCTTGGTTAAAAGGTGGATCTTGATTGTCGATGGTCAGGTGTTCTCAAAGTTGACTATCAATGATTAGGGTCTATAAGAATAGGGTCTTGAAGGTTAGGGTTATTCATTTAGGTGAAACTAAGTGTATATTGGTTTTTTTAGGCATGATAGGTGTAGGTTAGTCCCAAGGGGGTCCTAGGGTAGGTATAAGGGTATTTTAACATTTAGAAGCATAGGTGTGCATATTTTTGGTGTCTACATTTTGCTCCTTTTTTATTGTGTGTCTTGCATGAATGAGATACAAAAAAAAAAAGTATGGGTCAAGGGTTTGGTTGTCTTACGAGTAAGAGGAGGTGTTCCCCCTCAAATTGGGATTTGGTGAGGTGAAGCTAAAGTGGGTACAAGTTTTATAAGTGGTAAATGATGAGTCACGAGGTGGTGACACAAGATCAGGCAATTGAGATGAAAACTTACTCACAAAATGCAATAAAAGGTGTGATAGCCAAGATCATGCATAGACTAAGTTGCCATAATTGGTAAAAATAAGGGTCAGTGCTAAGAAGGATAAGTGATGAGTGAACTGTGTGATTACCTATAGGTGTGGTAGTTGGAAATACTCGTAAACACCAGTCTAATAAGTAATTTCTATGTTTTTCATGTGTATCCAATGTAGGAAGTGCTCCTAGGGAAAACACAAATGGGCCAAGTGTCACATGTATCCAAGGTAGGAAGTGTTTCCTGTGAGACACAAGTGGGTTGGTATGTGTGAGGTGGCATAAAATGCAAAATGGGTCAACATGGAAATGTTATCATTGTAGTCAAAGAACCAAGTAATAAGTGTCACTAAATTACACACCAAATGGGCCACAATAGACCAATGGTGAGGTGATGAGGTTGTCAGGTTGGTGGAAGAAAGCCATCTCCAAAGTAGGCAAGATCTTGGTGTAGTTATGTTAGGATTTTGTAGTTTGAAGTTAAAAAGTGGAATTGGGGGTTTGTAAGGTTTCTTGACCTTCGATGGCCAGGGTCCCCAGAAGGTGACCATCGACGGTCAAGGGAAACCCTAAAAATCCAAGGGGTAAAAGTAGAAAACAAAAGTTATTTTATCACTTTTACTACTTCATTATGTTTGGTCAAGCTCTGGTGATTTTAGTGTTGTGTAAGTAAGGTATTTACTAAGGTGGGTATTTCTCATTGGCTAGAGGCATGTGGGTGATTGCATGGGTCTAGGATGCAAGGAGCATGAGGACATGATCGGGTACCTGCTCATAGGCTCAGACCATAAAGGAGGTCATGGAATGAGGTAAGGGTGCATTTAAATTGGTAGTGTAGTTTGATTTTGCTGTTTTGAATTTACTTGGGTTGGGTAGGTGTAAAAATTGTTGCTTTTGGCATGTATGCCCTAGGTAGGGTTTTTGAAGGTTTTGGTCAGAATGGTAGGTACCAAATCAAATTGACAGGGTGGGTATGGAAATTAGGTAACATGTTAGCTGGGTAGGGTGCTTATGTTAGTGCATTTCAAATTTGTTTACTATTTTGGGCCTTAGGGGTTTTGGGCATTCTGATCATGGAACACCCATAGGTTATCATTGACACCCTAGGAACTAGGGGTCCCTAACCATTAGTGGTTAGCATGACCATCATTAGTTAGTAAGGATAGGTTAAGGTTTTTAAAAGTGTTTATGGCTTAGGTATGGTATTCAAGTTTAAAGTTTAATGGTTAGGGTTAAGATAAGTGATTAGGCTTGAAGTTTGGCCAAATAGGTTAGGTGAAGGGGTAAATGGATTATGGTTATGTTTATTTCAAATAGGTTAGGGTTAGGGGTGCATTTAAAATATAGGGTAAAGGAGACCAGTTAGGGTCTAAGCTATGCTTTTTAATTTGGTAAAGGCTTAAGAGTAGATCTAGATGTATAACCATGTGTCATGCATCTTCCTTATGCTTCTTGAGGGGATGATTATAGATGATTGGGTGCATATGGAGGAGGTAGGGCTAGGAGTGATGAGGCACTACCAGCATGTGCCTAGGGATGCATTAATGATAACAACACTCATCAAAAGATGAGATCTTTATACTAATATATTTATGTTTATGACTTGGGAGATGACTATTCTCCTAGAGGATGTACATAAGATAACTCAACTCCAACTACATGGTGAGGTAATTTACCAGATAGAGTAGTAAGAATAGGATGAGTATGTTGAGTATGTATATGGAGATGATAGTGACCAGGTCTATGGCATTTTGGAGGGTTTAGCTACATAGGGTTATATGAGAGAACTATAGAGGAGAGGAAATTGATGATGGTGTTGATGATTGTTATTACATGCTTTGGGCTCCCAAATTTGAGCAATGGGAGGTTTCCATATGTATTGTTGGCTATTTTAGTGGGTTTGTTACTTGGGAAGATAGTGTTTAGATAGGTCCTAATTTTTTTAGTCCAAATTTATATGGAGCTATGGGGATTTAGACACCATAAGAGGTATGGTATCAGTGTGGGCATGGTTCTACATTATTGGGCTTATGAGCACATCCAAGCTATGAGATTGATGGGATTGTCATGAGTAGGGTACACATAGTTTGAGTTTCCTATTGGTTTTATGATATGGTGAGATGACTATGGTGCATCAAGGGTAGGAGGTGGAGTACATGATGTCAATTAGTTCAGAGGTGCCCTAGGTATGTTGGTAACTAGGGACATCACTTAGAGACCATACTTATAGTTCTCAATCTAGCCAAGTTATAGGAGGTAGAACCTCACTATGTAGATTTATAGGTGGATAGTGGGCCATTGAGAGGGTGAGCTTGAGTTGATTCCATTTGATCAGGTGTGGTATCAGTTTGGCTTGATACAGGGTGTCTAGGTACACATTTATGATATAAGAGGTAGGACTCAGAGGTTTAATTGTCGATGCCATAGCCTATCCTCATAGTTCTAGATTATGGTTTTGAGGATATTCCTACTAGGGACCATGTGGATGACATAGGGTACATAAATGGTTATATGGCTTGGTACTAGTTGATCTATGTAGTGGTAGATGTGGGTGGAGATGATGGAGGGGTGGGGATGATGGCTATAGATATATATAACTAGGATGGATAAGTAGGGGTGGAATTAGATATATCTTCAGCTCAAATTAGTGGCTACTCTAAAGGGATAGATCACTATATCACAAGGTCAGCTTGTCATCGTTATAAGTGAGAGAAACTAAAAATGGGTATCCCTAGGTAGAGTTATGTATGAGAGGGACCTACTAAGATAGAGGGTTGGAGTAGGTGCATTAGTAGAAGGGCCACTAGGGATAGTGACATGATGACAGTAACTATCCACCATAGAGGAGCTCAGATACTATGAGGTGATGGTGATAGACTAGTTGCTCCAGGGCATGAGATTTGTAGAGTATAGAGCTAGTTTGGTTGGTGGGCCATCGATAGATACTCCAAGTTAGTGGGTTGGTATAGTGGTGATGAAAGCTGATCTTACACAGCTCTAAAACCATCAACAAACTGATACAGACCTATCTAGATTATTCATTTCTTGTAGCCCTATTTTCCCTATTTATTGGCCATAACTCTTTGTCAGTTAACTCAATAATGAAAGTTAAACCATTTCTGGATACCCATTAAGCCCTTATAAAACATATTGGAAAATATCTAGAGGTTGTTTTTCATAGAATTGTACTTTCTTCTTTAGGCCCTGTTCCAATTAGCCCTCCTTTAGTGCAAAACCCCTTGTCTAGAGTGATGTATTGACTTTCTAAGTAAACCAAGCATCATTAAAAATACCCATTATATTCTTATAGGTGAATCAATTGTTTATTAGGGCATTTCTTTGGAAAAATCCACTTTTCCTATATTGGCCTATGCTCTTCATCTCACATGCACCTAGGATCCACTTGGAAATTGTTCTTTTCCATACCTATCCATACTATATCACCTTGAAACCAATTCAAATAGTTTTATAACATCATCAAGGGTAAAATTACAAAGTTTCAAGAGTTTTCAAGCTTTAAAACTCATTTTGAAGGCTTGAACCTAATTCAGGATTTTCCCATGACAGTCACAGGCCGAGAGCTTATTATTTTTGCTGGGAGTGTTTTATCTTGTTTCAAAGGTTAAAATAAATTTTATAGGGTATTTATTAGTTCCCTACACCTTCTCAAATTATCCTCTAGGTCATATCAATCTCCTATGCTTGCCAATACTTAACAACTCAGTGTCTTTTGACTGTATTTTCATAATAGTCAACAGGGTTCATGCTTTCTTATCAAATACAATGATCAACAGACTTTAAAGAGGATAAAAAACCATGTCAATGCCTTAATCACTTACCCATTCATATTACCTATCAAAAATCACCTGATCCATCCACTTACAATGCAAAAACATACAAGTTTCTTAACTTTTTCTGTACACTGTCACCTACAAGTCTGAATTCCAACAGTTGGAGATTTTGGATATCAAGGGGGCTTCTAATGACTATTTCTTCTTGACTTATGTTCATGCTTGCCTTATATACTTATCTCCATGTCATTACAAGATTTATATAAATAATTTCACGTGGATTTACTTAAGACAATGGGCTGTAGGTGTTGAATGCCTGAATACCCTGTTTTAGGCCTGTTTATGATTCTTCTAACATTCAAAGTACTTTAGGACCTCTTGGTCACATAATATAGTTTTTAACCTTATTCTCAACATTCCAAATAACCAATATTTCTTAATATGCTATAAAGAACCATCATTCACACACACATTCCCATATATATATATATATATAGGCCTGTTTACATAATTCATAAATGAAACAAATACATTCATTATTTCTTTCATAGATCAATTGGAAGACTTACATTTCAATATCAAAATCCATGGCTTTCAAAAACTTTCTTGCTCCTTCACACATTCTTTTATCTTTAATCAAATTTACTCCTTCTCTTTAACCTTATCATCTCTTGAGTGAGGTCCTCCCTCACTAATTCTCTTCTCTATTCTTCATTATTTCTTCTTTCTTTTGCATGAGAGGACTTTTCCTCTCTGTCCTTCTTCACTTCTACGCCTCTCTCATCTTCTCTTATCTTCTCATCCTTTCTCCTTAATGAATTCTTATTTTTTTTCTCTCTTTTCAAGAATCTCTCTTCCAACTTCTACGCCCAAATTGGGCTTAAGGCAAACAAATGTTGTTTTTAAGTTTTAAAAATATTCTAAGGTTGAAAATAGTTTCAACCATTTCCCCCTTATTTCCTCAAAATCCTAACCATCACTTTTCACCTTTTCACTTTCACTTTTTGATAATTACATTTACTTTCAAGTGAAATTTTTAAATCTACAAAATTTGGAGGGAAAACTAGAATTTGAATTTTCACACTCAAATTTCATTTGCAACTAGTCCTCCATGGTGGTATTGAAGATGCTCCTGCATCAAGTGGGTCAAGTAGGGGTCCTATGGGGACCACCATTGAGTATAGGTGTACGCCTATACCTATGTTTAGATGTGGTATTATGATGTACTATTTTGATACTAGCTTATGCATCGATGTAGTGAGATGTATATTTTTTGAGAGAGCTGATACATTATTACATGTATTATTTTTTGATGATTTGATGTATATGATATATGGTTTTTGATGATATATATTATGGATGCTTATGGTTCATGTGGTGTTCATGTTTATGATTATGGTTATGGCTTATGGTTCCTGACTTATGGTGTATGATGTTAGTATTCTAGTTAGTAGCGTAGGCATGTTATGCTAGAAAGATAGTTATGATGTTGTGATTTTGTGCATGGATATGATAGGATGTGTTATTGATGGATGCATGTTTTATGATAATGTAGTGGTTTTATTTATGGTCATATGGATGTAATGTTAAATGGTATATGCTATGATGTCTTGCTCATTTATTTGATTGATGCTTATATTGGTGTAATGATATGCTTATAGGCTCATATGATGTGATAATTGTAAATGGATAGGTTGATGTTTATGGTCTATTATGATATGCTTACATTGTGTTTGACACATATAGAGATATATAGTGTTGTTTGTTGACACAATTGATAATGTTCATGTTTTTGATGTGACGTTTATTGTTCATGATTAGAGAGGTAGAATGTGAATATGGTTAAATACAAAAATACATGAAGTAAGTAGGTAACAAACTAGATGTGTAAGAAAGTGATAAAAATCATGAGAGGTATATCCACATGAACTAATAAAAGATAATTAAAGGGACATGATGCCTTTTCATTAGTAAGGATTGACACAAAACCCAAAGTTGGATTAGATTAGTGAAGAGAAGCCTTTCAGATGCTTTTCATTAGCATGCTTAGGTTGATAAACATATATCTTGATCGCATTGTGTCAAGTAAGCTCATAGTCTCCTACACATGATATGTGGATAGAGAATGGGTGAAACTTGAACTGTTAGTGAGACTAGATTGTCTTTTATATAGGTTTCTAAAGAGGTAGTATAAATAAGTATATGTTTATATATAAAATGTAGACTGATCAATGTGAGAAGTCTACTGAGGAGAGCTGATTGTTGCTTTCTAATATTATTGCTTTTATGAGAGCTGATTGTATCTTTTAGAATTCTTTTGTTTTTTCTTAGGGGTTTTTGGTGTTTTGCTTTATTTTTAGGGTTGGGAAAGTGGATCAATGTGGGAAACTTCCAAGAAATTGCTAAATTTGACAAATGTTTTACTCAACCATTCTTCAAGGGAGTGGTCTAAGTTTATATGGGTAGTTCAAATGCTTTTGATAGTTATCCTTCAAGGGAGAAGTCCACCTTATGTTTGGCAATTTTAGATGATTTTTCAATAGCTATCCTTCAAGGGTATAGTCTGTAAATGCTAAGAATGACCCATACGTTGTTTATGACTTTTAATATTGTTTTAACTTGACATAGACTTGCTTATATATGCTCAAGGGAGTACCTTTATGAAGGGAAAACTAGGTTGACATGAAGGTCCAGTTAGTGACAAAGGGGTATAGGTGACAATGACCATAGGAACTAATCTCAAAGAGATGGGAAGTACTATGAAAAAAATTTCATGGATAGAGACATGGTACCCACAATTCAATATTAGGCTATAATTGTGATTGATAATCACATGATTTAGTTTCAATTGGTTTCCCCTAAAAAAAGGAAGTAAATGTGGTTGTAGGGGATGAGCTTAAGTTAAACAAATGATGATTGTGATCCCCATTTAACAATAAAAGGGATGTAGATGTGAAGCATTGAGAGGCTTAGGTTCTAATTTACCTTTGAGAGAGAACAAATGATAAGCTCCTAATCCATACTTATGGGATATGATGTAGGGTCTAAGATAATTGAAAGCAAATTTGCCCTTTTTCCTTTTCTCCATATTAGTTACATGTTGATTTTCCTTGAGAACAAGATCTCCAATATTGAATTTTTAGACTTTTTGGTGTTTGATATAGGCATGTTTGATTCATTCTTGATAGACACAGAGATGGGAATGGGAAGCCAAATGATTCTCATCAAGTAGCTCAAGCTGAGCTAAACATTTCTAATGATAGTCATTTTACAACATAAGATCATGCAAAGATATGTGAAGAGAAGGTATTTGGACTTCAAGAGGCAATACAACCTTGGCTCTAAAAATGAGAGAAAAAGGTGTAGCACCTGTAGGGATTTGGATGATAGTATGGTATGCCCATAAGGTGAAATGGATGTGTAAGTTTCAATCCTGACTTGAGGCATTAACCATTTGGTAAAGCATGTTGTTAAGGGTTTCACTAGAGGCTTCAACTTGTACATTTGCTTATGGGTGATAAGGTGATGAAAATATAAGTTTAATACCAAGTACATCACAAATGCCCTAGACTTGTTTATTTTTGAAGGATTTTCCATTGTTGGTGATGAGCTTATGGGGAACACCAAAATGATAGATGATATTGTGGGTGATAAATTTGACAATCTTTTCATCTTTTATCGAGATAAGAGGAATAGATTTCACCTATTTGGTAAAATATTTAGTTATGGTAATGATAGAATGATGTCATTGTGAAGAGTGGGGGTTGATTTCAGCAATAAGGTTTGGACTTCATTATGAAAAGGGCCAAAAGTCTACAGAAACATGAAGATTATTACTAGGTGTGTGATGTAAATTAATGTGTTGTTGACACTTGACACACTTTTTCAAATAATAAAAATAGTCTTGGTTAAGGGTGGACTAGTAATAGCTTAGGCAGAGGATGTACTTAGCCATAGTGAGTCCACTAAAGTGGCCCTCATAAATACCCTCATGTGTCTCTTTGATAGTGTGAGAGGATTCTAGACCATGAAGGCAATAGAATAAGAGACCATCAAAACCACATTTGTAAATAATTCCTCCCATAATAGTGTAATGGGAGGTGCTCTAAATAAATGTTCAATGAGAATTCCTAGAAAGGCTAGAGGGAAATATGCCAAGGTGAAGGTAGTTGAAGGTTTGTTGATACCAAAGGTTAGGTAGAATCTCTTCCACACTAAAGATGGTTAGAGTGTCTAATTTGGTGTAGGAAGGTTTGGTGAGGTGATGGATAATGAATGATAATTTGGAGTCTCAGGGTATTGATAGGATTTGAGAGGAAAGAGAAGACATGGTATTGGAAAACTTTTTGGTAGATCATAGGGTGGTTTGAATATGGTAGTGTTTGAATGATGCTAGGATTTCTATAACTAGTTATCTATATAGTTTCATGGTTTCACTCTTATACTAGTAAATGATGTTTGACATGGTTGCCCACAAGTTAGGAATCACCAAAGATATTGATTATTCTAGTTCCTAAGGCTATGGTAGTTTGGGGACCTATTTCTAGGGTTTAATACTCAGCCACATTGTTAGTGCATTCAAAGTTGAGTTTAAATGACAAAGGAAGTGGCTCACTAATAAGGGGGATAAGGATGATATTGGATCCCCCACCCCACTAACATTTGGAACCATCAAAAAACATGGTTATGTGATTGGTAAAATCCACTTGAGATAGACTTGCAATTGACTTGTCTAGAAATTCAAGAGGTGAAAGTTGGGTATTTGTTAGGGGTGCATCGACCAATTGGTTAGAAATTAATTTCCCCTTAATTGATTTTTGTTAGAGGAACTCAAGGTCAAACTCAGCTAAAAGAATGAGCCACTTAGCCATATGCTAGTTTTGGTATAGTTTGGAGCACATGTACTTTAGTGGGTCGATATTAGTTATGAAAAAAAAATTAATGGTTAAGAAGGTAGTGGAAAAGTTTGGTGGACACAAAGATTAGAGCCGAGAAAAGTTTCTTATTATGTGTGTACTGAGTCTTGTACTCAACAAGTGTGAAGCTAATGTAATAGAAAACTTTCTCCTTGTGGTGTTCATCCCAATGGGTAAGTATTCCCCTAGGGAATGGTCCATGGTAGAGATATAAAGGTAGAAAGGTTGGTCATATAGGTGGAGATAAAAGGTACTCTTTGAGTGAATCAAAGGCTTTTTGATAATCAACATTCCACTTAAAAGATATGTACTTTTTAAAGAGGTGGTATAAAATTTGACACCAATCAGAGAGTTGGGAGATAAAATGGTGAATACATTAGAGCTTCCCCTACAAACTTTGGAGTTGCTTAAGATTGGTTAGAGGTAGCATCTCAAGGATGGATTTGATCTTGGCTGGGTCAACCTCAATTCCTAGAATGGAAATGATGAAGCCTAAAAGTTTACTTGACAAGACCTCAAAAATGCAATTTTTGGGATTGAAGTGGACATGATATTGGATAAGTCACTCAAAGATAATATTGAGAATGGTTAAGTGGTCTTTTCAAAGTTTGGAATTTCTGAGAAGGTCATCCATATAGTCTTCAATGATTGTATGGATAAGATCATGGAAAATATAGGTCATGACATGCTGGTAGGTTATACCAACATTCTTAAGACTGAAGGACATGACTATATAATAGAAAGTCCCCCATGGGGTGATAAAGGTAGTTTTGTGTGGATCTTTAGGGTCAATCAAAATTTGATTATAACTCAAGAATCTATCCATGAGTGACAACATCTCATGGCTTATTATGAGATCAATAGGTTGGTCAATGCTAGGTAGAGGAAAGTCATCCTTTGGATAGGCAAGGTTGAGGTCATGAAAGTACACATAGCTATGTTGTTTTCCTATGGATTTAGTGATAGGGATGATGTTCAAAACCCACTAAGTATAATCAATGGGTTGAATGAAGTTGATAGAAAGGAGGCATTGGAGATCTTGTTTGATAAGGAGAGCTATTCAAAGATGCATGAGGTGGAGTTTCTATCTGATAGGCTTGGCATCATGATTAGTCACAATGTTATGGGTGGAAATGGCTAGGTCAATACCAAACATGTTGGTATATGAATATGTTAATGTAGTACTATGGTCCTGGAGGAAGGTAGAGAAGTCTTATAGTTCCTCAGGGGTGAGAGTTTGGCCTAGTTTGACAACATGGGGGTTGTCTATAGTACCTATGTTAATATCCGTGGTGGGTTCATTTAACATGGTTGATGTATCTATAGGTAAGGATTTATGGATGAAGTAATAAAGTACACCAAGATAGACGAAAATGGAATTATCATCTTGGTATTGGATAGTGTGAATGGTAGGAGAGTCTTTTTCTACCAGTTTAGGATGGACTAAAGGGATGTATATATGTGCTCCTTACTTTTGATACGTTAGGGTGCTAAGGGTAATCATGTTGATGATAAAAATTTAGATGGGATGATGTCTTCATTCTCACCCATAGGTGAAGGGGGTGTTGGTGAGGAAGGGGTCTCTTCTTCAGCAATGGTAGGGGTAGTTTGTTTGAATTTATTCTTATTGGGTAGAATGAATCCAAGGTCGTGATTCTCATGAGGATTTTGGGTCTCAATCAAGGTTAATGTGTGTGGGACATGATCATATCCTCCTAAACCAAATCACTTCTAGGCACACCTTTGAAATTATATTTAGGCAAATTTTGGGTTATCCAAATAAGAGAAGGTGGAGGTGAATGGTTGAGGTGAAGAAAGAGTGGTGGCAGCATTAAGTGTCTTGTTAATTCCCCTATATATAAGGTGGGTTTGACATCTTATAAGTCTAAATGGGGTAATGGATCTAATTTTGGGGTCATAACCTAGTTGGTGGTTGAGCCTTTCATATTCTTGGTGAGTTTGGAAGGTATCAAGGTTGAGGACGTGGTATTCTCTAAGGGTAATGCATTAAAAGGTGGGTTCCAAAGGATTAGTGATGGGTATCTAGTATATGGAGATAGACAAATTGGTAGATGCCTTAGTGGAAGAGGAAGTAATGGCTCCAAATTTTATGGGTGAGGGCATAGTGGTTGTTTAGATGGAGGTTAGAGAATTTCATTAGGTCGGTAGGTCATATTGCATGTTGTAAAAGGGATAGGGTCAACTTGTATGCCAATAACTTGACCTTCATGTTCAAACTTAACACAATGATGGAGGGTGGAAGGTATACAACCCATGGCCTAGATCCAATGTCTCCCTAGTATAACATTCTATTAAAATTCACCTTTGACCACATAAATTTTTTTGGGGAGAGCGTGAGGTCCTAGCCAAATGTGAAGGATGATAGTTCCCACAGTAGTGGTCATAATCTCATTAAAGGATCTAAGGATGGCTGAGGTTTTAGACATGATATTATTTGGTAGCTTGAGTTTCTCATAGGCATGGGAAGAGATGGTGTTGATACTAGCTCCCCCATCGATCATAACCCATTTGATGCAGGTTCAGTTGATGTGGGATGTAATAAAAAGAGGGGGATATAAGTACTCAAGATGGATAGAAGGTATCTTTGAGTCCTTAAAGTTAACAAGGGTGGAGAGTTGGAGAGAACCTATGAAGGCCTCTATAAGTTGGGAGTCTCCTAGTCTAACATCAATAGCTTGTAAGACCTCTATCATGGCTTGAAGATGGTGGGGTGAGGTGAAAATGAGATCATAGAGGCTCATCGTAGTTGTGGTCTAGTGAAGTTGTTTAAGAATGACCCTCCTAATAGATTTAGAGGGGTTAGCTTCTAAAGTGCCTAAGATGGTAACTTTGGGCTTATCTACAGACATAGAGGTTTAGATCTAGTTTGGTCTAGGGTGATTTGGTGGGTATGTCCATGGAATGGATACTTTAGCCTTCCCTTTATCCTTTTATTGTGATCATGTGACCATATTAATGGTATGGATAGATGGGCAAAGTGTGAAGGGGGGTTGGGTAGATTCTTCATCACTTTGAGGTGAGAGTGGGGGATTAGGAATGTGTTGGTGACTAGTTATTGGGTGTATTAGTGGAGTAATGGATGGAAGGTCATCTAATAAAAGATCATATTCATCATAGAGTTTGTGGATAATGGATTAGAGAACTTTGTAATTTTTTATGTCATGCCCAAGTTTTATGTGATAAGAGCATATTTGGTGGTCATTATATCAAGATGACTTTGAACTAAGAGGATTGAAAGGTCTCATGGAGGTAATGTGAGGTAGGAAGTCTATAATAACCTTTGGAAAATGGTCATTTAGGGATCATAGTTTGGGTTCATAATATGGGCATGTTGGTGGCAATAGGTTTGGTGAGAGATGGTTTAGGTAAGGTGGTATTTCTAGTTGGTTGTTTTGGTCTAGGTATGTTGGTAGTTAGGGTGGCCAAGTTTGATGGTCTGACTATTGGTAATCTGGGAAGGATCGGTGCATCAGATAATAAGTGGGTTGGTGTAATCGATGGCAGTGGGTGACATATGTTAAAAGGGGGTTTATTTTTAAGAAAAATGGAAGGGTGAGGCCCTAAGATAGAGGGCAAGATAGAGGGAGGTAGAGTCTTAGTCATGTGGCCCTTCAATGCTTTCATCCTCTTGGTTGGTGTGGGTTAAGCCCTGGGTATAGGCTTAGGTGAAATTAAGTCTACCTTAAAGGATGGGTGAACCAAACACTAGGTAGGGAAGGTACCAAGAGTTTTGAAAGGTTTGGTTGGTGATGTGGTGGCTATTTTGGTTGATTGAGAAGGTGAGGGGTTGGTAGAAGTTTTGATTATTTTAAGAGGTACTAGAGAAATGATGGATTGTTTGGTTAGAGGCATGCTAGAAGCTTCAAGTCTGTTGATATAGGGAAACCCTAATTATTACCAAAAAGTGGTTCAATCCATGTCTAGTTTTGTACCCATACCTAACTTTTGAACAAATTTAAAAAAAGGTTTCTATACTAGTCTAGCCTTCAAGGTAGTAGGTGCTGAGGAGACACCTATGGGTTGAGGAGGAGAGTTGATAGCCTCATTCATTTCCTCAAGAAACGGAGGTAAGTTTGGGTTGAGTGGCCACTCCATGAGGGGTGTTTGTGAAAATTTTGTTCCCCTAGGCACAAGGTCCATAGTTATGGCTTGGTCTATAGCTAGGGGAGATGGTGGGCTAGGAATGGTTATCTGTTTAGGTTGAATATCCAAAGGGTTGCTTGATAATTCCAAAGCCTCTATGAGAAAAGCTAAGGAAAAAGGAACCTCCTCAGTTTGGGTCTCTGAAGGAAGGGAAAGTGACTCCACCACCTTCGTAGATGAATTTGGGGAGCAATAGGTAGGTTGGATGATAGGTGTATTGAGGACCATATCGATCATGTGGGCATCATGAGAATATTAAACTTATTTGTCCTTGACTTTGATAGGGGCATGGTTGGGAAACATTTTCCTTAATATGTCAAAATCTTGATTTTAAGGGTCATTGGGATTATCCAACATGAGTTCCCCTTTGTCAATAAGACTCTTAACAACATTATTGGAAGTAATACATTGACTAATGTTGTGTCCAATTACCTGATGAAAAGCATAGAGGTCATTCTCATTGTACCAAGTAGGTGCTAGATGAGAAGAATCAAACTGATGGGGAGGTTTGATGGGTGGAAGTTGTATAAGGTTAGCTCTAAGTATATTCTCCAAAACTAAGGTATAATATTCTCCAAGTGGAAAGAATTGTTTTTGGTTGCTTCAGTTTGGGTTCCATGTATTTTGGTTAGAGGTAATGGGAGTATTTTTTTGATTGATATTGGGTGGAGGAGCAGTTTTATGGATGATGACATTCATGGTTCCTTAATCTTAGTTTCAGTGTTGGATTGCTTGCCTAGTTTATAGGAAGAGGTTTCATTGGTATTAAAGGTAGATTTCTTGTTTCATAACTTCAATTTACCCTCATATATGGCTCATTTTTCTAGCTTATGTGCCATAGTAAAATCCCCATCAAAAGTTTTGAAGATTTGGATAGGTAGTGTAGAAGATATATGTTTGGCTCAAGCTTGAGTAAAAATTTCTATAAGTTTGAGTTGAGGCAAGGAAAATGAAATATGATTAATCAAGCTTCTCTAATAGGTGACAAAATTGGAAATGGACTCATCATCAAATTGCTTGATAGAATAGAGGTTTGTGATAGATACCTTCTTGGAAATGTTAATGGAAAAATGATCTAAGAAGACTTGTGTTAGTTGGGTGAAAGAAAAGATGGAATGCTTGGTGAGGGAACTATACTAGTTGAGTGCTAGGCCAGATAAAGACATGGGGAAGTTTTGAAGGAGAAGGGAATCATCATAAGAAATCATGTAACATGCATGCCTAAAATCCCTAAGGTGTTTTTGGGGGTCCTCCTTGCTTTGAAATTTGGTAAATTTTGAAAGCTCTCATTAATAAGGGTAAGGTCTGATGGGGATAGAAGGATGAATAGGTTCATGATAAATTTGATCATAAGATAGGATGTTATGAGCCCCTAAAATGGATGACTCAAGTTTGTACATTTTTTCCTTGAGCATTTTCATTAGGTTGTTTGAGGTGGTACACCAAAAGGATTGTAAGGCTGATATTGTGGTTGAGGTTGGGAAACATTTTGGTAATTTTTTGGTGGTTGAGAGGCTACCACATATTGGGATGTGGATGATAGAGGTTGGGTAGGGTAGGTGGATGATGGTGGTTGGGTAGTGGGTATATACCTTTGTGGGTTAGGGATGTATCTTAGATTAGGTGAAATGGGTAATTGCTGAGGATTCTCTATGGATTGGGCATGGGTGGTAGTTGGGTTGGTGACAAGAGGTGAGGTAGTGACCTTTGTGCTAATAGGTGGTGAAGTAGAAGGGATAGATACCCCTAAGCTTGGTAAATGGGTATTGATCAATGGGTTAGGGTTGACATAGGGGAGGTTGGTAGTGGTAGTGGTGGGTGCTCTAGCAACAAGTAGAGCATGATGGGTTAATGGTTAGGTTTTCTCCAAGGTAGAGAAGTCATTAGTAGGGGCAAAAGGTGTAAGGGTAGAAGTTAGTTAGATAGTTTGGTTTTAAGCTATGGCATCAGAGGGGTTAGTAGACATAGATGCTTAGGTGTTAGAAGGTTGGGTGGTGATCATGGAAATATTGATACCATTCATAATGTGGGATGGCATGCCATAAGGAGGATCCTGAGGTGGAGTCAAAACTAGGATATGGTGAAGGGAAGTGTTAAGATATTGCTGAAGGGAAACTAGATTATTGTCTAAAAAAGTGGTAAAATTCATGTCTCCTTGGGGAAATACCAAGAAAAAGTAGGGATTCCCAATGGATGAGGTGAATCTTCTACCTCAAAGACATACTCCATAGATGAGGGGGTAGAAGAGGTTGATTTAAATGATGGGTTCTTATCTAATAGGTATCTTCACTATTAGCAAGTGAGAACTATAAAATAAAAAAGGGGAGAAAAAACAAGAGCAAACTCACCACTCAAACAAGAAGAAGATAATAAAATGATTAAGGCAATCAAGACACACACTATGAAGTACATTAAGCCTAGAGGTTATTTTTAATCCTGCTTTTGGATTATGCCTTAGTTTATGAGAATGTGTGATAGAAATTTGGTTTGTGGATTAGGTACTATAGAAGTAATATATAGTTAGTTTCAGGTTGTTTAGGTGATAAAAAGAATAAATATTGGAAGCAATACATGGCTTGGTATTGGGGCTTACCCCCTCATGTCATAGTCCCATAGTGATAAGGGTGTCAGGTGCTGAGCCAATATATATTGATATCCAGAGTTTATACTCAATTAGAGAGTTGAGTTTGTTCTCCCCTTGGTAATGACCTCCAAGTAGGATTGTCAAGAATGGGTATGTTGACTGCTAGGTGATGAAATCCTAGTCAGCCCTTGTCTCAAATTGTTTTGAATTTTGATTGATGAAAGTGGTCTGGCTAGTGTGTGCAACAAAAGTGATGTTATGATAAGATTATTGTTATTTTATTCAAAGTGAACTAATTTTAAAATCAAGCAATGGATGGAGTTGATTTTAAACCCAAAATAAATTTTAGTTTTAATTATGTGCATAGATAGAGAGAAGAGCATGTAAATACAAAGAAAATTCTAGTAAAGACTCTAAGTCCCATCGAACGTGCTATAATGTTTCATATAAAATTTCACTTAAGTTTTAAAGAAAGAGAGAAAAGAAACTCAATATAGTTATGGTTGAAAAACCTATCTCATTGTGCACGCACTGAATCAAAAGATTATGAAGAGCTCCTCTTTGGCTTGGGAGGAAGACCTATAGATAAGAAATCACTAAAGCAAACTTGTTTTTTAGATAGATAGTTGGGTGGATTGCCTAGTGATAGATAGATCTTAGAAGTGAGATATTCTTTAGGGGATGTCAATCCATATGTTTCAAACAATCAAGTTGATAAAAATAGAAAGAAGGTACTTACATCAATTATAGGAAAATCAATAAAATTGAAGACAAGAATGCTTGTTAGGAAAATAGACTAGAAATGATCAAATTAGTGATAAACTAATTAATACTAGTGCTAAGGGATTGGGGTATGCTTCAAAAAAATTGAAAGAGGTCTGTCAGTGGTAAAAAACATAGAAAACTAGATTTGACTAGGTGTAGGTAGGTCAAATTAGCTTTATTGTTTTTTCTACCATAAGTGATCATCGATAGTTGGGGTGACCATCAGTGGTTATGCCTAACCTTCAGCAGTTGGGTTCTAACCATCAGTGGTTGACTATGTATTTCTAGGTTGATCAACAACTGAATGATAGGATTTCATAGGTGAATTATGGGAGTTGTGCAAAGTCTAGGTTGATTTCAAAATGGAATAAAAGTACATGAATAGTAACAAATAAGCACTTATCTTACCAAAAGTTGATTGGGTGAGTGGTTGGCATAGTTATCCTATGAGTGAAATCTAGTTTGATTCTAATAGAGTAATGGTACCTAAAATCTTGGTTGAGAGGTGATGAAAAGTTGGTTCCTAATAATATGGCTGATGCATGATAGCACTAATGATATTGATTGACTTGCAAAAGAAAAGTCTTGGATACCTGAGCTCTTGATAGTTATTGTAGATGTATTTAACATCCCAGGCCTCTCTCTCTATAAGCACAAGTAAGAGGTGGAAGTGAAGGTGTAAGTGGGTCATCTAAATATAATTTGTACATGAAAAGGCTCACAACATAAATTATATAAGGCTATATTTAAAAATGGGTTAGTTGAGATTGCATGTTATTGGATAAAAGGTGGATCCCGATCATTGATGGTTAGGGGTTCCCAAAGTTGACCATCAATGGTCACCCTAACATCGATGGTCAAAGTCCATAGTAATAGGGTACTGAAGGTTAGGGTTATTTAGTTAGGTGAAATTGAGTGCAGATTGGTTGGTTTAGGCTTGATAGGTGTAGGTTGGTCTTAAGGGGGTCCTAGGGTAGGTCTATGGGTATTTTGACATTCAGAAGCGTAGGTGTGTGGACTTTTGGTGTTTAAAAATAGTGTACTCTAGGAAGTTGTAATAATTTTTTAAACTTGTCCCAAATATTATGAAATATTAAATATATTATTAGGTAAATACATGACATTCATATTGTGTACAATTAGAAATACAACAAATCCATAAATCAATCCTAGCTCTGAGAAGATAAATCCTACTTACATTTCTGATTAGGGATACATTATATAATTAGGTTCATGACCAAGATGGATCTAATAGACCTAGCCAAGGGATATCTTACCACAATAAATTCACTAGGGATTGTTCCAAATCCTCTAGTCAATCAAAACTATGTAATAACCCTAACTAGGTCCTATGTTTTCATATTCACTAAACTAATAACAAGTAAAGCAAAGTATAATCTAGTTCTCACTAAAGCTTGTGGCACAAAGTGGTATTAGTAAACATAAAAGTAAACATGCATAAGAGAATATTAATTAATCTATGTATAGATAAGACCCTAATGCATGGAGAGATAAATATATTCAAAAGCCACTACTTATGGCTACTTATATCTACTAAAGAGAGGAGAAAAGTTAGAGATACTTACCTTGAACATGAACCCATTGAAACTTAATCTCTCCCTTGGCCAAAGGTGCTTTGTAAGAGGTTTATGTGGTTTGTAAGGATCACTAAGAAAGGCCAAATCATCTATGACTTATCCATAATACAAGATTATTCTCTAATTAAAAATCTTAAGCTAAGATTCCTCAAGTAGAATGGTGGAAGAACAGATTGTAAAGAAACACAAATGAGTAATTAACTCTTATTGTCTCTCTAAGAATGGAAAAATGGATGTGTTTATATAGGTAGATCTATCCCTAGTCCCTTTTGAAAGTTTATGCTGATAAATTTAACCTAATCAACCTAGTATCATTTTTGACAAAAATAAATTAGGTCACATACTAGGTCAGTTAGGGGCTAACCTAGACCCTAATATGTTTTATCAATAAGAGTATAAGGTTGATGCATCCAACTATGTAATGTAAACTATAAAAAAGGGTTTTAGGTTAGGGAAGGGCTCATGAATGTGGCAAATGACTAGTGGAGGTTGTAAAATAGGAGACCAAGATTAGGGGAATGTTTTTAGGAGCTAGTTGGATTGATAAAAAGTGGTAATAAGTGACAACAATCCTAAGATGCACTAATAGTTTTCCCACCCCTTTATCAGTGCACCCTTTAAGGTGTGCACTCAGGGAGATTATGACTCAATGGGTTCTTACAAGATAAAAAGCATCACTAATTGATAACATCTAAAAATATTATGTGTATACATATACCCCACTATAATCTCATCATGTGTCATATAGGTACAATAGGGGATGCTTTTCAAGAAAGAACATAAAAACACAACATTGAGGCTAAAAAAGTTGTAGTATTTTAAATTAAAAATAACTAAAATTTAAATGACTGAAAGGGAAATAACTAAAAAATTAAATGTATGAGTACCTTGAATTATCTTTATCATTGGATGGTTGTCTGATGTGTTTTTAGTTTTGATCATAGAGGGCATAGAGACTATTTTCAACAAACCCAAGGATAAAAAACTAAAGAGTAAAAACAAACAAACATAGGAAAGCCAAGATAACTAGTGCTGGTAGATGGGATGTTATAGGAAATGTGTCAAGATGGGGTGAAAAGTGTTATGTTAGACCAAACGACCAAGATGAAATTTAGAGTAAATTGGGTAACTAAAAATCCAAGGTTACTAAAGACACAAAAATTCAAACAAGTAAACCTAAAGTAAGAAAGGAAAACTCACCAAGTCAAACCAAGGATACATGTGAAAAAGGATGGTAATCAAACATCAATGTGAAAGAAGTAACAATCCTTATTTAAGCAAAGATGGGAAAGTAAAATGGTAAAACAACATTAAGGAGTGAGTAGTAATAATCTTTAATCATTAGTGGAAAAGTGGATAAAAGGGAAAACAACATTGGAGATTAAAAAGTAACAAGCCAACCTCACTCACCAATGGAAAAGGAACATAAAATTGGGAATGGACTTAGGTGTACAAAAAAAGGGGTAGTACAACAAATGCAAATGGTAAAATAAAGAAAGGCACATCTAGATATATAGAGAAATGGTGTAAATAAAATAATCCATGGTTTCTCAAACACATTGTTTTATTCTAAAGATAGATAAAACTAAAACAAAGTAGTGATAGCATGTTTTTAAGATGTGTAGAAGAGGGAATTAGAGAATAAGGGAAAATGGATTTAGAATCACACTTTTCTTGTCAAGGGGGGAAAATGAAATGGGTGGAGGTGAGAATTAAGGAAAACCTAAGGTAGAAAAACTCTTTATTGAAGCTAAGACACTTGAATTAGGTTTGTCAAAAGAAGAGGACTTTCAACCTTAAGGACTCCAAAGAACTTCTCTTATCCACACAAGTCTTAAGTCCAAAAATGAAGTATGTAGATCATCCCATGAAGGCTATATGCATGAAAAGTAAAATGGACCTACCATCCCACAATGTGTTCCCTATTCCTTAGGACCCCTTATAGAGCTATCAGTCTATTATGAAGATTGGGTTCTTGTGTGAAAAATTAGGTATCACCATAGAGATTGTTGAATTATCCTATTTGAAATTACTATCCTACCACACCCCAATGGACCTCAGCTTTATTGTGAGGCCAATTGTGGAGTTTGAGCTTTAATTAGAGATAGCAGATGTGCTTAGAATAATGTATTTTGGTGTGATTATGGATTTTCAAAATTTTTATGTTGATTTTTTTATATCATTTATTTTTGTTTTTAAATTATTTGGATTTTAACTTTCTTGATGTATTTTTATATTCCTCCATATGGATTTGGAAAACCAAACATGGGTGTTAAAGATGAATTTCATTTGAATATGTGGGACTTGGTTACTAAGAGAGATAATTAAGAGAGGATGGTGTCTAAGAGTTTCATAAATTTAGGTGAAATAAAAGTGCTATCTTGACTTTGACCTTGTTTTATCCAATGTGGAAAAAAAAGAAGGAAATCAAGAGGAATGAAACATGAAATAATTTGAATTACTTCAAATCACAAAAAATGTGACAAAGGGAAAAAATGGATACAATGATATTAAAAGTGTGATTATTTATCATAAGAATGAGATAAATGTATAAAAACATGCTAACACAATTAATTGTGTAAATGCCATCTATCAAAAGAAGCAAAAGCTAAAGTTAAGAAGAAATATCACAAACTTGTGACCATTACAAAATACATTCTAGACAAGAGTGAAAAGATGGTTATTTTATGAGGAAGACCAGGTCCTATTTGTGGTCTTACACTATAACTCATAAAAGAGAAACCCATGAGGGTATGCAAATCATGTGAAAATTAAATGAGATAAATATGGTATTTTTTGAAGAAGACTAGGTCCTATCCATGATCTTACACTACAACTCACAAAAGATAAACCCAAGGGATGATAAAAGGGGTTGGAAAAGTATTAAAATAAAGAATACAAAATGAAATCATGAGGAAGATAAGGTCGTATCCATATTTTTAAAATGAAACTCATGAAAAAAATAAAATCAAAAGAACAAAAGGAAGGACTAAGGTTTGTGAAAAGAGAGAACCACTATAGAGGGTGAGACCCATGTAAGTATCCTACAAAAAGTTTTAAATAGATAGCATATAGAAAGCATGACAATAAGGGGAGGATATATGCTAACATGTATATCAAGGATGAACATGTGAGAGATAAGCCTATGTGTCTTGGAAGGTTTCTTGAAGTTGAATTTATCTAGTATCATGCAATGTATAATAAGAGTGGCCATCATAAAATTCTCCAATGGGTAATTAGATGTAGGGATGGGCATCACAAGATTCCCCAAAGTCTAAAGTAACATGTGGGTGGGAATCATAAGATGCCCCAAAGGGTAAAGTAATAAATGGATGGGAATTTAAATATACCCCAAAGTCTAAATTAATATGTGGATGGGCATCACAATATGTAAAGGTTAAAAAGAGGAAGAAAAGATAAGAAGAAAAGAGAACCCCATATAGTGTCTAAATAGATTCAGGTTGTCTAAGAAGATTCTGATAGGGGATTTCATGATGATTTTAGGAAAAAATCATAATTTTAAGCAAGAATAATGAGAGATCAGGAATAGATAACTAAGTTAGCTAGATAGAGAAGGAAGTCATCCAGATAAAGAACCAAATTAGCCAGATAGAAAAGCAAGGTCAACAATTAGATACAAGTTCAATTCAGTCAATAGAGTACTACTAGATAGATTCTAACAAGAGTATAGAGTCAAATGGTTTGACTATGTACTACTAGATAGATGGAAAAATATATAGATAAGAGACATAGTCATGTTGGTCAACTATGTATTATTGGTAGGAAGAAAGATATAGTTTGTAAAGGACTGTATCGACCATAATGATAGTGTGCTAAAATAGGGTAAAATTTTGAAATATAAATTAAGAATGAAAGTAAACATAAACAATTAGATAAATTTAAGTGATCTAATTGGGGCACACAACATAAAAAATTTCACCAATACTAGCTAATGTAAGTTTTTGGAATACAACACATAATAATCAGAGAGTGAGTAATAAATTGAAAAGTAAATGATAACTAAGTGATCATCCTGAGTGTTATTAGATTAGTATAAAGTATTGATTTAAGTCTGATAAAAGATTTGGATAAAAATAGAGAACTATAAAGTAATCTATGGATGGTTTTAGGGCATTTAAGCTAAAAAAGATCTACGTTGGAAATGGTACTGGCTTGGTATTGGGGCATACCCCCTCACTTCACAATACCATAGTGATAAGGGTGTTGGGTGTTTTGAAAATATATACCATTAACCACATATTTATACTTGGATAGAAAACAAAGCTGGATTCCCCCTTTGTGATGAAATCCAAGTAGGTAGGCCTTAAGAAGACAAGTGTTTAAATGCATTTTGAATATTGTGTGATTTGGTAGTGTGTGCAAAGACTATAATAGTGTAACTAGAATGATAATTTTTAAAAACACCTATATAGACTATGTGAGTTACTCTAAGCATGCAAATAACTAAAAATGAAATGTGAATTAATTACTAGAAAATAGTTATTAATTCCTTAGTTAAGAATAGTATAGACTCAATTCAAATGGCATTATATAAAAAGCATATAGAACAGAGTCAAATGAGATGATATTGTAATATAGAAGAAAATTATTTAAGAATAGAGTTGAATGTGTCAACTATGTCTATCAAATAGAAGATAGGCTACAAAACTAAGTCAACCAAGTTGACTTAGTTGGTTGTAGGGTTGTAGTTTTAAAGGTTGCTAACTTATACAAAATAGAACTGAATAAAGTACTAAAATGATAGAGAAAGAAAAGAGAGGAACCTTGGTAGGGTTTCATATGGTTAGGTTTGCAAATTTTTATGCTAAAGTGACTTAAATGATGCTTTCAAATTTTGCAAACTAATTTAAATGGTTTGACCTAGTTTTGTAAAACCCTATGTCATGAAGAAGAATAAGATGACTAAGTCAACTTGTTCTACCTAGTTTGTTAATTTGAATGTTGGTAGAGAAAATAAAATGACAAATTCAACCTATTCAAACATATATGCTTATCTATAACTAAATAAGAGTACTATGCCAACCTATTTGATCTAGTAACCTATATCTGATGAAGACCTACATAGATAAAACAAAGTCATGCTTATGTGATTGTGTTTTAAATCTACACATAGAAAGTTAGAACTATACCGACTAGTTTGATACAATAATATAAATATAGAAAAATATAATAAGATGATATAAATGAAAGAGTGAAATAAAATTTGCAAGGTTTATATTTACGTCGAGTTCACTAGAATATATACAATGGGAAATGTAGTAGATCTATAAATCAATCCTATCTTAGAGAAGATAAATCATAATTACACTTCCAATTTGGGATACATTAGATGGTTGAGATCATAACCAAGATGGATCTAATAAACCTATCCAAGCAATCTATTACCACAATAACTTCACTAGGGAGGGTTCTAAAGCCTGTATTTAAGCAAAATTATACAATAACCGTAACTAGGTCCTACATTTTCATATTCTCTAAACTAATAACAAGTAAAGCAAAGTCTAATCTAGTGCTCACCAAATATTGTGGCACAAAGTGGGGTTAGTAAACATAAAAGTAAACATGCATAAGATAATCCTAATAAAGCTATGTATATGTAAGACCCTGATGCATGGAGACATCAATATATTCAAAATCTATTACTTATGCTAATTCTATCTACTAAAGAGAGGAACAAAGTTAGAGATACTTACCTTGAAGATGAACATGTCGTGAATCATTATCTCCCTTGGCCAAAGGTGCTTCTCAAGAGGTTGATATGGTTTTTAATGATCACTAAAAAAGGCCAAATCATCCAAGACTTCTCCATAAGACAAGATTCTTCTCTAAGTAGAAACCCTAAGCTAAGACTCCTTAAGTAAAATGGTAGAAAATCATATTGTAAAGAAGCACAAATTAATAATTAACTCTAGATGTATTTCTAAGAATAGTGAAATGGATGTGTTTATATAGGTGGATCTAACCCTAGTTCCTTATAAAATTTTAGGTAGATAAGGTTGACCCAATTGATATAGTATCATTATTTACAAAAAAACATTAGGTCACAAACTAGGTCAGTTAGGGGATGACCTGGACCCTAATAAGTTTTATCAATAAGAGTGGAAGGTTGATGAGGCCAAATATGTAATGTAAATTTTCATAAAGGGTTTTAGTTATGGAAGGGCTAATGAATGTGGTAAATGACTATAGGAGGGTGAAAAATATGAGACCAATCTTAGGGGAATGTTTTTAGGATCTAGTTAGATTGATAAAAAATGAATAAGGGACAACAATCATGTGAAGCACCAATGGTCTACCCACCCCTTTCCTAGTGCACCATTTAAGGTGTGCACTTAGAGAGATTGTGACATGATAGGTTCTTACAAGATAAAAAGCATCAGTAATTAATAAAGTTTGGAAATATTATTTATATACACATATTACATCTATAAGATAGTAGCAGGTTGTTAATGAGATCTATACATGGGAACACTTCTAACATGACATCTAATTTATGTAGTCTCTATGAATTTAGGAATATGAATTTGGTGGTGAAATCCACATCATCTTTAGGCTCATCATTGTTTTTTAGTAGTTGTATATCTTAAATTATTTTAAATATCTCACTATAATGCTTGTATCTTTTGATCCCCTAGAGGAACATGGCATCCTAAATTTTTTGCTTTAGTCTAGGATTTGAATTTGAGGTGGCTATTTTTTATCTCTCCTTCATCATGAATACAATTTGAGCTTAGAATAATCTAGATGCATAGATGATAGATAACGGTGTTTAGTCTAGATGGGGAATATTAGAGATTTGTTATTTTTTGGTAGTAATGGATATGGTTGGATTATATTATATGAATTTAACTCTGAGTTGATGGCACAATCCCCAAATGAGCTTTTAAAAACTTTGGAATTTATTTGAAAATTTGAAAATATGCTGGATTTATGTTTATCAATGGTGATTGGACCCCTACAGTTGTTGGATCATGATTTCCCCCATCGAGATAATAAAATCAAGGAGCATATTAGGCACATACCTATTTTAGCTCTTATGGTACTATGATCATCTGGGGTGGTGACATGTCAATTAGAGAGTGGTGAGCCCCATTTAGTATTTTAGTAAGTAAGGGTGGCATGAGATCTTTATTTTGATAATTGTACCTATACAGTTTGTTCACTTGATTATATAAAATAAACATGTGGCACCCTATGATTGGGTTAAGTTTTGGCATGTACAATTTCTTACTCTTTCAAGCTCTCTTAGGACCATATACCACCTAGGTGTACAAAATTACACATTCCTCTTTCTTATTTTATCATGCCTTTTGGGGATCTAAAAGCTCTAACACCACCAATTGTTAGGAGACACATGGCACCTATTATTTGGTTCAGATCTCATGGGGATCTAATAAATTTTATGCCTTCAAGTGTTAGGAGAAATATTGCACCTCCTCATTAGATCAGGCCTCTTAGGGATTTGAAAACTCTTATAACTATAGGTGTCATAAGAGACATGGCACTTCCATATTGGTTCGAGCCTCCTGGGGGTATGATAGCTCTGATAAATATAGGTGTCAAGAGACATGTGGAACCTCCTCATTGGTTTGGTCCTCTTGTGTTTATAACATATCTAACACCTCTAGTTTGATAGGAAACACATGACACCTCCTCATTGGTTTAGGCCTCTCAAGGCTCTGACAACTCTAAAGCCTTTGGGTGTTAAGAGACACATGGTGCTTGCTCACAATATTGGGCATCTTATGGCTCTGATAGCTTTAAAAAAATTATATTCCAATAGAAACATGGTGGTTCCTAATTATATTGGTCCTTCTAAGGTTCTAAAATAACTAGCACCTCTAGGGTTAGAAGACATGTGGTGTCTACTCATTAGTTTGGGTGTCTCATGGCTCTAAAATCTCTGAAACCTCCAAGTGTCATGAGACATGTGGTAAACCATAATTATATCATGACCCCTATGGATCTAATGTCTCTACCACATCTAGGTGTCAAGAAACATGTGGCACCTCTTCATCAAATAAGGTCTCCTGGTAATCTAATAACTCTAACACTTCTAGGTGTTAGGAGACATGTGGTGCCTCCTCATTGGATTAGCCTCCTTGGGGTCTAATAGCTATGATGCCTCTGGGTGTTGGGAGACATGTGTAATCTCCTCATTTGATAGGATTCCCTTAGCTTTGATTCCTTTAGGTATTAGCAGACACATGACACCTCATTTGATTAGGCCTCTCAGGTATTTAATAGCTCCAACACCTCTGAGATATGTAAAATATGTAAAAAAATTTAAGCCAACTAAAAGAGAAACATAAGTAAAAATACATTCACTTATTATCTAAAAGGCTTATAAATAGTGCCAATTATGACTGTGGGACTGATACTCCAAGATAATCCTATGCATGAATTTTCTATAGAAAACATGTGATGCCCAAAACATACTAAAAGTGAAAACATTTAAAGAATACAATGTGACCTACTCTTTTTGGTATGTTAATAGAAAAAAATATTCAAACATAAGAACCAATAAATATCAATGCTATTGTAGTAGATTTTTTTGATGGATACTGAATTGGCATCCACGTTTTTACTTGCATGAGGATTAAATGGGGCTTAATTTGAGTTCTAAGATTTTTTAGATTCATGGAAGTGAAGAGATCCCCTTTTATTCTATTAAAAGGGACATGTAGGTCACAATAATATGTATTTAATATGTTGTCCCCAAAAATATCACTCATTTTTGGGACAACATGTGAACTATTTTGGTTCAACAAACCAAAATCACCTCTTCCCTTCTCAAAATTTGTTTTAAGCTTTCAAATTCCTCATTTTTCAAGATTTTTTGGTAAAGGGACTAGTAGGGTTAAAGGGTTCAATAGGTTCAAGGTTAAAATTTTTTGGCAAGCTTTAAAGAGTCAAGCTCTTTGTCAAAGTTCATCAAGTTCAACCACTTCATGGTTCAATGGTTCAAAGGAGTGCCCGAAAGAAAAAGTCAAGCGAAAGTTGCCAAGTGTCATCTGTCAAAACCCATTATAATTTGTTTTTAAAAATAGTGGAGTGTGTCACATGTCCCTTGTAAAGCTCGACAAAAGTTGACAAGTGTCAAACTCCATAGTTCCTTTTGTTTCATTTTTTAAGTAAGGACTGTGGTGGGCCCTGAGTGAGTTGCTAAAGTGTACCAGAAGCTGCCAAGTGTCATCTGTCAGGACTTAGTTTCTAAAAAGTTTCAAAGCAATAGAATGTACCAAGTGTCCCGTTCTAGCTTAGTGGAGCATGATAAGTGTCTACATCCATGTTTTAGGTTTCTAATAAGTTTTAGAGCTTATTTCAATAGGCTTCTCTCAGAGTCCCACGGAGGGCACCAAGTGGCAACAATGGAAGTTTGTAATATGTTTTTCTACAAAGCAACAAAAGATGCCACATGTCCCTTGAAAATCTTGATAGAGTGTGACAAGTGTCAACATCTGTAGTTTCTTCCTTTTGTTTCATAAGGACTATGGTAGGCCCCAAGTGAGTTGCTAAAGTTAAGTGGAGTGCGGCAAGTGTCTACGTCTGTGTGAATCCAAAAGAGTCTTGAATGTTTCTAAAATGTTTCTAGGAGCTCAATAGAAACCACCACATTTCATCTTCCACAAGACTCTCAAAAGGGGTCTAGAGCTTTTATAAGTTAAGCAAATACTACAAAGTGTCCTCACCTATTTCATAGTGAAAGACACCATGTGTCATTTGTTAAGATCAGTGGAAAGTAGCCAAAACAAGTGGGAAAGACATGAAGGAATTGCTAAGGAGGATGACGGACTTGTAGCTATCAAATTAGGGACAATCAATTAACTGTTAGCTTTTAAACAATGACGGACTTGAAGACGTCAAATTTATGGCAATGAAATAGCTATTGATCTTTACAGGCTTAAGCACAGATCTGAATGCTTTCAAAGGCATTCAAAGACCTTCAAGGTGAAAGGAAGAACTACCAAGAGGAAGGAACTAAAAGTATCAGAAAGAGGGAAAGGCCAAAATATCTACGTAGTAGTTATTTCAGTAGGTGGAACAGTATGTAAGGTGGATTTTTGAGCCCTTAAACAATTAAGACATGGCTTGTTTGTCCCCCTGGGAGTAAAGACAAAATGGACAACAGTGCAAATAGTAGATGATCCAGACCTAGGAATAGACACTTGAGGTGAATTGACATGCCATAGTTAAGGCAGCTGCCCTATTCTAGCATGGCCCCTTGACAGAACTAAAAATGCATTCAAGGCATTAAATGCACAACATGGGCCATTCCATGAAATAAAGTGCCAAGTCTTTCTTAGCTAATATATATTATAATATCTTTTATGGTTTTAGAGGGGAGACATTTTTTTAAAAAAGGAAGCAAAAACTCCACCCAAACTGAAAGGCGAATACTGAGACTTTGAGCTCAAATTATTGTTCATATTATTTTATCTAAATGAGAAAGCAAGTTACCTACAAACTTTGTGCTGTTATAACTTGTATCATTTTAGGAGATTATTCTTATGTCTATCTTCTGAATGTGTTCTTGTTTATTTAATCTAACAAGCAAAATTTGTGGGAGATAATCAAGAAGGTGTGCTAAAGCCAATTGTGGAGAGACTTTGTGCTGCCATAATTGCCTTTAGTGTGTTTGTCTATTTTCTGTGTAAAGGACCTTGGGATGACTTTTTTCCCTCATTTTTCTTCGTATCTCACTCTTTGGGTAGCTGAAGTGGAGACTTTGTGTTACACTTCATTCTGCTAATTATTATACTTTGTTATCAGTTTCTTGTCACTACCTGGAAGAACTCCTGTTGTTCCCTACATGAACACTTATGAAAGAAGAGAAGTGCCTTCAGTGTTTTCACTAGGATTTTCTCCTTTCTTTGGGAACATCATCTATGAAAAAAGAGAGATTGATGGTGTTATCTTACCCCTTAGTGTTATTTTTTGCATATATATATATATATATAGCACCTCATATTTTATAGGGAACCTCCCCTTGATGAAAGGAGAGATTTTTCCCCTTTGGATGTGGTAAACTTGCAACTTTGGATGACCAATATCTTTTGTTGTAGATGATCAGACCTATTTTGCTCATCAATACTGTAGACACCTAAAAAGTGTCTAACCCTTGGTCTTCCTCTCTCCCCTCGGTCCCTTGCCACTTCGACTATCCCTAACCTACCTAGGTCTTATTAATTAAAAATAATCATCTATTTTTAATTAAATAAGTCCCCTTTTTCCCTCTCCTTGCCACCTCGCCACCCTAGGATATCCTCCTTGGATCCCCTTTATTCCCCACATGGCCATTTAATGCCTTAGACTCCCATTCCAACCTCTCCTCTCACCCATTTAACCTCCGTCAACCGTTTCACCCTGGCATTCATTTGACCTGGCCGTTGGGAAACGGATGAAAGGCTATTTTTAGCCTTTCTCCAGCCTTTCAGCCACCGACGTCGGTCATCCTTCGGCCGACGTCGGCGATATTGCCGGCGTCGGCAGCCTTCTTAACGTTTTTCTTCACCGTTCTTTCGCCCCCTGGTTCCTCTTGGCTCCTACTCACTTCTCTGTGTTTCTCCTTGGCATCCCGACTCTTCAACCTTCGTATCAGACCCTTGTATCAGTCCTCCACTTGACCTCTCTCCCTCAGGTACACAGCAATCTTCTGCAGGTGAACAACAGGGAATCTTCATCAGCAACAGGTTTCACATCTGACAACATCAACAACAAGACCAACACTTTCTTCAGCAGGCACAGGGATGTTGTATTCTGTTTATTTTCTTTGTGCTTTCTAGTCATTTCTAAACTAGATTTAGCTCTTCTTCCCCCCAGACTTATAACCAAACCAGGCAGACCCGTATTCCCATCTCCTTGATTGTCCTCCTCTATCCCTCTCTGTCCATTTGACTCCCCTGTATCTCTGCCTAAGACCATCCACAGACCCGTCCATCAGACTCAGACCCGTCCACTGACACATCCACAAACCAGACCTCAGACCAAGCCCGGACCATCCACAGACCCGTCCATCAGACTCAGACCCGTCCACAAACCCGTCCACAGATAGACCACAGACCAAGCTCGAACTATCTACAGACCAGATCCTGACTAGACCCGTCTAGAGGCCATTGCCTCGACTGACGCCGGTCATTACCCCCACCGACGTCGACAGACTAACCGACGTCGGCAGACCCGACAACCGACGCCAGTAGAGACCACCGACGCCGGCGACTGTGACCAGTTTGACAGCTTCTCCCAGGTAAGCCTTTGCTTCCTTTTCTCTTTCAGTTTGTTATTTACTTCAGTCCTTTTTAGCATTCTGTCTTTTTATCAGACTTATCTTTATCAAAACAGTGGGTTGACCTCCCTTAAGGAAGTTCTCATACTTCTGGGAGCAGGCTTTTGCCTGGCAACCCACCGCCTATCTATCTAACGTCTCTTTGTCCAGTTTTTTTTTCTTGCAGGTGTCATTCCTCCACAGCCAAAGAGGAGTGCTCACAAGCGTCTGGATTTACGGTGCGCAATCTTATCCAGGTACTTCCCAAGCCTTGTCCATTACTTCTTTTTAGTTTCTTCTTTTTCTTAAGTCTGAAAAGCAAATTTGAGGTAGAAACATCTCTGGCACGCCCGGTGGGACCCTAGGTTCCTCCTGGGTTCCTTTTCTTTTTCATTCATTTAGGTCCATTTAGGCTCCTTCCTTCTTGTCTCTTTCTTCTATTCCAAATGACACTATAAGCGGGACTAAAATGAACCTTTCTTCCTTGCATTCTAGACTAGTCTAAATATCATACTCTCAACCCTTTCTCAATCTTGTCTTCATAACAATATCACATTTCGACTTGGGCATTAAAACATATTGCACTTTCATTTCTGCTTGTGCTTGCATTAGTCCACATCTAGTAACTTAGGCGCATATTGAATAAACCGTAGACACTTGATGTTACACTACCTGACCACATGCACTAAAACACACATAAAACTTACCTGAGACAAGGCCCGACTGGGATTTCATCACCCAGTGGATACCTTACCCGTCCTGGTGACCCTACTTGGATTTCATCACCAAGGGGGAAGCCCACTCCGTTCTCTGGCGGAGTCTAAACTCTAGGCGAGGTATATCTTGGCTAAGCGAGACCAGCTAACCACTGGAATCGTGAAGTGAGGGGAGCTTGCTCCTTAGCACCAGGCCACGTACCAGACCCTAACACAGATCTTTGAGCACCTAAAACAACACCTGAAACCATCTTTAGACAGCCTTCTTCTAGGACCTATTTTTTCAGCCAATCTCCCTAAACATTCATCTAAGGCATAAGCCACGATTTCTAAGGTTAATTTTTAGGATTTATCGCTTAGGCTTGTCTGTCTCTTTCTGTTTTCCTCTTCTCATCTATTTGTTTGAGTGTGTGAGGACGCTTTCTTCTTTGTTTTTCCAAGAACCTTTTGGTTCTCTGGAAAACACAGTCACTGGCATCGGTTCTGCTAACCGACGTCGGCTTTCCTCTGTCACCGGCATCGGTTCTGCTACCGACGTCGGCCATCTTTCCTACCGGCATCGGTTATCTGACCGACGTCGGCTATCTTTCTTACCGACATCGGTTTTTAAACCGACGTCGGTCTCTGTCACTGTCCTTTTTTTCAAAACTAGCAGCCTGAAATCTGTCCATTCTCTGTCAAAACTCCATTCTGGTTTTCTGAGACTGCAAGAACACAGTTTCTGGAACCAGGACTCTCTTCTTAACCACTTTAGCCAACAACCGCTTCCGTCTATCCTCATCCCTAACCAAGTCCTATCATGGAGTTCCACTCGGAGACTGAAAGAACTCCTATAGGACCGACCCCGACCCTGACCCCGACTCAAATTCCCATCATCCCTGAAGGGGACCAGGATTTCGCGAGATTCCTGGACCTCAATACCGCAGCCCTTCAAAACTATCTCGCGAGAAACCCAACGCGAGACCTTTTGGGTGACGTGGCGACGACATCCACGTCATTCGCCACCCACCCCTTTTTGACTCAGCCTTTTGCCTCGACTATTAACCCAACCATGGCCAATACGCAAAGTTTGGCCTCCCCGTCTATTTTTAGACCGACCTCCATCGGGGTTCTATTACCCCCTCAACCACCTGCAATTCAACCAAGTTCTACATCATATCAGAACTTGATTGTCTCGACCCCTCACACTCTTGCGCCCACCAATGTAGGGGTGCCAACCTGTCTTTCTACCAGTGCCACCATTCAACCACCTTTGGCGGTGCCCAGTCAACCTATACCTTCGACCTTCATAACGCAACCACCTTTAGCCTCCACTTCTGCCCCTGCGACTAGTCATCCGTACATTGTACAACCGACTATGTCGCACACCTCCTCTAGCCTCTTCCAAGCGCCTTACAACCTCGGGGGCGCTCAACCCGCCAATCCGTCAGCAGATCTTATCAAGATGCTGATGGATAAAATGTCCAGTCTCGAAGCCTCTATTTCTGGTTCAAGCAATACTTTGTCATATGACCAAATTTGCAATGAGCCCATCCATCCTTCCGTCCCTATTCGACCATACCCTAACCATTGGGAGCTTCCTAAATTCACTCGCTTTCAGAGTAAGGAAGACCCTCAACAACATCTACGGGCATTTAGACATGCCTGTTATCTTATTTCCCACGATGATGCGTTGCTTTTACGCACGTTCCCTATGTCGCTTTCTGGCCCAGCCCTTGACTGGTATAGTTCTCTTGCCAGACACTCTATCTTTTCATTCATTCAACTCGCCCAACTATTTCTTGACCATTTCTCAATCAACATCACCAAACAAGTCTCAATCACAGACCTTTACTCCATCAGGCAATTTGACGACGAATCAATTGTCGATTTTGTCGCTCGTTGGAGGGGCCTGATCAACCAGCTCTCCTTCTCTTTGCCCCAACCTGAGCTCATCGAACTCTTCTCTCGAGCATGTGCCAGACACATCTCTTCTACCTTGCAGATTCAGACATTCCGCACTTTTGACGAAGCTTTCATCATGGCTCGAAAGCTCGAGCTCCGCGCCCTTGAAGAAGATAAGGTCAAATTGCGTCATACCAATGCAAGATCTACTGGCCATTCTTCTTCCAGACCTTCTTCTTCTGCCAATTCTGAATCTAAAGGAGTGGCCAATACTATGGTCGTTAGATCACCATCATTGACAACAACTAATTACTCTCAACCTTCGACATCTCCAAGCATCACCAAACAATTCCAACAACGGTACATTCAGCGTTCTTACACTCCACTTGGAGAACCATACGCTTCCGTTTTGGAAAAACTTCTCAAGCAGGGAGTCCTCAATCTCCCTCCAATCCGACCACCTCAATTTGACCCTTCAAAAGCCATCCCTACATGGTATAGGGAGGCCGACTTCTATCCCTTTCATCGCGTCTAAGGCCATGACATCGACAACTGCCGAACCTTCAAAAACATCGTCCAGGACATGATCGACAAGGGGGATCTTATTTTAGATAACCCGAACGCCCCTCCTAATCAACATATCGACATTTTCAAACAACCATTTCCGAATCATCCGCCTACTCAGAACAAAGTCCAGACTTCGACCAATGACCCTCAAGACCATGACATTCACACGATTAGCACTATCTTGCCTCTTGTCCTTGACCAACCTCTTCCATTAAAGGATGAGGAACCTTCTTCTCCTACTAGTCCTCCATCTACCTCTCTTGTATTGGAAGACGCTTTGACCACATCAACGCCATCAAGCCCACCTTCATCCAAAGACCCCACCTTGCCTACTCCTCAATTACAAGTAGAAGGCACGATCATCCACGCCCTCTGCCCACTCGAGGAGCCGCTCTCTCTTATTTCTTCTCCACCAAGAGAAGAACCAGTCTCTCCACCCATTTCAACCGAGGAAGACCCAGTCACAGTTTCCTCTTGTCCTTTGCCTGAGATTTCTACATCTCGCTCACCTTCATCCAAACCCAAACCTACATCTAACCTCACCTCGCACAATAGTAGCCCTCGACCCAGACCAACGAAGACCACTAGACCACATCGGAGGACTCCTCCCCTACCTTCGTCATTACCTTCAATCTTGGGCCCGCATCCGTCCACTTTAATAGGAGTGCTTCCCACTCCCATCTTTCACAGAGGCACATCGCCTCCATTACTCCCTCATCCCATCAGACATACATCTCATCCAAACCCTCGACCTATGCCTCCTTCGCCTCCCAGACCAACGTCACCAACCTCTACTGCAATAAGACATCCCGATCCGTTAGCAGGTTCATATGCCTTGCTCTTACGGCACTTGTTGCAGTCCTCTCACCTCGACCTCCCGCCTCTTAGATCATATCACTCTCTTGGACCTAAACCACCATGGTTCGATGACACTTGCATTTGTGCGTATCATCGCACGCCTGGACACAACACGGAGCATTGTCATGCCCTCAAGGTCGCCATTCGCCAATGTTTGGAGAATGATGCCTCTCTTCTCGACCACATCATCAGTAAACCTTCAACACCGCCTCACCCATCACCTCTCGGATCAAGGCCCTCTTGGTTCGACAACTCTACATTCTGCCATTATCATCACACTCTGGGACATGACACTAAGCGTTGTTGCGCTCTTAAAGCTGTCATTCGTCAACACCGGAAAAAGGATTCCCTTCTCACCAGGGATCCTCTTGACCACCTCTTCAACAAAACATCAACCCCGACTCATGCCTCTCCAACCTCATCACCTAAATCGGGATCTCCACGCCAGACTGTGGGCCCTTTGCCGCCTTTGACCCCCTTATTTGACATTAACACCGTCCATCTGACCACTAAACCTCAACCGACCTTAACCAATCTTTCAAACATTCTCCCTACCCGCTGGGGGAACTCATCCTTCATCCAAACCTCGACCAACTCTTCAACCCAGTCTCTGCCACATATCAATCACTCATCTCGACCAAGTATCCATCGACCCAACCCCCGACCAATTATTCGACCAGTCTCAACCAAACTTCAACCCAATATCAATCAACCAGACCTCTCAACCAAACATTCAACCTTTTTCAACCAACCAATGACAATGTCAACCGACTTCACATCCATCAATCAACGCCTGACCAATCTGGAAAGAGGCAATTGGGGCAAGTTTGCTCCTAATTGGCTCGGACCTTAACATACTAGCATGGCCCAGGGTCTTATTAGACCTTAAACCCCTTTCTGTCTTGCATCTTCGACCTTTCTTCTGTTAGTCGAGTGCTCGATCACTTGACGTTTTACTTGAGCTCATCCCTTGAGCAATCCTTGTCCTCTTAATCCTCATCCCTTTCAACCCTATTCCTCTTAACAAGTCCTCTACAACCCTTTTAGGATGCAGTGATGCTTTGTCCTAATAAAAAGGGGTGTCCTTAAACTTCTACAGTCTTGTCCGTGACTCAAATTCCTATCAAAAAATCCAAATCAAGATGTCAAAACATATCCATGGTCACTAAATCAAGTCAAATCAAAAATACAGACTGATCCCTCGAAGGACAGCTGTACTATCATTGCTGTATTACTAGACTAATCCCTTGAAGGACAGCTAGGCCAACTTATCAAACATTATCAAGCAAAAATATAGACCACTCCCTCGAAGGATGGCTATGACTAATCTGGCAATAAACAACACTTTTCTTAGAAGCTTCCCGCATTGATCAGCTTCGCAACCTGACCATTACATCAAGTGACATCTCTATGCAGGCTTCCCGCATCGATCAGTCTGCGCCCAAAAAAAAAAAAAAAAATGAGTCACAGACTTGGCTTGTAGTTGTCTTAGGGTCTCCTATAAAAGGGGCAAGGTTATTCCTGCTCTTAAACTAGGTTACCCTATCCTCCTCCTATCACCTGCTCAAGGGACTTCGAGCTCACTTTAATGTCAAAGTGATTCGATTACCGTTCTAACACCATACTGGTCAACGACGTAATGCATGAACGAGGCTTTGGTTCTAACAACCCCTATCTATGCTTCCTTTCTTGTCCTTGTCAATGAAAGAGCAATTTGCCTTTCACCTTTTCTCTACACTTTGGTCACGCTTTGATCACATCAATTGTCCACTCATCCTTAAACCTAGCCAACTTCAACATTTTTCAAACCAGCCTCGACATTTTCAACATGACATCAGGCATCATCCTTGTCCTTTTCGCATAGTTTCTATGGACACCAATACACATGGAAACTATCGACCAGACCCAATTTATGTTAAGCATAAACCAATACTTGCTGAAGCATAAATAGACTCTCCATTCATTTTTAGCATACATCCATCGTGACTATGGAAACTTGCTAGGGATGAAAGACTCTCGACCAATTCTACAGAATACACTATCTGTAGGATCTTTTTCTCCTCATCTTCCCCTCGTCATTTCGATGCTTGACCACATCCAATCATCGACCAATCTTCTCAATTCGTCCGAACTACATTGGTCTGAGGCCCTATGACCAGGGCTATGTAGGCAGCACTCAGATACCACATCTTCTGAGGTTAGCTCGACCACCCCTTTTTGTTCATCTCTATGATGGACAAACCTTCTCTTCTTTGACTCTTATCACGCCCAACTTCGTCACCTTTGACCAAGACCTTTGACCAAGACCAATCATCGACTTTGACCACGACCAATCAATCCCTCTGACCCTTCCTCCCTTTTAGGGAGAACTACATCGGCCTGAGGCCCTGTCACCAGGGCTATGTAGGCAGCACTCAGTTGACATGGGGTCTTCTGGGGTTAGCTCGGCCGCATCCTTTCGTCCATCCATCCTCTTGACCAATGACCATTGGAGATCATGCGTATCTTCTTTGACCTTCTTCCAAGCCAATGTTGCCTTGGTTGTTTTTGCGTGTATGCTATTCCACGGCTGGTTAGCAGAATTGTCCGCAGACTATTTTTGACCCTTCACAAGTATAGGATCACGAGCCAGTTGATCCCTAATACTTGTGGCTTTTTCGTGTTTCTAGGAGCACTTCCTGAGCCCTGGATACCTGGGACACGATGACTATTTGGAGCTTCAGCTTAGATTGAGTGACCCGATCAGCAGACGACTAAATGCTGGGGCCCGGTTACTTCAATTTTGGCACTCCTTGACCCTTGACCTGCGACACTTTTGACCTGACCATCTTGTGCAGTGGTATACGCGCAATCATGACCTTTATAGCATTTTCACTCACTTTTCATCTTTCTCATCCACCTTTTGTCAAATCAGCACCCGATATCAGGTTTCCTTCCCTCGACTCCCGCTTTGAGGGGGAATACCTCATCCTGCTTCGGGGCAATCCACATCATCTCTCACCTGGGGCAACCACTCCCTATTTTTGTCTTGCAGTTCGTCTAGAACAACCAACAAGACAAAAAGGGGCAAATGTAGACACCTAAAAAGTGTCTAACCCTTGGTCTTCCTCTCTCCCCTCGGTCCCTTGCCACTTCGACTATCCCTAACCTACCTAGGTCTTATTAATTAAAAATAATCATCTATTTTTAATTAAATAAGTCCCCTTTTTCCCTCTCCTTGCCACCTCGCCACCCTAGGATACCCTCCTTGGATCCCCTTTATTCCCCACATGGCCATTTAATTCCTTAGACTCCCATTCCAACCTCTCCTCTCGCCCATTTAACCTCCGTCGACCGTTTCACCCTGGCATTCATTTGACCCGGCCGTTGGGAAACGGATGAAAGGCTATTTTTAGCCTTTCTCCAGCCTTTCAGCCGCCGACGTCGGTCATCCTTCGGCCGACGTCGGTGATATTGCCGACGTCGGCAGCCTTCTTAACATTTTTCTTCACCGTTTTTTCGCCCCCTGGTTCCTCTTGGCTCCTACTCACTTCTCTATGTTTCTCCTTGGCATCCCGACTCTTCAACCTTCGTATCAGACCCTTGTATCAGTCCTCCACTTGACCTCTCTCCCTCAGGTACACAGCAATCTTTTGCAGGTGAACAACAGGGAATCTTCATCAGCAACAGGTTTCACATCTGACAACATCAACAACAAGACCAACACTTTCTTCAGCAGGCACAGGGATGTTGTATTCTGTTTATTTTCTTTGTGCTTTCTAGTCATTTCTAAACTAGATTTAGCTCTTCTTCCCCCCAGACTTATAACCAAACCAGGCAGACCCGTATTCCCATCTTCTTGATTGTCCTCCTCTGTCCCTCTCTGTCCATTTGACTCCCCTGTATCTCTGCCTAAAACCATCCACAGACCCGTCCATCAGACTCAGACCCGTCCACTGACACGTCCACAAACTAGACCTCAGACCAAGCCCGGACCATCCACAGACCCATCCATCAGACTCAGACCCGTCCACAAACCCGTCCACAGACAGACCACAGACCAAGCTCGGACTATCTACAGACCAGATCCTGACCAGACCCGTCTAGAGGCCATTGCCCCGACCGACGCCGGTCATTACCCCCACCGACGTCGGTAGACCCGACAACCGACGCCAGTAGAGACCACCGACGCCGGCGACTGTGACCAGTTTGACAGCTTCTCCCAGGTAAGCCTTTGCTTCCTTTTCTCTTTCAGTTTGTTATTTACTTCAGTCCTTTTTAGCATTCTATCTTTTTATCAGACTTATCTTTATCAAAATAGTGGATTGACCTCCCTTAAGGAAGTTCTCATACTTCTGGGAGCAGGCTTTTGCCTGGCAACCCACCGCCTATCTATCTAATGTCTCTTTGTCCAGTTTCTTTTTTCTTGCAGGTGTCATTCCTCCACAGCCAAAGAGGAGTGCTCACAAGCATCTGGATTTATGGTGTGCAATCTTATCCAGGTACTTCCCAAGCCTTGTCCATTACTTCTTTTTAGTTTCTTCTTTTTCTTAAGTCTGAAAAGCAAATTTGAGGTAGAAACAAATACGCTGGTGACAAAATATTCACCCAACAGTTTTTTAGCGACTCTGCTAGGGATGAACATGTAGTTTGAAGCCTCAATTTTCAAGATTGAAGCAATCCCTACCCTTATCCATTATAGACTTTGGTGACTCCATTCTATGTCTTACCCATTACCATTATAGCCTTACCATCTTCCTCCATCTCCATTATATTATCTGGTCTACAAAACTAGAACTGCTAGGGAAGGACAAGCAGTTTGAACCCTCAAGTTTCAAGCTAAAGCAAGGTCAGTCCTTTTCCATTTTTGTTTCAAAATCTAGAAACTCCATGCTATACCAAAAGTCAGAGAACCCAAGGTGTTATTGACCCAGTCTTTGAGTTGGTGCAGCAAGGAAATTTTGATTTGTTTCCTCCACAACCTCAAGTTCAATGATCTAGGAGTGTTTTCCCATCTGTACCAGGTCACCAATACTAGATAGAGCTTCTTTTTTTTGATGTCACCAGAGCTTTACCAATACATACTCCACCTAGATTTTTTATTCTTGCTTTCAATAATCCAATCATGGCAGTTTAAGGCCTCTGGGGTAACTCTTTTAGTGCACTGAATTTAACTTCACCCCTACATGAGCTTCCACACAGTTTAAGGAAGAATTTCCCCAAATTCTTTGGTGATGGGAGAGTTCACCCTGATGAACACATTACAGCCTTTAGCATAACTTGTGGCATAATAGGAGTGGAATTTGAGGATGTGGTAGTCAGGATTTTCATGGAAACACTACAAGGTGCTATTGCAGACTAGTTCCACCATCTATAGGCTCAGTCAGTGACTGATTGGGACACACTCAAAGCTAAATTTAAGTTAGGTTCAAGCCTATAGAAGATGCACATGCCTTGTTGGCCCAGCTCATGCAGATGAAGAAAGAACCTCATGAACCTATGAGGGATTTCATTGCCAAGTTTGACAAGCTAAGGAATCGGATTCCTATCATTGCTTAGCCTACACTAGAGAATCTAAAATATTTCTTCATCAACTCATAACTACCTAAAGTGAGTTTTCTGCTAAGATGTGCTAGTCACATAGACCTTAATGCTACCCAAGACTTGGCTACTAAGGTAGAAGATGACTTTATCTTGGATAAAAAGATAAGGAGAGATCCAAATAGAGGTAGACCCTCTTCATCTTCTGAATACTCACCTACAACCACCACTGATCCAATGGTGTAGAAGTTAGAAAATGAGTTACTAGCTCTCAAAAAGCAAATGGCACAAGGGATGTCCTCTGCTCTTCATACAAAGATGTACCAAGGAGGACATTCCCTAATCAGTCTTATCAAGGCAATGATACCAGAAACTAAGGATAAGAAAATCACCTTCCTCCTCCACAGAGGAACCTTGCCCTTGAAGCACCTCCAACTAATTGAATAGTTGGATATCTTGAAGCTGAATCAAATTTCTCATTCCAACCTGAGTTGAATCTTGAAGATGACGCTAATCTCTTCACTAAGGAAGAAGAAGAATTAGCTAGTGACTCCAACATTAGTTTATTGAATTATTAGGATGAACCTAGAAGTGAAGGTAAAGTAGCTAAAGGATCATATGCTATTTTCACCCAGTCTAAGAATCAATCAACCCATCAAGCTAATAAAGAGAAGATAGAGCAGTGACCTCAACCAGTAATTTTAATTGCCAAGTAGGGAACCACTCTGCCTTTCTAGCCAAAGGACCCAATGACTGCTAAAAAGGTGAGTCCCTCAATTGTGCCTTCACCTCCATTTTTGAATTCGTAGACCAATCCTTCCCCTTCTAAAAACCAAAAGGATGAACTCCCATCCCCTATTCCTATCTCTTTCAATATATTTGACATAATTGACCATATAAAGTAAACCAAAATTCAAATGTTTGAATTTGAATTTCTACAGTCTAATCCTGAGTAATTGGACAAGTTAGTTCAATGTGTGAAGAACCAAACCATCCCTGGAAGACAAAAAGCTAAGAAAGTAACTCATGATCCCTCAAGGGACATGTCTATCCCAAACAACCTTGTCATTACCCCTCCTGCTACCCCTGGGAAAATAGAGCCTTTTTATGTTTCCCTATTGATAAATGATCATAAGCTAAGCAATTGAACCATTGATTCTAAAGCTTCAGACAATGTCATGCCTGCCAGAATGGCTGAATCTCTTAGTCTCACATTGACCAAGACATTTGGGAGATGTTTCTCCATGGATAACAAGCAAGTACCACTAGTGGGACAAATTAAAGATGCCCAATTTGCATTTACAGCCTTCCAAGACAAAAGAATCAAGATGACTATCTTGGTGGCTGACGTCCCAACTTCATATGGCATCTTCTTAGATAAATTTTTTTCAAGGACGTTGGAGGTGAATTGAGCATGAACCTATCTAAAGCAAGTATTCTAGTCAAGGGTGTTATGAAGAGGTTACTCCCTAAGAAGGAAGTGAAATATGTGGTCACCCAATTATCAGCACCTAAAGCTCAAATTCTATTTGAATATTTAGGCATGGGTAACTACTTTCTATCCATGGATGAAGTTTATGAGGTATTTGATGAACCTCTTATAGGTGACAACCTAGAAATGCATATTCATCAAACAATAGGAGACTTGGTGGAGTGCAATATAAATGTGGAAGGACCTCCACCTCCGAATGAAAAAGAATCCAAAGAAAAATTAGTGTCTGAGGAGGTATGGATCTTGGAATTTGATGGTAGTTACTCTTCTACTAGTTTAGGAGCTGGGATTGTGTTGATATCTCCTTAAGGAGATATTTTTCCTTCATCATATAAGTTACATTTCAGCAATACTAATAACACAATTGAGTATGAATCTCTATTTCTTAGATTGAGGGATACTCACGACAAAGGCATCAAACTCCTTCATGCCATAGGAGATGTTGAACTAGTGGTTTGTCAGGTAAGAAAATTTTATCAAACCAAGAATGAGAGATTATGCCACTATCGTAATCTAGTCTGGGATCAGATTGAAAGCTTTGATGGTTTTAACATCTCTGCTATTTATAGAGAATTTAATGATTAGGCTCATGTACTAGCCATTTCAACAATTCTATTGGTTCCTCACCTAGACTTCAAAGGAGACAATTACACTATTGAGTTGATCTTTCGACCAAGTGTACCTAATAATGCTAGTCATTGGCAATTGTTTAACAATGACAACCAAATCATTGCCTTCTTGAATCAGAAAGATAGCTTTGAATGGTTGCATTTTAAAGGCAGTAAGCCTCAATAGCTTGAACCTACTCCTAAATCAAGTTCAAGCCTGAACAAAGAATTTCTACAGCTAAAAGGAAATAAAATTCCCAAAGACCTAGTTTCTCTTGAAAAGTTGTTTGACAAACATGACAAATTCATCAAACAATAAAAAACTAATTCAAGCTTGTCCCAGGAGTTTAATTAGGTAAATATAGGTATAAAGGAAGATATTAAGATGGTGAACATTGGTAAATATTGCACTCATAAGGAGAGATTCAAGTTCACTACTTTACTCAGCTAGTACATGGACGTCTTAACATACTCCTATGATGACCTGAAGTCACTCAAGCCTGATGAAATTTGCCATGACATTCCTCTCAAGGCTGATTCAGTGCCTTATAAGAAAAAATATAGATAGTACAATCTAAAGATATCAGGTATTATTCTATTTGAGATACAACAAATGTTGAATGCTAAGATAATCTTTTCAATTCATCATTCTACATGGATTGCCAACATAGTCCCCGTGAGGAAGAAGAATGGTGAAATTTTCCTTTGTGTGGATTTTAGGAACTTGAATCAGTCATCCTTTAAGGATAACTACCCTTTGCCTATCATGGACCAAGTACTTTAGATAGTGACTAGTTCAGAGATGTTATCAATGCTAGACAGCTTCTCAAGATACAATTAGGTTGAAGTTGGTGAAGCAGACCAGCACAAGACTACTTTTACCACACCTTGGGGCACATTTGCCTATAAGAGAATGCCTTTTGGCTTGACAAACACTGGAACCACCTTCCAAAGAGCAATGGACCTTACTTTTAAAGATAAAATAGATAAGTTCATTGTCATTTATCTTGATGATCTAACCATCTTTTCCAAACATCGCCCAGATCATGTGCACCACTTGCAACAAGTGTTGGAATGATGCCACTAAAATGTCATTTCCTTAAACCCCATAAAGTCTATTTTTGGGGTAATAAAAGGGAAACTTGTCAGACATATTGTGTCTAAAGGAGGCATAAATATTGACTTAGATAGATTCAAGTCCATCTAAGATCTCAATCTACCCACAAGTAAAACTATAATTCACTCTTTCTTTGGAAAGGTGAATTTATTAAGAAGTTTCATCCTTGAGTTTGCTCAGAAAACTCACCATATTATAAAAATGATGAAGGGAAATGCCATGTTTAGTTAGAATAAAAGAGGAAAATTATCATTGCAAGGTATTAAGATAGTTATTTCTCATGCCCCAATTCTAGTTTGTCTAGACTACAACAAGGAATTCACCATATACAGTTATGCTTCTAAACACACGCTTTCAGTAATTCTGGTTTAAAAGAATAAAGAAGGTATGGAATCTCCCATTTCTTTCATGAGTTTTTCTCTTAAAGCTCATGAGCTAAAGTATTCAAACATGGATAAGCATGCTTATGTGGTGGTCAAGGCAGTGAAGCATTTTTACTTTTACATTCTGAATTCCCACACTTCCCTAGTTCCTGACACCACAGTTAAATCCTTATTAACTCAACAAGAGTTTGGGACAAAAAGAGGAAATTGGATTGATAAAATCTATGAGTTTGATCTAGTGATCAAACCAACTAAGTTGTTATGGGGAAAAGGCCTATGCTAATTGATTACTAATAACAAGCCAAAAGGAATAGAGCATGAAGAATCAGAAGAAGAAAACATGCCAACAGTCCTCTTTGTCTCCACTACGAGTGAGTGGTATTCAATTATTGCTCATTTCCTTACTTATGGTGAGTATCTTGCTCACCTATCTTATAAATAAAGGAGGACCATCAAGTTGAAAGCTACCAATTTTGTCCTCTGAGATAATGTCCTGTACAAGAGGAGCCTTGATGGAGTATTCCTTCGTTGCGTGGACAAAGAGCAGTAAAAACAACTTCTAAAGTCATTTCATAATTTGGCCTGTGAAGGACATTTCTCTACTCCTGTGACTACCCATAAGATTCTATGAGTTAGGTATTACTGGCCAACTCTCTTTCAAGATGCATACAAGTGGGTAAGGAAATGTGAACTATGCCAGTAGTTTTTTGGGAGACCCAAGTTACCTGCCCTACCTTTCAAGCCAATGGTCATAAAGGAGCCATTCCAATAGTGGGGAATTAATTTCATTGGTGCCATAAATCTATCTTCAAGTGCTAAACTTGATTATGTCCTCACAGCCATAGACTACTTCACCAAGTGGGTGGAAGCTATCCCTACCAAGCATGGTACTTCAGAAGTAGCATGAAATTTTCTCAAGGAGAAAATCATTTCCAAGTTTGGGGTCCTGACTAAGATTGTCACTGATAATGTAGCTTGTTTCACTTCCTAGGAGATTACTCAGTTCTATTTTTACTATGGGATCACCCTCTCTCACTCCTCAGATTACTTTCTACAAGGAAATGAACAAGCTAAATCAAGTAACAAGAACTTGGTGGCTATCATCAAGAAGCTGGTAGATGAAAACCAAAGGACATGGCATAAAGCATTGGTTTATGCTCTATGGGTAGATAGGATCACATGAAAAAGGGCAATTGGTATGTCTCCCTTCCAACTTCTCTATGATCTCAATGCTGAGATACCAATTACTCTAGAATTGCTAGCATTGAAATTGGCTAAGGCAATTGAAGATCAGACATCATGTGCTTGACTGAGTTGGATGAGTAGCAAACTATGGTGGTGGACCAAATTACACAACATCAAAGTCTAGTGAAGAAGCTCTTTGACCAAAAAACAAAAAACTAAGATTTCCAAATTAGAGATCAAGTCCTCCTATGGGATAAGAGGAGAGAACCAAAGGGAATGCATGGAAAGTTTGATTCCGTATGGAGGGGCCTTTTTACTATTCATCAGCTCAATGGTGAAAATAGTTTCTTATTGAGGTATCAAGATGGCACACTCTTCTCTCTACCTCATAATGGGAAGCATCTGAAGCACTTCAATTCTTGAAGTGCTTCAGATAAGTTCACCTATACATATGTATATTTATATAGTCTTTGTTTCTACTTTTTATTGTTTGTTTTCATTTTTTGGAGCCTTTTTTTCTAGGTAGCATGACTCCATAGCCCAATGGCATACTTCAAGGCACTAGAGATTCTAGTTTCTACTCTCCTCAGCTATTCTAAGTCTTTAACTAAAGGAAGTTCCCCAATTGGAGCCAGCTATTGTCCCAAAAAATATCACTCATTTTTGGGACAACATGTGAACATTTTGGTTCAACATACCAAAATAACCTCTTCTCTTCTCAAAATTTGTTCTAAGATTTCAAATTCATCATTTTTCAATATTTTTTAGTAAAAGGACTAGTAGGGTCAAAGGGTTCAATAGGTTTAAGGTTCAACGTCATCGGCAAGCTTCAAAGAGTCAAGCACTTTGTCAAAGTTCATCAAGTTCAATCGCTTCACAGTTCAATGGTTCAAAGGAGTGCCTAAAATAAAAAGTCAAGTGAAAGTTTCCAAGTGTCATCTGCCAAGACCCATTACAATTTGTTTCTAAAAATAGTAGAGCATGTCAGGTGTCCCTTGTAAAGCTTAGTGGAAGCCGACAAGTGTCAAACTCTATAGTTCCTTCCTTTTGTTTTGTTATTTAAGTAAGGACTATGGTGGGCCTTGGGTGAGTTGTTAAAGTGCAGTGGAAGCTATCAAGTGTCATTTGTTGAGGCTCAATTTCTAACAAGTTTCAAAGTAGCAGAACATGCCACGTGTCCCATTCTAGCTAAATGGAGAGTGACAAGTGTCTACATCCACATTTTAGGTTTTTAATAAGTTTCAAAGCTTATTTCAATAGGCTTATCTTAGAGACCCATGGAGGGCACCAAGTGGCAATAGTGAAAGGTTGTAATAAGTTTTTCTACATAGTAGTAGAAGATGCCATGTGTCCCCTTAAAAGCTTGGTAGAGTGCGACAAGTGTCAACATCTACAGTTTCTTCCTTTTATTTCATAAGGACTGTGGTAGGCCCCAAGTGAGTTTCTAAATTCAAGTGAAGTGTGACAAGTGTCTACATCTACATGAATCCAAAAGATTCCCAAATGTTTTTACAGTGTTTCTAAGAGCTCGATGGAAGCTGCCATGTGTCATCTTCTGCAGGACTCTCAAAAGGGGTCTAGAGCTTCTATAAGTTAAGCAGATGCTACTAAGTGTCCTCACCTATTTCATAGTGGAAGGCACCACGTGTCATTTGTTAAGATCAGTGGAAAGTGGCCAAAGCAAGCAGGAAAGACATGAAGGAATTGCTAAGGAGGATGATGGACCTATAGCCATCAAATTAGGGACAATCAACTAGTTGTTACCTTTTAAATGATGATGGACCTGAAGACATCAAATTTGTGGCAATGAAATAGTTTTTGATATTTGTAGGCTTAAGCATAGACCTGAATGCTTTCAAAGACATTCAAAGACCTTTAGGGTGAAAGGAAGAACTACCAAGAAGAAGGAACCACAAGAATTAGAAAGAGGGAAAGGCCAAAATATCTATGCAATAGTTATTTTAAAAGGTGGAATAGTCTACAAGGTGGATTTTTGAGCCCTTAAACATTGAAGACATGGCTTGTTTGTCCCCCTCAGAGTAAAGACAAAATGGATAGTGGCACAAACACCAGATGATCTAGACCCAAGAATAGAAACTTGAGGTGAATAGACATGCCATAGTTAAGGTAGCTTCCCTATTCTAGCATGACCCCTTAATGGAACTAAAAATGCATTCAAGGCATTGAATGCATAGCATGTGCCATTCTATGAAACAAAGTGCCAAGTCTTTCTTGGCTTCTATATATTGTAATCTCTTTTATGGTTTTAGAGGGGAGACCTTTTTTTTTTTATAAAGGAAGCAAAAACTCTACCCAAATTGAAAGGTGAATACTGAGAATTTGAGCTCAGATTGTTGTTCATATTATTTTATCTAAATGATAAAGCAAGTTACCTATAGACTTTGTGCTATTATAGCTTGTATCATTTTAGAAAAAAATTCTTATGTCTATCTTCTAAATGTGTTCTTGTTTATTTAATCTAATAAGTAGAATTTGTGGAGATAATCAGGAAGGTGTCCTGAAGCCAATTTTGGAGAGACTTTGTGTTGCCACAATTGCCTTTAGTGTGTTTGTCAATTTTCTATTTTCTGTGTAAAGGGCCTTGGGATGACTTTGTGCCCTTATTATTATTTGTATCTCACTCTTTGGGCAACTAAAGTGGAGACTTTGTGCTACACTTCATTCTCTTGGTTACTATACTTTGTTATCAGTTACTTGTCACTACTTGAAAGAACTCTTTTTGTTCCCTGCAAGAGCACTTCTGAAAGAAGAGAAGTGCCTTTAGTGTTTTCAGCAATATTTTCTCCTTTGTTTGTGAACATCATCTCTAAAAAAGAGATATGGATGGTTTTATTCTACCCCTGAGTGTTATTTTTTGAATATATATATATTATATAGCGCCTCATATTTTATAGGGAACCTCCCCTTGATGAGAGGAGAGATTTGTCCCCTTTGGATGTGGTAAACCTACAACTTTGGATGACCAATCTCCCTTGTTGTGGATGATCAGACCTATTTTACTCATCAGTATACTGGTGACAAAATATTCACCCAACATAATAGATGTGCCATTTCCTTATGTGGGATAAAATTTTCTTTTTTTTATAAATATTTAAAACTTGCTTAACCACAAGTTAAAAATCCCCATACACTTGAATAGATTTTATTTGCAATGTGTGTTTAGTACATAGTCCAAGTATCAATGATTTGTGTTTTATTATATTATTTTTACATTAAAATACCATGAATTATGTAAAATGGCATAAGATAACCTTGAGGAGTAATGAAAATTATTCCATATCTAACACCTGTGACACACTTGGATCCATCAAAGTAAATGGTCCAAGTATTATCATTATGATTTGAAGCAAATTCAACACAAAAATAATTATTATTGTTAATTATTCCATTAATGACATTACCACTAATTGATCTACATTGACTTTTTCTTTTAATGATTTACTATATATGAATTTTAAATCAAATTTCATGAGTAACATTACTCATTTATCTATATGTCTCGACAAATTTAATTTTTGCATAATAAATTTTAGTGGATTCACCTTCATCATAAATTATGTCTCAATATTAATCATATAGTGTCAAAGTTTTTGTAGCATGTGGAGAAAGTGTTAAAAATAATTTTTCCATAGCATTGTTTTCTCTTTCATAGTCCACTAGTGTATGAATAGTGTAATAAATTATGCATTCTTTGTGATCATCATAATATTTTTATAATAAATCATGTAAAGCATAACTTCTATAAAAATGTATGAAATAAAAGGCCTATTTGATGTTGGAGGTATGACAATATGAAGATTAAGAAGATATTATTTTATTGCGTCAATTATTTTTCAATAATTTTAATATCATTCAAACTTGGTATCTTTATTTATTAAACATGTAGTTTGTTGCATCTTATCTTCTAATTGATCCAAAAATGTCTTATAGCTTAAATCCTTCCTTGTAGACATCATGAATATATCACTTATTTTGGTGGTTTCAGATTTGTAGTTTTGAATTTATGTGCATCTAATTCTATGATCGTATGAGATATGATATAACCCAATAAGTTTATAGAAGATACCCTAAATACACATATCTCTAGATTTAGGCACACATTATATTTCCTTAAACATTAAAATATATTCCATAAGTCTATAGCAAGATCATGTTAATTTATATATTTTACAATTAATTAATCAACACAATCTTCTATAATTTTAGGTATATAATTGAAATATATGTGGTATATCTCTTTTGATAAGTTTTCCCTACATTTTTTAATCCAAATGGTATGACCATAGAAAAAAAATCTCCCCCATAGTGTGGTAAATGATGTTTTTTCTTGGTGATCATCATTGATATATATTGATTGTATCCATAAAATCCATCCATAAGTGGAAACATCACAAAAAAAACTATAGAGTCTAGAATAATATCAATATTTTCTATTGGGAAGTCATCTTTGGGAAAATTATATTTTAAATTATAGTATTATATACAACATCAAATTTATCCATTAGCCTTTATAGTTGGAACTATATTATAAACCCATTCAAGAAGGTTAATGTATCAAATAAAATCTACATCTAATAGTTTATGAATTTAATCTTTAACCTAAAAACTACTTTTTGGATGTTTTTTTATGATTTTTTACTAGATTTTTATCTAGCTACATCGTTATGTTATGCATTAAAATAATGGGGTCATTTCTTTGCATAACTCAGTAAGTAAAAAAAGTAACTCTAGGTAATCATGTAAAACTTGTCTAAGAGATTTACCTTCATCATTATTTAAAATGGATAATGTATTAGGAAAAAATTGAAAATGATAATGCAAATGCAAATTGATAAGTCAAATAGACCAAATCACTACAAAATCAATCTAAATTTACCTAAATACTATGATTAGGAGAGGAAAAAAAATTGGATGTAAAAAAGTGATTTAAATTAGAATAATATACCTCAATATAACAAAAAATTTACCTCTAAATGTAATGTATGTGCCCTATATTTGATAAGATAATTGTATATGACAACTTGAATTTTGTATTACAATGAAGATATCAAGACTCATAGCAATGGAACAATTAAAGTGGAAGCATGTGATTGCATAAATTCTACATTCGTGGTTTATGCATGGGTTGTGCATACTTATATAGTAGGTAATAAAATAAATCAATGGATAGATATGAGTCATGAGAAATCAGAGATAGAGGTTGGAGGATTATTAGTTGGTGGATTAGAAAGGTGATTTATAGGAGAAGTTAGGGGGGTAGGTATGATGGAAATTTTAATTCTAAAATAGTTAATGATTTAATTAAAGACTAAATAGATCTGTAATAAATATGTAATGTCATCATTAATTAACATATATGGATGGTAAGGTAGTGTGTGATATAGAAAATATAGGAAATATTAGGTTAATGACTAGAAAAGGATAATATTAAGACAAATAATGGATTAATTAATATGGTTAGTATATGAAGTTATCATGATATTGATTATAATACTAAAGTGAGTGGAATAAGATGTATACATTTTCCCCTCTATGAAGTTAGCATGATATTTATTATAACACTAGAAGAGTAATGGCATTTTAAAGAAGATAGACTATCATGGAAGTTAGTAAGGTAGAAGATAGATTACTCCCCATTGATGGGACATTCATAGAATAATGAGATGAATGACCACTAAAAATTATATAAGGGGTGGGATGTTTGGATAGACAAAAAAAGGAGGGGACAAAGTTATGAAAAAGATGTTGAAGAAAATTGACAATTGTAATAAGTCACCAATAGGTGATGTCCTAGGTAAAGTCACCTGCAATGAATCATAAAATGATAATGTCATGAGTTTATACATTACCCAAATGGGAATAAATAATGATGGAATTATAAAAAGGATGTGAGCTTAATATGTATCCCTGGCAAGGACACAGGTTGGGAAAGTTGTAAGCTTGGATTGAATAATTGGCCCCATGATTTTAGACATATACCAAGTAAAAAAGCATGCTAGGGAGAGGTGTGGAAAAAGGGGATGATGGGCCACAATATTTATACATTTCCAATTCTAGGATGCATTCCAAAGAGAGATATGTATAAAAGGGATGTTTGATGAGTGTTGACAAGAGGGTATCAACTAGACATATCTAGATAAGGACTTGTGCTGAAATGGTTGTAATCATAAAATGGGACTTTTGACAATGATTTTTATCAGTGTGAATCAAAGTGTAAATTTACTTTTATAAATTTATGGAATTAGAGTGACTAGGGAGTGATATAAAAGAGGTAAATAGGGTGGCTGAGTTGTCCTTAGGAACTTTAAATCATTGAGTGTTGCCTACATAGTTTGAAGAGACCTCAGGATAGTGTACTTATCCCTAATCATGAAACTAGATGGTAAAATGTGATCAAATGATGAAAATTTTCACATGAAGCTAAGTTTGAGAATGATAATGATGGGAATAAGAAGGAAAATGAATGAAATCAAAAGTTTTTTGGGATGAAAATAGGGAAAATGAACATGGAGAAATAGGCATGAGGAATGAAGTGGAGGGGATAGGGGCAAACTAGGAGGATGGGGGGTAAAAATATGTCATTTTCACCCTAGATCTAGTGATATATTTTGAGATCTAATCGATGGAAAAAATATGGCGAGTATTCCCCATGATCATCAATTTAACGAGTGAGTTTTAGGGCACTAGTATCTAGCTGACCATGGGGAATTGATAGCTAACATTTATTTGGTTATTTGGTCTCTTTTTCCATTTATGAGAATTTAATTTGGGGGTTTATGGAAATAATGAATCTGTATTTGGAAAAATATGAGTTTGTATTCACTAAACATGATTTTTTTGGGTTAGACATGATATCATATGGGTTAATCATGGGATCCTTAGGGTAGCACTTAGGAAAACATAGGTTCAAAGAGAAGTGATTCACATCAATATAGATGTGAGTTCATCCATGGGGCACAACTTTGGATAAACATGCCATGAATTTAGAGGGAATAGGTTAGGATAATGTCACAGATAAGGAATTATGATATTGAGATTGAGGGACATGATATTTTATGGGGTAGGCAAAAGTTTGTTGGTATGGAAAATATGAATAAATTAAGGAAACTAAAAGGGGATGGGGGAATTAGTGATTTTGTAAAGTCTAGTTATGGATTGATGTTAGTGATATATAGGCTAGCATATTGATTTATAAATGTGGTGTATAATGATCTAAATCTGATCAAATTATGAGGTTGGTGATTATCAATGTTTTAAGAGATACCTACTTTTGATATGGTGATATTTTGCATGCTAGATATGATTGGTCTCTTTTACATGTCTCAGATGCCACTGATTATGACAGATAAAATTATAATTACTAATTTAGTTGAGCATTGGTACAATGAGATGAACACTTTTTAGTTACCTATTGGCAAGATGATAATCATGTTTGAGAATGTGTGGAGGATTTACCGGATTCCTATTAGAATTGACTAGATATATTAAAAGTCACCAGCTCTACTAGCTATGATTATGTGACTAATAGATCATATAAGAGTATCATTATATCATGTCTAGCTAGATGTTGATAGGTTATATTAGAGTTAGTGAATGCATGATTTGAATTTGATTTTTATGTCTCTTATCAGTGGCATCCTATTGGTTGATAATCATGGGTGATATTTCCCCATTAGTATTGATGATGTAGTAGTTGATTTGGTTGAGCACCATCATGTATTTTCTTGGGTTCTAGCCCTGCCAGCTTAGTTATACAAGGACTTGCATTTATCTACATATAAAAGTGGAGTTAGAATCTACATCATGAATTTTATGTAGATATGGACTTGGGAGCACATGGTGATAGAGAGGTTTGTGGGGACATGACAAGTGTGATCTATAGATGAGTTGATCCTATACATATGGGAGATCATGGTTGGTGCACAGAGGGACCATGCAGGGGACCTTCCTTTCTACATATGTGCCATTGATGAGTTGACTTAAAATAGAATCACTTGGATGCCTTATAGGGGTATTCAATTGGGGTGGCTAGAGGATGTTGACTACATGTATTTTATGATGAATGTGTGTTATATCTTATAATTCTAGAATATAATTATAGAGAGATATGATCATGATAAGAATATTTGGTAGTTTATTTAGTGATAGGGCATCCCTTAAGGTCCACACATATTCATCTAAGTTTTTAAAGAGAGACCATTATGATGATGATCCATTATTGGTGTCTTGGTGACAAATAATTTTGACAACATAGTTATAATGGCCTAGGACTATCAGACAGTGATAGTAGACCCTGGGATGACCACAAAATATGATGGATGGTGGATACAATACATGCCTCTTATATTGACTTAGCCTATAGGATGTTCCCCAAGGATATATAATTGGATTCAATAGGTAGTACAAGGATTTAGACATATGTGATGATTAAAAGCATTAGTAAACTCACAACCATGATAGAGGAGGAGCACATATGGAGACATGGGAGGAGGAAATGGGAAGGGGGTAATGGAGGATGAGGTGATGGAGATGGGTAGAGAGTAGACAGAGGAGGTTATTATACTTAGGAATTATATGTTCCTACTACCCAAGTGACACATAATATAATTGTTAATATAACCTATATTGGTATCAGATAGGGCCTTCCACACCAACAAGATTTGTTGAGGACTAAAAATTGATTAGCAATTTATAGGAAAAAGGTCTCAACTATGACATGTGAGATTGTTGGGTTAGAGAGATGAGTAGTGGAATTGTAGTTACATATGGCCAATTCTTAGGGCTAGATAACAACTTTGTTATCATAGACTATTGCACACTTGATAAAGCTTGCCATATTGACGACCAAAGTGACATAGTTGAACACCATTTAGGCACAACTTACCCAATGGGATACCTAGATTTATACCTTAAATAACAATATTAGAACTTTGTATGGGTAAGTCACATAATTGGAAACCACTTAGATTTATCTAACATAGTTTCAAGATCAATTCAATGAGAGGGATTTTAAGGTTTGGGTACTAGAGATGGAGTGAGATGGAGCATAAAAACTACTAACAACATAGGGTTTAGGTGAGATAGGGATTTGGTTAACATGGAATGCCTAAGAGGTAAAGTATTGGAGGTTATTTATCAGTAGCCTATTCTTTGTGGCTAGAGGGAACCATCTTACAAGGAGAGAAGTTGGTCAAGAGGTCCACCCATTCCAAGACATCTACTAGGTCTATAAAACTACCATCAAGGGCACCATGACCATTGTTGACATTAGAAAACTAGACTGGCATGTGATTCATTATATCATTACATATTTTGTATTTTGGCACGTGGATGTCCATGATACATATTGTATATACTATTTTGATATTTTCATTTTCCATATTTGAGTTATATATATGTTGATCCCTTTTGAGTACATGATGGAATTATGGGTGTATATGATAAGTTATGTGATTAGCTAATGTATATGGATGACGTGTGATGCTTTTATGATTTATAGATTATAGATTATTACATGCTTAGTTTAGATGTGATGTGATTATAAAGTTTAAGTTAATGATGTGATGTATGGATGTTTATCTTTTCATGTGATGTTATTTTTTATAGATGAGTATGTGACTTAGTGTAGATGATATTTATGACATGAGAAGATGAATATGATATGATGTTATGTGTAACATGTGATGTTATCTATGTGATGTTTGAGTGTTGATGGAGGATCATGTGATTTTAGATTATAAAATGTGATGTTATAAATGTGATAGAAATGATTTTAGATGAATATATGTGGTACTATGATGGATATACATTATGTAGATGATAGATTGTTATATTTAAATATTACATGGATGTCACATTATGATTTTAGTTTTGTGATGTTTATATGGCATATTGATGATAGGGTAGCTTTGCAACACTAATTGAATGGCTAAATTATGACTTATTTAGATATATTTAAAGTTTTTTAATCTAGGTCTATATTAAAATATTCACATGATCATTATTCATTTATACTTATCAATGGAGATATATTCTTTATATATGTATTTAAAAGATCAATGAGTTTATTATATTATTAGTCATATCCACAAACTTTCACCTTATTGTAGTTGACTTCAATGTAAACCAAATTGCTTAATATTTTAAAGGCCTTAGATTATCACACTAATGTCATTTATTATTACAACACAACATATGGATGGTGGATAGTAAACCCTGGGATGACCACAAAATATGATCTATGGTAGATACAATACATGCCTCTTATATTGACTCAGCCTATAGGATGCGCCCCAAGGATATATAATTAGATTTAATAGGTAGTATAGGGGTTTAGACATATGTGATGACTAAAAGCATTAGTAAACTCACAACCATGATAGAGGAGGAACACATATGGAGACAGGGGAGGAGGAAATGGGAAGGGGGGTAATGGAGGATGAGGTGATGGAGATGGGTAGAGAGGAGACAGAGGAGGTTCTTATACTTAGGAATTATATGTTCCTACTACCCAAGTGACACATAATATAATTGTTAGTATAACCTATATTGGTATCAGATAGGGCCTTTCACACCAATGAGATTTGTTGAGGACTAAAAATTGATTGGCTATTTATAGGGAAAAGGTCTCAACTATGACATGTGAGATTGTTGGGTTGGAGAGATGAGTAGTGGAATTATATTTACATATGGCCAATTCTTAGGGCTAGATAACAACTTTGTTATCATAAACTACTACACACTTGATAAATATTGCCACATTGATGACCAAAGTGACATAGTTGAACACCATTTAGGCACAACTTACCCAATGGGATACCTAGATTTATACCTTAAATAGGAATATTAGAACTTTGTATGGGTAAGTCACATAATTGGAAACCACTTAGATTTATCTAACATAGTTTCAAGATCAATTCAATCAGATGGATTTTAAGGCCTAGGTACTAAAGATGAAGTGAGATGGAACATAGAAACTACTAACAACATAGGGTTTGGGTGAGATAGGGATTTGGTTAACATGGAATGCCTAAGAGGCAAAGTATTAGAGGTTATTTATCAGTAGCCTATTATTTGTGGCTAGAAGGAACCATCCTACAAGGAGAGAAGTTGGTCAAGAGGTCCACCTATTCTAAGACATCTACTAGGTCTGTACAACTACCATCAAGGGCACCACAACCATTGTTGAATTAGAAAACTAGACTAGTATGTTATTCATTGTATCATTACATATTTTGTATTTTGTCACATGGATGTCCATGATACATATTGTATATACTATTTTGATATTTTCATTGACACATTTGAGTTATATATATATATATGTGTGTGTGTGTGTGTGTGTGTGTGTGTGTGTGTGTGTGTGTGTGTGTGTGTGTGTGTGTGTGTGTGTGTGTGTGTGTGTGTGTGTGTGTGTGTGTGTGTGTGTGTGTGTGTGTGTGTGTGTGTGTTGATCCCTTTTGAGTACATGATGGAATTATGGATGTATATGATAAGTTATGTGATTAGCTAATGTATATGGATGATGTGTGATGCTTTTATGATTTATAGACTATAGATTATTACATGCTTAGTTTAGATGTGATGTGATTATAAATTTTAAGTTAATGATGTGATGTGTGGATGTTTATCTTTTCATGTGATGTTATTTTTTATAGATGAGTATGTGACTTAGTGCAGATAATATTTATGACATGAGATGATGAATGTGATATGATGTTATGTGTAACGTGTGATGTTATGTATGTGATGTTTGAGTGTTGATGGAGGATCATGTGATTTTAGATTTTGACATGTGATGTTATAAATGTGATAGAAATGATTTTAGATGAATATATGTGGTACTATGATGGATATACATTATGTAGATGATAGATTGTTATATTTAAATATTACATGGATGTCACATTATGATTTTAGTTTTGTGATGTTTATATGGGATATTGATGATAGGGTAGCTTTACAGCACTAATTGAATGGCTAAATTATGACTTATTTAGATATATTTAAAGTTTTTTACTCTAGGTCTATATTCAAATATTCACATGATCATTCTTCATTTATACTTATCAATGGAGATATATTATTTATATATGTCTTTAAAGATCAATGAGTTTATTATATTATTAGTCATATCCACAAACTTTCACCTTATTGTAGTTGACTTCAATGTAAACCAGATTGCTTAATATTTTAAAGGCCTTGGATTCTCACACTAATGTCATTTACTATTACAACACAACATTTAATATTTTATTATAATATTAAAAAGGAATAGAAAATATGTTATACTAATAAAAGGTCTATTCCACCATGTCGTGAAACACTACAATTGTAATAAAGTTCCTATAAAGACATTATATGTATCTACAAACTTTGAAGGGAGTCCATTATTTCCCATGAGAATAATTCTATGCATGAAAAAATATGCTTTGGATTTATAAGAGATTTCAATTAACTATCATTCAATTATATAGTCTTGAGAGTTTCTATGAAGGAACAATTAATGTTAGACTTGATTTTGTCAAGACTCAAATGGAACATCCACATGTGTATTTTATTTATCAATCCATGAAGGCTGATAAAAGTATAATATATTATATGATCAAACCTTGTCTAAATTATGTTCTTCACATAATGCCCATACTATTAACGTCTAGATAAAATTACATACTTAAACACTTCTATATATTTCCTTTATTTCATTGAGCCATCCAATGTTTCATCACTTATGCCTTAATTTTAAGAGGTTGCCATGTTCTAAGTAAAAATATCTTTAATTTCTACAACCAAGTAGCTGACTTTCATCTTCTAACTCCCATGATCCATTCAATACACAACTAAACAAATAAATCATTTAGATACTCTAATTTTGGAAGTTAATATCAAGAAGTAATCTACCTTTTTTTAAGTCATATTAATGTAGGAATTTAGGCAAGCCTTGAAACTCCTCATTTATCATCAATAATATCATCATTTTTTTTATCATATGGAGCTCTGCTTCCCTATGAATAATATGGTGGCCATATTTTATTTTCTCGATATCACTATGGGTGTTAATTATCATCTTCAAAGACTAGGTTGGATTACTAACTATTAGGGAGTAGTTAAAATTGACCTAAATATTAAATTAACCTCTCTCTTCTAGTTACAAATATATTTATGTGCATGAATTAGATGGGAAATGTGATCCTAAATAAAAATTATTAAATGAATATTACCCATGTCAACCATTGACATAGTTTTACAAAACACAGACTTATTGACTTAGGATTGTTAGAAATAATGTATCATAATGTTTATCTATTATTTTAGGTCTTACTTACTATTATGATTTTCATTGAAAAGAAAACAAGGTTTTATTAACAATAAAGTACAAACATGCTCTATTCAAAAATATGCTTCAAAATTAATATTATTGGTGGTAATATTCTTTACTAGGTTAAGGTACAACATGAGGTTACAAAATTGATAACCATACACATATAAGAGGATGTTTAGATGTGCTTATACATACTAGATAATATTGATAGTGTAATGAAATCAAAATACACAAGAACTAATGATCATATTTGATAGATAAATAACTTTTAATGGGCTAATAACTATATGAATAAATTAGACATTCAAATATTACACTTATATTGGTGGAAAGATGTAAGAATAATCTTTACTTATAGAAACACAGCCTAAAAGGCCTTCTCCACTTTATTCTTCCAATCTAACCTTCTCCTCCTATTGAATATCCATATGAATGGTCAATTATTAGCTTTATAACCTTTTATCTATCTAAAGCTAGAGGTTTTAACTCATATTGGAGTAACAAACTTATCTTAACTTGGTATGGTATTGGATTTGACAAATAATCTTTCCCTTATCTTCTCAAACTTTAACAACTTGCCTTCTTTGCCTCTTTCCAACATAAGGCTCTTCCTAGATAAGATGATGAGGTATACCATATTTTTATATATTTTAAATCATGTTCAAAATATATATTTACCTTAGTGACTCATTATAAGAGGTTCAAAACTGATCACCATCCTCACAAATCTCCATTTTACATTTGAATTTTCAAACAATGGGTTTAAATGGGAAACTCTATATTTTGACTATGACTCCAAAATAGGAATTCCTAGATACTTAAACACCATTATAAAATCTAATTAAGATTCCATAAGCTATTTATTACTTTATTAGGTCTTTTCAATGCATTTTCCTTTGTGGTCAAGGCTCATTTAACTTTACATAGGCTTATTCATAAAATATAAAAAGATGGGTTAATTTTCTTGCATTAAAGTCATGGGCTTAGAATATTTCATGAGCTCCTACTCATGATATTTATTTACATGCCCAAATATAACTAAAAATATTTTACAATTTTTTCTCTTCAATTTTCCATTCATACATATATACATGTTCCTTTCTCTCACATTTATGTTTCTTTTTGCTTGTTATCTTCTCCATACATGCAATACTTTGTTGTATTTTATCCTCTTTAGTCTTATTCTTTGCATGTTTATCCTCTTGAATGATGATATCAACTTCTATTCTCTTTTCTTGAGCTCTTAGAAGAGCTCTTTTCTCTATGTACTTCACCTTATCTTATCAAAGCTTTACAAGTACAATTAAATACAATATTAAAAACAAAAATTTAAGACCCTTGGGTCTCTACAATTTTTTTGAAATGCCCATACTTCTTATTCAATTATGTGTTTTATCTCATTCATTATGGTTCTTTCTTATTATTCAAACAAAGTTTCCATTTCTTCAACAAATTATGGGTCTTCTTTGGCCTTCATTGGTTTACAAACTACATCTTCATTTGATGAGAAGATTAGCTTCTCCAAGGCCTTTAACTCAACTTCTAATTGTTCTTGACGTTCATAAATAAATGAGTCATTCATTTATCCTTCCTCTATCAAATCATCTTGAAAATATGCATTCACAACATCAAAATCATTATTAGATTTGAAAATTTGAGGCAAGATTTACCCTCTTGGCTTCTCTTTGGTTTGCTCCACCTCTTCCTTTTCCTTGAGAGAGGTTAAAAAATCTTCAATTATTGCTTCTTCTTCACTTTTGTTATCCACTATGAGAAATTTATTTACCACCTCTTCTTATTTATTTTTTGTCTTCCTCATCTTTCTTCTCTCTTCTTTAATCGATTAAATCAAAATTTTCCTTCTATTTCCTTCAACAAGTGGTCTTATAGGACATTGCACCTTCTTTTTCATCACCAACCCACTCCATGGGATTTTCATGTTCCCTATCATGAAGTTTATCAAAGCTAATATTGCTTTAATTCATTCATTTCCTTTTTGAAGTATTCTTCTCTCTACTTCCTTCTCACTTCCCTTTATTTTTATTTCCTTAACTGATCTATTATCTTAGGCAACTCCTCAATTATTATTCTCAATTATTCAAACTCCATCTTGTACCTCACCTGAGTCTATTTCACCTCAGTATTTTGGTAAACTATCCAAGACTTCTTATTGGATATTATTATAAGAGAATTCACTATGCTCTTCTCTCTTTGAGCTTCACAAACTCTTTTTCAAGCCTTCTTGGCTCTCACTTCATTGTTAAGCCTTTCTAGGATTTGGATATATTGAACCACTCCTCTCCAATCTTTGAAACTAAATCACTTGAAACACAATCAATGATTAATATCTAAAAACAAATTTGAACAACTTTTATTACCTTCTTTTATATTGCAATCTTGATTGCTTTGACCTACAACTTACCAATCTTCAAAATCTCTTAATAACTATTAGAAATGATTAGCAAAACACAAAAAATTATTTTTCCCAAGAGCTTTCTTGGCTAGGATACCAAAATTAATGATAGGGTAGATTTACACTACTAATTGAATGGCTAAATTTTGAGTTATCTAGATCTCTTTAAAGTTTCTTACTCGAGGTCTAATTAAAATCTTCACATGGTCATTCTTAATTTATACTTATTGATAGAGCTATCTTATTTAAATTGGTCTTTAAAGACCAATGAGTTTATTAGATGATTTAGTCTATCTCAAATATCCACAAAATTTTAAATTATTTTACTTGAATTCAATGTAAACCAGATTCCTTAATCTTCTAATGGACTTGGATTATCACACTGATGTCCTTTACTATTACATCACAACACTTGATCTTTTATTATAAGATTAAAATAGAATAAACAATCTGTTATACTTATAAAATGTATGTTATACCATATCAGGAATCACTACACCTATAATAAAGTTCCTATAAATCCATTATATGTATCTACAAAATTTCAAGGGATTCAAATTTGTCCCATTAGAATAATTCTATGCATGGAAAATATTCTTTGGATTTATAATAGATTTCAATTAATCGTCATTCAATTATATAATCCTGAGAGTATCTAGGAAGGAACAATTGATGTTGGATTTGATTATGTCAAGACTCAAATGGAACATGCACAGGTGTATTTTATTTATTAATCCATGAAAGTTGATAAAAGTATAATATATTGTATGACTCAACCTTATTTAAATTATGTTCTTCATATAATGCCCATATTATTAATGGCCAGACAAAATTACATACTTGAACACTTCTAGCTATTTCCTTCATTTGATCAAGCCATCCAATGTTTCATCACATCCACCTTACTTTTCATAGGTTACCACATTCCAAGTAAAAAATATATTTAATTTCTACAACCAACTAGTTGAATTTCATCTTCTAACTCCCATGATCTAGTCGATACATAACCAAACAAACAAATCATCTAGATACTCTAGTTCTAGAAGTCAATATCAAGAATTAATCTAACCTTTTTGACATCACATTAATGTAGGAATTTAGGAAAGATTTGAAATTCCTCATTTATCATCAATAGTAGCATCATTTTAAATCATATCAAGCTCTACTTACCCGTGAATAATATAGTGGTCATATTTTCTTTACTAATATCACTATGGGAGTTAGTTATCATCTTCAAAGACCAGGTTAGATCACTAACTATTAGGGAGTAATGAAAATTGACTTGAATATTAAATTAACCTCTCTCTTTTGGTTTAAAATATCTTTATGCGCAAGAAGCAGATGGCAAACATGATCCTAAATAACAATTATCAAATGAATATTAATTGTGTCAACTATTGATAGATTTTTTTAAAACAATGACCTATCAATTTAGGATTTTGAGAAATAATAGATTATAATGTTGATCAATTATTTTAGGCCTTACTATTATAATTTTCATTGAAAACAAAATAATGCACAAAGTACAAACATGACTAGTTCAAAATGCACTGTAAAACTAATATTATTGGTGGTAATATTATTTACCAGGTCGAGGCACAACACAAGGTTACATAATTGACATCCATACACATACTGAAGGATGTTTAAATGTGCTAATACATACTGGATAATATTGATGGTGCAATGAAATCAAAATACACAAGAATAAATGATTATATTTGATAGATATGTAAATTTCATTAGGCCAATAATTGCATTATTAACTAAGATATTTAAATATTACACTTATATTGGTGGGATTATGTATGCATGATCTTTACTTACATAAACATAGGCCTAGAAGGCCTTCTCCACTTTATTCTACCAATCTAACCTTCTCCCACTCTTGAATATCCATATCAAAGCTAAAGTATTAGCTTTATAACCTTTATCTATATAAATTTAGAGGCTCAAACTCATATTGGAGTGAAAAACTTATCTTAACCTTAATATGGTCTTGGATTTAACCAAGAATATTTCCCCTATCTTCTCAAACTTCAACTTTCCTTCTTTGCTTCTTTCCAATGTGAGGCTCTTCCTAGATAAGATGATGAGGTATAATATATTTCTATTGTAAATAATGTTCACAATAGTTATTTACCTTCATGACTCATTCTAAGAGGTTTAAAACTGATCACCATGCTCACAAATATCCATTTTACATTTGATTTTTTAAACAATGGGTTTTGGAGGGAATATTTTGAATATGACTCCAAAATAGGACTTTTTAGCTAATTAGATACCATTATAGAATATATTTGATATTCCATAAGATATTCATTACTTTATTATGTCTTTATAGTGTATTTGCCTTTATGTTCAAGGCTCATTTGACTTTACATAGGTTTAATTCACAAAATATACAAAGATGGGTTGATGCTCCTGCATTAGATATGCATACATTATGGTTCTATAGATGATGCTATATGTTTTCATGGATTTATAATATGGGTTAATGATAAGTAGATCACTTATATGGTATTTATTATTATTATCCATGTGCCATATTAGTGTTATCTATATATTGATGATATTGATCCTTCTAGATGTGATATGATGCCATCTTATTTATGTGAGTATAGGGAAGTGGTTTTGTTAGTCTTATATGATAGGAAGGTGGTCATGTTATTTAGATGATGGTATGGGTAGATGTTTTAGGATAAATGGTGATTAGTGGAGATGATGGTTGACTTGGGATTATATGGGCATAGGTGATAGGGTATGATAGATAAATAGGGAGATGTGGTGAAGTGTTAAGCCATATATATATATATATATATATATATATATATATATATATATATATATAAACAATCCTTTTTAATGTTGCACTAGGTAGTATGCACCATGACATTCATGTGGTCATGATGACATTGCACTAGAGTGTATAGATAATTTTTAAAGAGATAAACATGTGCAGGTGGCATTTCACAGGATGCACCAATGGCATGTGTATAGCCAATGTAACATCATGGTGTGATGTTCATGAAAAAAATACAAAACAATATATGTAATTGATTTTTTTTTGTAAATAATAAAATTAATAAACATAAATATATTTATAGAATAAAATCAAATAATTAATCTTAAAAAAACACTACACAAGTATGTACAATAAAATATGAGTGTTATGAGCTTATTTTATCAAAAATGTTGGGAATAAGGTGAGAAACCCTAGATTTTGTTATGCCTATGTTATTATTATTTTTGTCCCTGATTAGGGATGGATACATAATGAAGATGTTTGCTTAATAATGATGATATATTGATGGATGTGACAAGAGGGGATGTTGAGATTTTGACATAGGTCCGTTAAGAGTGCTAGGATAAATACTAAAGGATAGATAGTGGACTACTTAGGCTAATAAGGAAATCCATAATGAGTAACCAAGACTAAGGATTGTGACTAGGGTTTGTGAGATGAGCTATTAAAGGATAGGTGATGGGGGAGAGGAAGGAAGGAAAATATAAATAGATCTACACTAATATTTTGATGTTTCCCCTATTTAATTTTTTGAATTCTCCTTTTCTATCAAGAAGTCGTTGTCACATTGTACATATTCTTCCCCAAAGCATCTTATGATTTTGGGCCTAAGGTTAATAGGGGAAATGGGATGATCCATGGATGAAATAGATTAAATGATGATAGTGAAATAAAAGGGATGAAGTGACATGGAAAGAGGTGCCCCCAAGCACTCAAGTTATTTAAGAATGGGGAAATTGTAGACAAATGATCATCTCGAGTGACATCATAGACCTAGTTTTCATCACCATGCTTATCCAAGGTGCCAAAATCTTGGTTTTCACTATTAAACATTTTTTTATTGGAATTTTTTGATTTTTTAGAATATAAATAGGTATAATAATGTACAAGGATGAGATGGGATTGATTCAAGTATAGATTTATTCAAATGCATGATATTCATTGGCTCATCTAATTTTTGACATTCTTGGGTGGCTAAAATGTATGCCCCCAATATAAACATGGAAATAATGACATAGGGTATGAGCTAATTAGGGTTGAACTTGACCCTTTTCTCATGATCTACATTTGTATTTCTTTGATTTTCCTTAAGGACTAGTTCACCAATGTCAAATTATTAGGATCAAAACTTATAATTGTATTGATTTCGTAGCTTATTCTAATAAGATTGTAAATGATCAAAGGCATGTATACAATTCTCATCTAGAAGTTATATCTCATGTAAACATGCAAACCCATAGAAATATTCATTGATTAGTCCTTGAATCAAGATACATTGCAAAGGGAATTTGACCTCAACTGGTAATATGGCCTCAATTCTAAAGACTAAGCAATATGGATTTATGTTATTTGGAGTATGAACACTTGTGTAATAAGCCCATAATGCAATATATAGTTTGAGATGCCAATTGTGGCTAGTATCATTGATGACCATACTGATAATTTTGATAAGATTTTTATTTGTCACCTTAGCTTGACCATTACTTTGTGGGTAACAAGGCATAGACCATTTATTTTGGATGTGATATTACTCACAAAAGGATTTAATATCTTTAATTTTTGAAATATTTTCCCTTATCTAAGATGATTTCATAAGGAATACCATAGCAAAAAATTATGTGGTTATGGATAAACTTTGATATATTCTTATAGGTGATATATTTGAGTGGCATAACTTCTACCCAATGAGGTAAAATCCCCAAGTGGAGAGAAGACATGAACTAGTTATTGGTTGTAACTCTTGATATAGATCATGCATTATATCAAGATGTTTTTGAAAGGCTATACAATTATGGACATATTGATAGGAATTTTTATCTATGGTGGGCCAAAAATAACCACTCCTAAAATTATTATTTACCGGGATCATACCAATAGTATGGCCTCCACAAATTCCATTGTGAATCTCTTTGATAGTTGAAAGAGCCTCATCTGAGTTTAGACATCTAAAAAAATTACCATTATAATCTTGTCAATAGATCATGATTTTAAATATGGTATAACGAGATTATTTTTGGATGAAGGATTTATGGTGATGATGGTTAGTATTGGGTAGAAGGATGTCATTATAGAGATAGGTTTAGATGTCTTAGTACCAAGGAGACTGGGATTAGTAATTTAACACATTTATATATATGTTGTCATCTGATGGGTAGGTGACAATATTTTTTCTAATAATAATTGATTTTCATGTATATCATGGGTCATCTGGAGTAATGATCCAATAATGGTCATCACTCCATCAGACTTATTACTTTGCCTTAGTACTTTATCGAAGGATATGGACCAAAATTTGGTTTTAAAATTATCAACCATTTTTTTATATAGGAGAAATTTATCATCATTTGTTTGAAATTAATTATTGACATATTTAATGATAATATGTGAATCATCATAGACTTATAGATGTTAAATATTCCATTAAAAATCTAATTAAAGACCTATTATTAAGGCCTAATATTTTACAATGTTGTTGATACATGGAAATGTTATCTTGAAAGATTTTGGAATGAAATGTCCATGATGAGTGATAAGAAATATTCCAATGCCCAAACCATGAGTGGTGAAGGAATCATCAAATTATAACTTCAAAAAGTGGGACTCTTCAATTGTCATGATTGATTCATCAGGAAATGTTATTGTTAAGGGAATTGTATTAAACAAATGATTCTATTAATTGATATTCCAAGATGTATCCTTTGATTAATTTTTTGTATTCATTCTCAATATCAAATTTTCTTAGGAGTATTATCCACTTGGACATTCTTATAGTGAGGGTAGATTTGAACAATAGATATATGAGATGATATATCTTTGTGATGAGCTTAAATTAATTGTTGATCATGCAATCCCTAATATTTTTTGAAGTAAATAAAATTAATATATATGATTTTTTTATTATATTTTATTTTAGCTCATAGTAAACAAGAGTTTCATTAATATGATAAATATCCATTTCCTTTTCATTCTCTTCATGTTGTGCTAAGAGAGCTCCTAGGGCACATAGAGTAGTTGAGATATAAAGGAGAAAAGGATTTAACAAACATTTTTTGAGAACTTAATTTTTTTGGTATTTAGGAATATAATGAAAATGATCTCTTTTCTTTAGTAGATGCATAAAAGGTTGACATTTATCATCAAGTTATGAGATAAAAATGACAAATGGCCTATAATTTCCCTTGGAGGCTAAGAAGTTGTTTGAGATTCTTGAAATGAGGTATTTTAGTAATATATTTGACCTTAGTTGGATTAACCTCAATGCATCGATGAGAGATAATGACCCTAAGAGATTTATACATATGACCCCAAATACACACTCTTTAGGGTTAAACTAAAATTTGTATTCTCTTAGTATTTCAAATATCCTCTGGAGAACTATTGGATGCTCAGTCTATATACTTCCCCAAGATGTCATAAAAATAATATTATAAAATATCATGCATAATATATTGGAATGTGAAATTAATAGTGCTTTGATAAGTAGCAACAAATTTATTAGTCCAAAGGGAATTACTTGATAACAAAAGTACCCTATAGAGTTATGAATGAAATTTTGTGTTGGTCCTAAGGTGTGATTAAGATATGTTTTTAGACAAAAAATACATCCATATGTGAGAGAATATTATAGATAAAATTATAATCCATGATCATGTAAATATTAGGTAATGGAAATTTATCTTTGGGGAAAGCCTTATTGATTTCCCTAAAGTTAGTACAAATTTGAATTCATCCTTGGGGATTTCCAACATGCATGAGGTTAGATATAAAATCATAATAATAATTTGGATGGATAAATATAGGTTTTGATAACTTTTTTAACTCTTCTTTGAATAGGAGTGTGACCTTAGATATATTTTATGAAGTTTTGTATTAATTATTTTAACATCTAGATGAACCACTAAATGGTGAACAAGCAAAGTTAGGTTGAGGCTTGACATGTAAACATATCCCTAGGTGAATATATCAATGAATTACATTAGAATAACAATAAATGATTATATTTATTCATGGATTAAAGTGGATCTAAACTTCATAATTTGAGGTTTGTCTTAAGTGCCAATGTTGATATCAATAGTTTATTCAACAAAGGATGGAGACTAGTCCTATAGATATGTTATAGGATAAGGCAATTGATATTATTCCATTATTTAAAATATGTCTGGGAATTATTCAAACAAATAATCATATGCATTCTATTCTTATAGACTGAGAGAATCTATGGAGGATAAATTTGGGTTTTTTTTTAATTCACCAGTGTGGTTTTTAGGAAACACTTTTGTGGATGCTTCTAATTTAATTGATTTAGTGACTCAATCTATAATAAAAAATAATATAAGTTGTTTAAATTAATATCAAATTACAAGGAATTTGGCTATGAATTTACACT
>JARHVA010000261.1:2322500-2380000 GCA_037957365.1 Torreya grandis | reverse complement strand
AAAATATAAAGGTAAGTTACCCTTTAAATGCTTTAACTATGGTAAGCTAGGACATTTTGATTTTAAATGTCCTTATTAAAAAAAGGATAACTCTAAACAAGAAGAGGACAGTAAAAAGATGAAACCTCACTACTATAATAAGAAGAACTTCTTATAAAATAATAAGGGCTTGTACATTAAATAAGATAGTTATTCATTGGATGAGTGTGATAGCTTAGATGATGACATGATTGTTCCTTTATGGTTGAGGGAAATGAATCCCTATTCATGACATTAGAATCAGCTTATGTGGATCAAGAAAAAGAAGAATTTGAAGACTTAGATGAAGAAGAGGAAGGAGAATTGGATCTAAAGGGTGAATTCATTTGTGCTCTAGATGAAATTAAAATGATGAGAAAATAAAAATTAAAGCAAAATAAGTAGGCATAAAAAGAGATTGAAAAATAATCTAAAAGTCTTGAAAATTTGATACGATGGTAGTTAACCTAAAGACACAAGTTGAAGTGGCTAAATGAATATAATATGTAGTCAAAATTGAACTAAAATCTAAATCTAATGAATGCGTGAAGTTAGAAGAAGAAATAGTGGATTTGAGAAAAGAACTTGAAAAAGCTAAAGAACAAATAGACAGAGGTCTAAATCTGAATGGAGGTTCACAAATTCTTGATGATTTGATCAACTCTTAAAATCCATCAAAAGATAAATCTAGTCTTGGTTTTGAAAAAGGAAAAATCCCCATAACCAGTACATCTACAAAATTGTATGACAAATTTAAAGTAAAAGGAGAATCAGGAACAAAGAATGAAAAAGATTGAAAGAATGCCTCTAGAGATACAAAGATAAACAAAAACACTATTGATGTGAAGAAATTTGAAGGAGAAAAGAAGCCTAAAGAAAAGAAGAATAAGAATGAGTCAATATCTATAAACTCAAGGAAGATGCAAATCATAAAGGTAGCTGATGCAGATAGTTACATAAGGGTGAAAGACTTTAATAAGCTAGAGTTAAGAAGACCTCCTCATCTTACACAAATAAATGCTATGACCAAGTATTCCTCATTTTTATATGGTTATTTTTATACCTATAATTAGTTTGTTCCTAGGACTACTGATTGTAGATTTATACCTAAAAGGATAACAAACTTTGTGAGTAGAAATGCATTTGTACCCTTATTAGATACAAATATAATATTATATAAATGCAATAATTTTGGTCACATAGCTAAATAATTTAGAATAAACTTTATAAGACCAAAAATAAAAAGTGAAAAGAAAAGCATGGATCCTATTGTGAAAAAAGGTTCACAAGTCTCTAAAAAAGGGGAAAATAATCCAAATAAAAAACCTAAGGATGTGTGCAAAGTAAAAAATTAGAAATTTTCACAATCTATGATTGCTCAAACTATAGTCCATGTCAAAGAACATAATTTGTGGGTAATATATAGTGGTTACTAAAAACACATGAATAGTGACAAGAGAAATTTCATCAAACTAAGTAAATGTAAGGTAGGATCTATCAGCTTGGAAGATAATACTATAGTAAAGATCCATGGTAAAAGAAACTTGAATATATATGGAAAACTACATACACATGATGTCCTTTGTGTTGAAGGATTGAAACATAATTTACTAAGTGTTAGCCAAATGTGTGACAACGGATATAAAATCACATTTAATTAGAAGGATATAAGATAAGGATATCTAAAATATTGGTTGAAAAAGGGAAAATAAATGAAAGCAATATCTATAATCTTAATGAAGTGAATTATAATAGATGTCTAATAGGAAAGGTTGATGAGAGTTGGTTATCACATAGAAGAATGGGTTATGTCAAATTTGATAACCTAGTGAAAATGAGCTCAAATAAGTGTGTTGGACACATGCTTAAGATAACCAAACTTGAAGAAACTAATTGCAAGGAATGTCAACAAGGCATGCAAACAAGGGTTATATTTCAAACAAAGGAGTATGTAACTACAAAACCTTTAGAACTAGTTTATTTTGATCTTTGTGGTCTTACTAAGACAAGAGGATTTAAAGGAGAAAGATAATTCATGTTGCTAATAGATGATTACTCAAGAATGACATGGGTAACCTTTTTGAAGTACAAGTATTAGGCATTTGAAATATTCAATATCTTTAGGCCATGGCAGAGAATGAGATTGGATGAAAAATAAAATGCTTTAGATCTGATAGAGGTGGTGAATTCACATCAAATGAGTTCATAGAATACTATGAGAAGTATGGAATCAAAAGGCATTACTCTACAACTAGGACTCCATAACAAAATAGAGTTATTGAAAGAAAGAATAGAATACTTAAGGAGATGGCTAGAACAATGCTAAAAGAGGCCAAGTTACCTGAAAGATATTAGAGATAAGTAGTAAAAATAGAATTATATATCTTGGATAGAGTTTAACTAAGGGTAAATAGTGATAAAACCCCCTGTAAACTATGGTATGGAAAACCTACCTCTATTAAGTATTTTAGAGTATTTGGTAGCAAATGTTACATCAAGAGAAAATAAAATAAGTTGGGAAGCTTTGAATCAACATGTGATGAAGGAATATTTCTTGGTTATTCCACCCAAAGTCAATCCTACATATGTTACAACAAAAGGCTATAGAATATTGTAGAGAGTATCAATGTCAAGGGTGATGAAGGCTTGAAACATGTTAACCTAACAAAGACATTTGTAAAGAAGAATTAGATTATGAAGAGGAATAAGCTAATGAAGAGCTTGAGGAAGTAAATGAAAATCCACCTGTAAGATTTATTCAAAAGTATCATCCTATAAATAAGATTATTGGCAACAAAAATGAAGGAGTTTAGATAAGGATAATAGTTGCAATGAACAAGGAGAAAGTAAGTTTTTCTCTAATATCTAAAATTGATTCTAATAACTATGTTGAATCTAACAAGAATGAGAATTGGATAAAAGCCATGGAAGAAGAACCAAACCAAATTGAAAAGAATAAAAATTGGGAATTAGTTACAAGACCTTCAAATAATAATGTAATAGGTAAAAATTAGGTCATTTGAAACAAACTCAATGAGGATGGAACTATCATAAAAAATAAGGACAAATTGGTGTGTAAAGGATATGCACAAGTTGAAGGCATAGATTTTGAGGAAACATTTGCTCCAGTTTATAGATTGGAAGTGATAAGAATGTTTCTAGTATTATCTATTTATAATAAATTCAAAGTCTATCAAATGGATGGTAAGTCTTCTTTATTGAATGGGAACCTAGAAGATAAAGTCTACATAGAACAACCTGAAGGTTTTCAACTATCAAAAGAAGAAGATTATGTTTACAAACTGAAGAAAGCTCTATATGGTCTAAAATAGGCACCTAGAGCATGGTATTAAAGATTAGACCAATACTTGAAATAATAATATTTAATAAAGGATGTGAAGATAACAATCTGTAATTCAAATCATAAGGTGAACATATGTTAATTGTTGTTGTATATGTAGAATCATTTTTGGTGGTACCAATAATAGAATGTGTAAAGAATTTGGTACTCAAATGGAAAATTAGTTTGATATGTATATGCTTGGATAAATTTCTTTCTTACTTGGTATACATATAGCATAAAATGATGAAGGGATATTTATATCCCAAACCAAGCATGGTAAGGAAATGCTCAAGAAGTTTGGAATGAAAGACAACAAACTAGTAGGTACTCCCATGATAACTAGATGTAAGTTGAGAAAAAAGGATGAATCTATTGATACAAATCAGAATTTTTATAGATAAATGATCGATAGCTTGTTATACCTAAATGCATCAAGACCTGATATCATGCAAGTAGTGTGCATGGTTGCAAGATTTCAAGATGCTCCTAAAGAATCACATGTTAATGCAGTGAAAAGAATCTTTAGATATATCAAGAGTACACTTGACTATGGCCTATGGTATCTTAAAGATGAATATTTCACTTTGATATCATATATAGATGATAATTTTGTAGGAAGTGTGGATGATATAAGAAACACTAGTGGTAGTGCATTTTTAATTATAAATAAATTTTTTTCATGGCTAAGAAAAAAGCAAGAGTCAGTTACTCTTTCTACAACAAAAGCATAGTATGTGGCAGTAGTGGAATGTTGCACTCAAGTTTTGTGGATGAAGTAAACACTAAAAGACATCAAGGTTAAATAAAAATCACCTATATATATTCTTTGTGACAATTCAAGTGCTATTAATATATCAAAGAATCTAGTGATGCATTCCATAACTAAGCACATATCAATCATCACTTCTTATGAGAAAAGGTTTTAAATCAAGAGGTAAAATTGGAATATATGCTAACATAGGATCAAATTATAGACATATTCACCAAACCTCTTCCCAAGGAACAATTTGATTATCTAAGACAAAAATTGGGAGTGGTGGCTCTTACATCACATCACATCACTAAATCCTAGTAATAGGGTAGAAGTCTAGGGGAGGATCAAAAAATATTTGTTAATCCCTAGAAGAAGAGAGGAAATGCAACTTAGCTAATGCATATTTTCAAAGATTTCTAATGATTTGATGGTTTCATATTCTTGGACAAATTCCTTTATCTGATAAAAGGGGAGAAAAAGCTGGACAAATAATGAAAAAGTTGGAGTCCCTTTTGTAGTTGATGTCAAAGGGAGAGAAAAAGTGTTAATGATCTCTGTAAAAGTGTGTAAATGATTTATGTTTATAAAATAAGGAAAAAATCATGTGTCCAAGGTTTTTTTATGAAAATTTTTCATTACCTAAGGTGGAGAAAGTTTGGTATGAACAACTTTAGCTCACATTCATCAAAAGCCAATGTAATCACTTTAAGTATAGTCAATGCCAAAGGAGTAGAGCATGCATTACAAGATCAAAGCATTTATTTTTCCATCAATGAAAAAGGGGGAGATTTTTTGAAATATGACTATCATTGATGTTAAATTGGATACTATTGGCATTATGGATACTATTGGCATTATGGATGTCATTAATGTTAGAGGATCAAGTAGGATTGATGGAGAGAAGAGCATGTTTTACAATTACATAGTATAAGTTTCAATATTATCATACAAAATTTTCATGCTTTTATAGATACCATTTCTAGAAGTTTGCAAAGGAAACATATAAAATACTTGTTATGGGTTTTTCAATTACATCTCATATGTATGGTCTTCAGGTTTAGCAGAAGATAAATGAGCCCATAATTGATTTATATGTGCTCTCAACCATTACTAGGGTTTTTCAATAAAACCCTATGGGTTTTAGTCATGCCATTCATAGGCATTTCTATTTTTATGTTGACTAGATATAGATAGGAACCAATCACTTAAGATATAACTTAAGCCTTCCTCATCATTATGCAACCAACCCCTTCGACCTTATGATTATCGACTTGGAGCAGTGATCAAAGACTTTAAAATTTCCTAAGTCCTTGACTTAAGATTTTTCCAAGCTTAATTAATGTTTATCACTTAATCGCATGATATAAATGTAACAACATAAAACAAAGTCAATATGTCAAAGGTACTTGAGAGTGAATGTACTAGTGACATGTGTCACATTCATAGGAGCTTATTAGATAGATATCCAATGAGCATATTAATCTATCAGAGGATATAACGGTGAGTGTGTGATCATGAAATTAAGATCAACAAAGTGTGTGGAATCAAAGAGGTCAATTTTTTTGATATTTAGTGAGTTAAAGACTGAGCTAATTTGAGGATATCAATAGTGTATATGTGCTCCAAAGTATCAAGAAATGAACAGATGAGATCAAGTGCTTGATGTTTAATGATAAACATAGGTAAAGTCTATGCTAATTTTGAAGATCTAGTAACACATGGGAGCTTGGATCAAAGATCAACAGATGCATTTTAAAGTTGAAACATTAAAGTTCGAAAGCTTGAAAAAATATAATGGAACACATGAGCCTATCATATTTTAATCTAATGGTTGCATTTTAAAGTTGAGTCATTTGAATGATGATCATCAGATCATGGCATGAAACATAAAGATCAATGGTCAGTATTTAAATATTTTTTCATCTCAAAGGTCAAGTGATGAAACATTTAGGAAAGATGCATTATATGACATAGATAATGATATAGATCACTATGATCAATGAAAATTGTGTAATATGGCATATGAATCAAAACTAGAGCCTAATAAATGATAAATATAGTAAAAGGTAGAGAATTATGGTGTTAGTGCATGAATTCCAGAAGTAGAAAACCTGTCATTAAAAAATTATGAATTGAGTCCAAGAATGGAGCATGATGTGTTAATGACCAAGTTTGAACATAGAAAATATGTGAGACCTAGATCTAATTCATAAATATGTCATATAAGATACATAATAAGTAGTTGAAAAATTCAAATCGAGGGGTAGAGAGGCAGAGAGGAAGAGAGAAGAAGTAAAAAGTATGAGGAGTTATAAAATAGGTCTATAACATAGAACTAGATTCATTTTTGAATCAAATTTATAATCTAGAGTTGTAGCTCCATAATAGATCTAATTGGTAGGTGGCATTAGAAGAGTTGAGTTATTTCTCAGAAAGGGAGTAGGTGAATCCTTAAATTAGGTGATCTTAAATTAGGGGATTGGTGTCTCCTTAGGGGTGGTGCCCTTAAACATTGTAACCAATGAGGTTTTGATTATGAGGCTAGATTAGAACAATAAATTATATCATATATTCTCACCATGATTTTCCCCATATTGGCTTTTCCGTGTACATTGAGTGGTGTTTCTATTTGTGTGTGTGTGTGTGTGTGTGTGTGTGTGTGATATCTACATATACTTTTTAATTTGCATTAAAATGATTAAAAGACTAATTTTAATCAATCTATTGATTCATCCCCCTTAGTAGATAGCTATTTTCTAACAAGTTTATTAGTTTAATACATATCTTAGTGTCATGTTCCTTGACATGGTGATAGAATAAATATTCATCTTATTTAAACCAATCAAAACATGGGTTACTATCATCAAGGGGTTTAATTTCTAGTAGGGTGATCATGTTTATAGTGATTAATTTCTTTAAGGCATATTCAATGAGCTCACCAAAATTAGTATATTGTCACCTTCTTGAAGTGGTCCTTGGCCTTCCTCTTGGACTGGTAATATTGGATGTATGCTACTATGATTTTGAAGAATAATTAGGGATTTGGAATATTTGGACATGTCAAGTGTATAATACACCATCTAAAACAATGTTCTTATTCTTGTTGAAGAATTTTGGCTTATCTAAAGGGGTACTATTACTTTGATTATGATCATTATTGGAATAGAGATTGATAACTCCTTTTTAGATAAGATATTTATCTATCTAAATTCCTTTCTTAATAATTTCATCAAAAGTGGTAGCATAATTAAGTGTCAAGTGATGGATAAATTATGAATTAAGTTTGTTGATGAAGATGTTGACTAATTATTTTTTAGGAATTGAACAAGGGAACTAACTTGCTAAGATTCACCATCATTTAAGGAATGATTTTAGACTCTCACCATTTCTTTATTTAGCATTAGATATATCTAACATGGTGATTTCATGATCATGATTATAAGAGAAATGTTTGAACAATTTCTTGGTTAACTCCCCAATTGATGTAATATACCCCTTAGACAAGTGCATGAACCATTTTAATGTTGGTCCACCAAGACTTTATGGGAATAATCAAACCATATTGGCATTAATGTATGTAACTTCATGGAAAGACATGAAAAATTATTTGACATGTTCATGTGGGTCCATTTTTCTTTTATACTTGTCAAACTTTGGAGGTTCAAATTGAGTAGGAAAAGGTACAAAAATAATGCTCATGTCAAGGGGATACGAGTAAAATTCTTCATATTTATATTTCCTAGAATGTTCTTGTGTATCCATGTTTTTTAGAGAGTCTTTCATATATTGTCATTCATGGGAAAAGGTGGGGTCCATCAAATCATTTGGAGTGGATGCAGGATTAGGTTTAGACTTATTTTGATATTTTTTGCATGTGAGAGGATGGTTTTGGTAGGTCTCCTATGTGAGTCAGGTTTATGCACTTTAGAGTTTAATTGTGAGGCTAAATAGTTGACTTTTTAGGTGCTTTGATCAATATAATCAAGCATGACTCTTTTTTAGTATTTTTTAGCTTGTTCCTAAAAAATGGATTTTCCTTTATCAGCCTAAACTTTGGTTGTATTGATAGGTATTGGTGAGGGTTGGTCATAAATGGTTTATTATTCATTGTCATTCTTATGGTCAATAATATCTAAGAATTTTTATTATTTTGATGGAGGATTACAATTATGTAAAGTATCATATCTTATGAGACTTTAGACTAGGTTCATTAATACATCTTAGTTCAAGTTAGGGAATACCTTAGCTACCATTTTGATAAGATGAGCTAATATTTGGGATTTATTTTCATAGATAAATTATTCAAATTATGTCTTATTCACTTCATTATTCAAAAATTCATTTTTCATGTCTATATCACCACCCCCGGGTTATGTATCTCATTAACAATTTATTCATGATGCATGTATCTCTCACCAAATTTCTTGGGGTCTTGGTGTTATCATGAATTTGATTTTATGCTTGTCCAAATTTCATTTTTTGAGCATGGGTAAGAGGTGCCATTAGTTTGGTAAATTTAAGGATGCATTGGATAGGTGGATGATAGATTAATTTTACTTTTGAAGTGATTGGTTGGATATGATAAATGATTATAGGTTAAATGTATTTTGATCTTAAGCAAAGTGTTTCACAAGATTTAGAGCTAGTATGATTAGCTTAAACAAAAATAAGGGCGTGCTTCCATAAATTTATACTATATGAGATGTGATGGGTATAGTTTTGGATTAATGAGGCATGGTAGATTTAGATTGATAATATAATGGGTGCTATAAAAACATCAAAAAGTGCAAGGTTAAGACCAGTAGGTTGATCGGATGATAATGGATGCCAAATTAAAACTAGCATAATAACATGATAATGACAAGTGATAGATTTAAACTACCATTGAGATGGGATATAAGATGACATGTGTTGTTATTAAACCAATATAATGATATTTTTGTTGGAGATTTTTTAGTGATGTCATGGAGGTGTTCAGGTGAGTGGATGAAGTGTCTTGATAATCTAAGTGTCAATGACAAAGTGTGTAGTGTGCTTGTCATAGTATGATTGAAGTAGGCTTGGTTGATTTTCAGTTTTGGCATGGTTAGGGATGTTTAAGGATGGATTGAAAGTATTGAATATGTGTGTGGCATCATATAAAAGGTCAAGGATGATTTGAGATCTTGTGTAAGTACATGGTATTCATCTGGTTCTTCATTATGTTCATCTTGTCATAGTTGGTTCTACAACATAAAAATCTAAGTAGGAATTTTGATGACATTATATTTCACACTTTTGAAGGTTATATGATCATATTGATATATGTATGGATATCACATGGTCCAAATTTTAGGTCATGAGGTTGAGTGGAATAAAAGTTATTAAGGTGCAAATTTGTCTTCTCAAATAGAAGTTCATTAAGTTCCCATACTTAACCAATTTTACAAACATATATTTGATGATGCATGTTTAATCACATCACAAATCTATAGTGAGAATTTTATCTAACTAGATAAGAATATAATGGTACATGTTATACTTATCATAGATCTAACAATGAGCATGAAACCTGATAGATAGAGATCAATGATGTGTATTGAGTCAAATAGGTAAAAATGATAGTTGTTTAATGAAGTTAAAGTCCAAGATACTCTCAAAGAGATAAATAGAATGCATTCATTACAAACTATTAGGAAGTAGTAAGATGATGTCAAGTGCATGATGTTTAATAGTGATCAAAGGTAAAGATCAATCTACTTCTAAGGAGATCGATGGTGTGTATTTGGTCAAAGTTACCAGAGATCACAAGATGATTTCCAAGTGATAGATGTTTAGCATAGTAAAAATTTTAGTATACTTTAAAAGAGATTGATGATGTATATTTGATCAAAATATGCGAAGGAACAATATGATGAAAAAGTGTTCAAAGTTTAACCGTGACTATTGGCATTTGAATTTATAAAGGGAAAAGCCAATCTATAGTATTTTGCTCATATTTTTTGATCCAGGACAAATTTATTGATGTAGTAAAAAGTAAATTTGTAGAGTAATTCAAGGTTCATCTAGTGAATCTAGTGTATAGTTAATGTTATTGAGCTTCAAACTTGACTGTGTGTTTGACCATGTTCTACAAGTGACCTGAGAAGGATAATTGAGCTATTATTGATGGTATTTGGATGTTTCAAGGTGACTTAGATATTGGAGAGTGTTTTAGACTCCATGAGGATCATCTATATGTATTTTTTAGGTTTAACCAAACAATATTCAATATGAATAAAAGCTTAGAAGTTTACTATTTTTTTGTTCATGGTGTTTTTGTGTATAAGGTCAAAGATTGATCCATTTGGATTTAGAAGAGGAGTGTAATGATGAGTATGATAATTTTAAGATGTCAAATGGGTCATGTGGAGTGGACATATGAATTTGTAAGTGGTCCTCTATTTCTAATTTTCTCATTGAAGTGCTAAAGGGGTGAATAGGTCTCCATGAGACCTATAAGGGCTACTAAGGCCTATTTGATAGGTTTAGCTTCTTAAGTATAACCATGGATGTTATGAATGACCTATGTGGATGGTAATGAGATATGATTATATGTATTAAGGCATAAGGCAAGTATTATGGTTGACCAATAAGTTGATATTCATGAAAGTTCCATTAATAGTGAAATAAAAGATGATGATTTCTAGACTTGTAGACTTGTGAGAGAGAAGAGGGGCGTGCAAGAGTTACAGACTGAAGGAAAGAAGAAAGGGTGTATGACCATTAGATGGGTTATAGATTATAGTAAATTTATAACTATTTTTATGACCTATAGGTCATATTTTTGATGTTATAATAGTTGTCTTCTAGGTTTGAAGATTGAGGAGAGAAACAAGTCTGAGTGTGTATATGAGGGTAGTTTGAGTGGAGAGGAAGAGATATTATGCCATGCCCATGTGAGAGGATTGTATGAGATATAGAGGATGTTTTTATGTGTTATAAGATCATAGGTCCATCATTAGGTGTTGAAGACATGAATTCAAATGTGTAGGTGTTCATATCATAGGTGTTGCTAGGGTGCTCAACATATAGGTCAGAAGGACTTGACCATCCTAAGGGTTGGTGCTCCTTATAGAATAGGTGTTTCAATAAATTCTTGTCAAAAGTACTTGACCATCCTAGGGATAGGTTTTACTTATTTAATAGGTGTTTCACTAAATTTTGGTTAGAAGGACTTGATCATTTTAGAGGTATGTGCTCCTTGTGGAATGGGTGTTCTACTAAAGTTTCATGTTTGTAATACCTTATAAGATAATTAGTCCACATGTTTTTAGGATTGAGAGTGTATTTTATTCCCCAAAAGGGTTTACCATATATATCTTGTGTTGTGTGTGTAATCTTGCATTATCTATTGTTATTTTCTATAAACATCTTGAATGCTTCATGGATGGTTGTATTGAATGCTTAAGTGTTTGAAAGGATTAAAATTAAATTATAAAATATCTAGATCACTAATTCACCCCCCCTATTAGTGATTTTACCTATAACAATTTGTATTAGAGATAGTCCTTTGGTAAAGGCTTGATAGCTTGAAGGTGATCCAAGGTAAAATATGGGTAACCATCAAATTCAAGGATGTTTTTCCACTAAGCAAGCAATGATGTTCAATGGATATAATTATTATTTTTGGAGTGCAAGGATGAGGACCTACATCATGTCCCTAGGGTTTGACACTTGGAAATCTATTGTGGATCATTATTCTACACCTATTACTCCTCCATCTAGTGATATAGATAAGAAGTTATTTTAAATCAATTCTAAGATAATGAATGCTATAACTTTTGGTTTTTTATAGGTTGAATAGACCAAAATAATCCATTGCATATATGCCAAGGAAATGTTGGATAAGTTGAAGACTATTTATGAAGGAGATTCAAAGGTTATGTTGGCTAAATTGTAGACTCATCGAAGATAATTTGAGAGTTTTAAGATGAAAGAAGAAGATTTTTTGGTATCCTTTCTATAGAGAGTTGATGAGATTGTGAACATCATCATAGGTCTTGGAGAGAATCTTGAAGAAGATACTATACTTCAAAAGGTATTAAGTTATATATATATATATATATATATATATATATATCTCAAGTTTGATTCTAAAGTATCTATTGTAGAATAAAGTCATGATATTACAAAGTTGAAGATGGATGAATTACATGGCATTCTTACTGCCTATGAGATGAGAATAAATGATGATATACCACCAAATAAGGAAGCATTATTCAAAATATAAATGATTCCAAAGAAAAAGTTCTAATGTAAGAAAATCAAGGAGGATGACATATTTGATATTGATGAAGATGAACTAATTGCTTTGTTTACAAGTAAATTGAAAATAGGGTGAGTCAAGTATAAGGGTAAACTACCCTTCAATTGTGGAGAGGTAGGACATTTTGCTAATAAGTTCCCTCATAATCATAAGAATAATTTTGATGAAGAGTATGGTGAAGACCAAGATGAAGAAAATAACACTTATAAGTCTGATAAAAGGAAGAAAAGATTCATAAAGTATGACAATAAGAAGTCCTTCAAGAACAAGAAGAGTATTTACACTAATAAATATTATAGCTCATAAAATGAGAGTGAAGATAGTGAATTAGAGTATGATCATGAAGATGATGGTCCTATTAAAGATAAATCCCTCTTCATTGATGAGCAAAGAAGGTGATCATATCAAAAGGAGTCTACTTGGAGTGATTTAGATATAAAAATGAGGTGGATTGTGAGACTAAATTGATGAATGCTCTTGAAGAGCTGAAGATTGAGAAGAAGATTAACAAGAAGATGAAGTCTCAAATCAACGACTGTGAGAAGAAATTTAGTGTGTATGAAGAAATAATGAATAAAGACATAAAGGAGCATGAAGATATAGTCAAGTATCTCAGTTATCAATTATAAATCTTGTCTACAATCTTGAAATCTAAATAAGATGAATGTTCAAGTTATATAATGTAAAATGAGTCATTAAAAGATAATTTTAAGAAGACATCTAGTAATATGAAGTCATTTATGAAATCTGAAAAGATCTCAAGGGATCTAGATAATATTCTGAGTGGTTAAAAGTATGCAAGTGATAGAACTAGTCTTGGATACAAAGAAAAACCAAAAAATGCAACTCAAGATAAGATGAAGGCTAATGTAAATCAAACCTTGAAGGTCAAAAATTAGTCAAGCAATGAAGATGCTAGAAAATTAAAGATAAATCAGATCAGATAACTAAATCCAATGAGGTATTCAAGTTTCAATGGTTACTATTTTACTTGTAATCAGTCTGGGCATATAACTAGATAATGTAAGAGACCTGTTATAAATCAGTTTACATGGAACTATGATGGGGGTCATCAGTCAAAAAGTGAGTCTTCTTCAAAAGGATTAGTTTGTTTTTGTAAAAATAATGGACATATTAAAATATATTTTTTTATCAGGAAAGGTAGGATAAGCTTCTTGAAAAAGGTATAGTGTACTTCAACTATCAAGAGAGAGGTCACATTGCTAGACTCTGTAAGTATTAGCCTACAAGATAGAATATGTGTAATCAGGCTCTTAGAATACAAGGAAAAAGGCAAGTTAACCCATGGAAACCAAAAAGTTAACCCATGGAAACCAAATATGGTAAGTATGAGTCATGATGAATTTTTAGGTTTAAGTAATCTATTTCTTATGGTGTAAAATTCTAGAGAAGTTAAAGAGTGTTGAGGGCTCTCATTGTCTACTCATATTGTGAATGAAGAGACCAAGCTCAAGGAGAAGACCAAGGTGTTGGTTGAGGCTAGTTATAAGGTGTGTATGGAATCAAGTGAATATACTACTATTATTGAGAAACTTTCATGCAAATAACATCATTTTTAAATACCTAATGATGAGGTTCCAAACTACAAGGAACATTCTTTACTTGAAAAGGTATGTCATGAATCTATGTTATCCCCATGTGTTGTCAATACATTCTTAGAATAAAAGGAGAATATTGTAATGGATGAGCATGTTGCTTCTCTTAATATTAAGAAGAATAAAAAGAAATATTAGTATCAGATGACCAAGGAAGAGAAGGAATATGAGGAGTTATGGGCAAATCCTAGTTTCATATTATTCTAGGGCAGTGTGAGTTAGAGTTCCTTTATCTAGGCTTTAAGGAGACACTTGACAAGCAATATAAAGCATGGTGGATGCCAATTGAGATTTGGTTGATAATGTAGGATAAGAAAGGTCATGAAAATATAGGCTTAGTTAAGGGGGAGAAATAAGTTCATAAGCATACTTCACATGTTATGGTGAATTGTGTGTTCTAAGAGTATTTAGGGATTTTGGTCCTAAAGGCGAGTTCTTGTCAAATTTTGATGGATAAATTAGAAGGTCAAAAGGTAGAGAATGAAGACTAGAATGATATGGTGTTTAATAAGAATGATTTCGAGTTCATTCAAAGTGGTTTTATATGTTTGTTTGGTCAAAGAAAGTGTTTTACAACCATTTGTATGAGTTGACCATTTTGGTTAGTGGTCTTTGCCTAAAAGGAGTTTGAAGTGAAAATTTGATGTTTTCAAGGTCTAAAAAGGTAAGAGTTGGGTGTTTTTAGTTGAATTAGGTATGTATAGGTGTAATATATGTTTTGGTGGTGTTAAAGTGATGACATAGTGATTTTAAGGTTTGAAGATCTTTTGAGTGCAAGTTGAAGCTTTGGATTTGCTCTCAGGTTTCCTTGTTTGTGCTTAAGGGTATGCAAGTTAAAAACCATGGTATAGGATGTATGGGTTAAAAAAATTATGGAGGCTCAAATATTGGCCCAGAAGTGTATGATGGTTGTCTCCAAGTATGCAAAAAGTTTCAAAAGTGTGCATTGATTGAAAGGTGTTGGGTTGACCAAGCTTGTTTTGAAGATCTAGTGATTTGGGATAGTTGAGAAAAGTGACTTCCATAAGGAGTTAGAAGATGAGGCTTCTTAATAGGTTTAATTGTCAAAATTTATTGTCAAATCAATCTTAAAAGAGATTTGAAGGCCTGTGGTTTTTAAATTATTCAAGTTTTTATCAAAATGGAGTCCCAATTGGCTAGTAGATTTTTTCAAAAAGCATGTTGCAAAGGATGATCTAGGTGATGGATATTGGTGTGATTTAGGGGGAATATTATAGTGCTCCATATATGAATTTTTAGGCTCTGAATATTTTCTACTTAAAGTTATGGGCTCTGCAAGTTCAAAATAGGGATACAAGGAATTTAGACAGGCCTAGTGTGAAGAAGAGTGTTTTTTAATTAATTTATCCAAAATATCATGGTATGATAGATTCAAGGTTAGTTATTAGGTTATTTTAGATCATGATTTCTATTTTATGAGTGGCATGAAGTTCTATTAGTGGTGCTTGAGATGGCTTGAGAGAGAAGGCTAGTAAGCCTGTGTGGTGGTTCTTCATGGTGTGTGGAGATCTGAAGATGCTCAAGAGGTCAAATGGCTTAGAGATATTAGGGTGAGTCCCTTTTATATGTTTACTGGTGAGTTATATTATATTTTAGTGATTTTGTGTGTTATTTCATCATTGTTTGCAATGTTTGGTTGAAGAGAGTGTTGGCATGTAGCAAAAAGAAGTTGTCAAGGCAAGAAGAGGTAGGCTTAAGGTAAGGGGGAGTTTGTATCAAATTTATATGGTGGTTCTCTCTTATTTTTGGTAATTTTAGGTCTTCAAGATTAGTTTTTTACCACTTTGTCATTGTGTCAAAGGGGGAGAAAGTTCTTATTATGAGAGTGCTTGAAGAAAGAGAAGAAATGTGAGTTGTATGATGGGTGTTTACATTAATGACAAAGGGGGAGATTGTTTGAGAGTTTTTAGTGATGTCATGGAGATGTCCAAGTGAGTGGATAAGTGTCTTGATAATCTAAGTTCTAATGACAAAGTGTGCAATGTGTTTGTCCTAGTATGCTTGAAGGATGCTTGGTTGATCTTTAGTTTTCGCATGGTTAGGAATGTTTAGGGATGAATATGAATTGTTGAGGATGTGTAAGGGGTCCCATCATAGGTTAAGGATGATTGGAGAGCTTGTGTAAGTACATGGTACTCATCTATATCTTCATTATGTTCATCTTGGCATAGTTGGTTTTGTGATAGAAAAATCTGAGTAGGCATTTTGATGACATTACATTTCACACATGTAAAGGTTCTAGGAGAAGATTGATATATGGATGGATTTCACTATGTATAGAGATCATATGGTCAAAATTTTAGGTCATAAGGTTGAGAAAAGCAAAATTTAATAAGGTGCAAAGTTGGCTTCTCAAATAGAAGCTCACTAAGTTCCCATACTTAGCCAATTTTACAAAGGGAGATCTAATGGTGCATGTTTAATCACATCATAGATATATGTTTTGAAGTTTATCTGACTAGATAAGGGTATAATGGCATGTGTTATACTTTTTAGAGATCTAATGGTGATTGTGAAACCTATCATGTAGAGATAAATGGTGAGCGGGTGTTCATACATGCTAATTAATGATGCATATTAAGTCAAATAGGTCAAAGTGATAGTTATTTAATGAAGTTAAAGATCAGACTACTCTTAAAGTGATCGATAGATTTAATTTTTTCCAAACTGTTAGGAAGTAGTGAGATGATGTCAAGTGCATGATGTTTAATAGTGAGCAAAGGTAAAGACCTAGCTACTTCTAAGGAGATTGATGGTGTGTATTTGGTCAAAATTACCAGGGAGCACGAGATGAGGTCAAAGTGATATATGTTTAGCATAGTTAAAGTTTAGGATACATTTAAAGATATTTATGGTATATATTTGATCAAAATATGCAAGGGCATGAGATGATTACAAAGTGTTTGAAGTTTAACTGTGACCATTGTTATTTGAATTTGCAAAGGAAGAAATAAGTTTGTAGTATTTTGCTCATATCTTTTGATCTAGGATGAATTTATTGATGAAATAAAAATAATAGTTGTAGATGACTTCAAGGTAAACCTAGTGAATCTAGTTAAATGGTCTGAATGTTTGTGTAGTCAAAGTTATTGATCTCTAAATTTGACTATGTGTTTGACCATGTTCTGTAAGTGACCCTAAAAGGATAATTGAGTTGTTCTTGTTGGTATTTAGAGTTTTCAAGGTGAATTAGATATTGGAGTGTGTTCTAGACTCCATTAGAATAATGTATATATAATTTTGAGTTTTTAAAAATCCATATTTAGTATGAATAAAATCTTAAAAGTTGACTCTTTATTCAGTCCATGGTGTTTTTGTGTATAAGGTCAAAGATTGATCTATTTGGATTTAGCAGAGGAGTGTAATGATGAATATGATCATTTAAGGATGTCAAAGGGGTTATTTTGATTGGACCTATACATTTATAAATGGTCCTTTATTTCTAATTAACTTGTTGAAGTGCTAAAGGGGTGAATAGGTCTCCATAAGACCTATAAGGGATATTAAGGCCTATTTGAAAGTTGTAGCTACTTAAGTATGGCCCATGAATGTTATGGCTGACCTATGTGGATTTTAATGAGATATTATTAGATGACTTAAGTTTTAATTCAATTATTATGGCTGACTAGTAATTTTATATTCATGAAGGCTCTATAAATAGTGAAATAAAAGATGATGATTTCTAGACTTGTAGACATGTGAGAAAGAAGAAGGGTGTTCAAGAATTATAGAGTGAAGGAAAGAAGAAAGGGTGTGTGCCCATTGGATGGGTTGTAGAGAAGATTAGATTAATGACTATGTGTATGAATTGTAGGCCATATTTATGATGTTAGAATAGTTCTATTGCAGGTTTGGATATTGAGGAGAGAAATAAATCTGAGTGTGTATATGAGGGTATTTTGAGTGAAGAAGAAGAGAGATTGTGGCATGCCTATGTGAGAGTATTATATGAGATAGATAGTGTGTTTTTTAGGGGTTATAATATCAAAGGTCCACCATTAGGTGTTTAAGAAATTAGTTCAAAGGTGGAGGTGTTTATATCATAGGTATTGTGAGGGTGTTCAACATCTAAGTTAGAAGGACTTAATCATCCTAGGGGTCGGTTCATATTATGGAACATGTGTTTCAACAAATTATAGTGAGAAGGACTTGACCATCCTAGGGGTATGTGTTCCTTATGGAATAGGTATTTTACTAAATTATGGTAAGAAGGACTTGACCATCCTAGGGATAGGTGCTCCTTGTGGAATGGGTATTCCACTAAAGTCTCATGTTTGTAATACCTTATGGGATAAGTAATCCATGTGTTTTTAGGCTTGAGAGTGGGTTTAATTCTCTAAGAGGGATTCCCACATTGATCTTTTGTTGTGTGTGTAATATTGCATTATCTATTGTTCTTTGGTATAAACATCTTGAATGCTTCATGAATGGTTGTATTGAATGATTAATTGTTTGAAAGGATTGGAATTAAACTCTAAAATATTTGGCTCACTAATTCACCCCTCTCCTCTTATTGATTATACCTATAACAATTTTAATATAAAAGGGATAGTAAGGTTATAACATGTGCTTAATCTGATAGAGTGGAAAATTAACAAATGTTTAATCTGATAGATTAATAAGATATAAGATGATAGGTTTAGATAATATTTTTGACTAAGAGAAAGTTATAATTATGAATGGAGTTTTATTAGATCAAAATTTGGACAAATTTATTTTCTCAAGATAAATGAGGTGATCAACTATCTTTTTAAAATGGGTGATGTAGATAGGTTGTGACTAAGAGGTTCTTAGACTATGTTGAAGAACATAATTAAGTCTTGTGATGGATTGTGGCTAGACAAAATTCTTAGTAAAGCTTAGGTAGGATATTGATTGTGGAAAGATATATATATTATGATGATTGAGGTGTTTTTGACTAAGCAAAGGTGACTAGAGTGAGGTTAGGTATGATGATAGGGTGATATAAGTTATGTTTAAAATAATGATGATAAGTGATAAGTCAAGATAAAGATATTGATTTATTTATAAACGTTTGGATAAGTGGCTATGTTTACCCTATGTTAAAGTATTGAATAGTTTTATTTTGCATGTAGGTTTAATGCCTTCAAATAATACAAGTTTAAACAACACATAAATAATAAAAAATAAGAAACAAACCTAATTCTAGTTACTAATGCAAGAGTACAACTAGACACCCATCCCACCAAATGAATCATGATGAGAGGTGCCTAGATTGGTGTCACACAACCCTCTCTCACCATCCATACTTTGTGAGTGATCTCTAGGAATGTTATTTTCCCTACCCTGGATGCCAATAATGGTTGAGGGGTCTTAAGATAGGTTTAACTAACTCTTGAAGGGAGTCACCTAAAAACCTTTTGGTATGTGGGGCCTAAGTCTCTCTAGGGTGTTGTCTAAAGTTTTATTATTTGAGTGTAACCTATTTAACTCATAAAACCCTTTATGGTGAATCCTACTTAGCTAAAGAAATAGTTGTCCTTGATATTTATACTTTATTGTAACATAAAGTGTGGTCTTGTGTGTGGTGATGAAATCCATGTCACAATCCCCCTAATACTACAATAAGTGAATGGGGATCAATTCCACATCATGTTTCTCCATATAAAATAAAAATTTGGAGATTTATTGATAGTTTTTATCCCAAGAATCACCCTATAGGTGCAAGGGGACAACATAATCATGATAAACTCAAATAATAATCAAGAAGCAAAAAATTATGATAATAAAATTAAAATTTAAACAAATAATCAAACAAGTTAATTAAATCCATATTAATATGTGATAGGAAAATATATCAAAAACTTATTTAAATATGCCAAAACTTTGATAGTAAGCCTACAAAATGAAGGATTAGTGGTTATAATTGGCCACTTGATATGTAACCTACAACATAAGGTATTAGAAAAAAGATAAATTATATACATAACAATGTTGTAGGTCAAATGATGATATTATTGCTCCATAATCCAATCTCATGGTTACACAGATATGAAATCACTAAAAGATCAAGTTAGACAAAAAATAGAATAACTAAAAAATTGTGGACCTGAGAAGTGATATTGCGATTAGATTAAAAATATAATGGAAATAAAGACACGGGTTTTTAATAAGATGGTAAATCTAAATGAAGAAAATATATTCTTGAATGATGTCATGGCTAAGTGTTTTTATGTCACATTTTTTATAAAAGTGTCATGGTTATGTAGCCACAAGTTCACACCTATAACCACATACACATATCTCATGATATCATAGTTAATAGTATAAATGTAATATATTTAGTCCATAATGTAATGGTTATGCAACCACATGATCATAAATTTTATCAAAAACATAGAAACCCTATGAAACATGAGAAAAAGTCTACCCAAAAGGATTCTAACTAAAATCCTTTGCAGTGAAAAATATCTTAATAGAATGATAAACATAGATTTGTGATCCAAAATATCAAAAAGACAAAATATTTAGATAAAATAATAAACCAAAGGATGTATATATTTAATTTATGTTAGATGTATGTATATATTTTAGTGTTAGGTACCAAATAGCAATAAAAAAGACAAAGACTAAACACTATAGTTTCTTTAAGAAACAACCATAGATCAAAATTTGTCTTATAGATTAGAAAACAATGGAGGAACAATATGAAAGATATGTAATCCAATATCATAGTTGAACAACACATTGTCATGATTACATTCACCTTTCACAAAAAATAGTTAGAAGCACAAAATCATGATTGGTTATGCAATGTCATGCCTATGCATTTTTATGTGGGACTTACTCAACTGTGGGTTTAAACCTAAGAAAATATCTCATAGAGATCAATGAATTCATGGTTAGTATGAAAAATATAAAAAATAATAGAAATTAACTTGCATAATTTTAGATGTGATATCAAAAAGTGCAGATAGATGGTTAGGTTAACCATAACAACTTCATTCAATGGTCAAAATGATATTATGGCTAACTATGGTTATCATTTTGATTGCCATTATGGTTAGTTAATAATCAGAATAGTCCAATTGTTCCATTATGTATTAGGAAAAACTTTTAAATGATAATTGTTAACTCAAGAAAACCAAATCACTACAAAATTAATTCAAATTTCCTTAAATTCTTTGATTGGGAAAGGAAATCAAATTAGATGCAAACAAGTGATTGAAATCATAACAATATACCTCAATATAGTAAATAATTTACCTCCAAATGTAAAGGATGTACCCAAATTTGATAATATAATTATATTTGATTGATTTAATATTGGATTGCAATGGCAATCTCAAGACTTGTAGCAATGGAGTAGCTAAATTGGTACCATGTGATTACATAAATTATTCATTCGTGGTTTGTGCATGCTTATATAAAAGGTGGTATAAGAAATCATTGGCTAGATTTGAGTAATGAAGAATTAGATATGGAGGGTGAAGGATTATTATAGGAATTCAAAATTACCATAAAATCCTAGAAGGACATTACTGTGGGGCTCTAGGTAAATTAAATAAGTCTATATGTCATTAGGATTAATACATGAGGGAGGTTGGTGGATTAGAAATATAATTTACAAGAGGAGTTAGTGGGAGTAGGTAGGATGGAACTTTAAATTCCAAACTAGTGAATGATTTAATTAGTGACTAAATAAAGGTGTAAGAAAGATGTAATGTCATGATTAATTAGCATATAGGGAGGTTGAGGTTAGTGTGTGATATGGATAATATAAGAAATACTAGGTTAATGACTAGAAGAGGATAATATTATGACAAGTAATGGATTAATTAATATGGTTAGTAGGTAAATTTAGCATGATATTGATTATAATGATGAAGTGAACATAATCAAATGTACACAAATAATATACGTATTGGTATAAGGTCTCTAAATGTTTTATAATTTAATCTAATTGTTTATTCATTTGTAAAAAATGATATATCCTCCACATATGGTGTAGTGGACATTGTATTTGGGCCATCTAGTTAAACATTAACATTAAAACCTTCATTATCTCCAAGGTATGCATGACCATTTATTGTATGAAGAAACTTATTCTAATGATATAAAGGAGGTAGATCCACATATGATTCTAATTACTCTAGGAGATGTTATTCATTATAAAATTCATCTATTGTATAAATTTTAGGTGAAAATTTATGATCAATATATTGAGGAAATACTAATCATAGTGTTAATACATTATGAAATTCATGTGCATGCTCAGATCTCAATTTGGATATATTTATATGAGTATCAACTTTCTTATCTTTACTTTATTTATTGGTTATTGTTTTATTTGTGTATCCAAGGCCTTTTCATTATTTGTGAGTAGATATAAAAATGGGCTCAATGATGCCTTATGCATGTTTTCCCAATCATTGTCCTATACACCCCATATGTTGTAAATATTTTAAAACAAAGCCATATTATTTTAAATATATTGTTGATGATGTTGGAAGAGTGTATGAAATATATGTTCATGTTGGTTTATCATTATGTTGAGTATAATGTCCATAATCCTAAGGTAGATGTTGCATATGAGGTATGTAATGATCCATGGGTTAAGTCATTATGTAATGATTGAAAGGTTAGTGATTGAAAGGACTATATAAGTTTCATTGAAAACTAAATTTGTGTTATAATATAGCCCACATACCTTATTTTATTAGTCTAAAACATGTTTTCAGCATGTTTTTATACTATTTGGCTATACTTTTGAGCTATTATTTTATCATTACTATGTTAAGTGTTATCATAATCTATTTTAGATAATATCTAGATGGATATTATTGACATTGAACTAAGTACTATAGTTATAGTTTAATTTTCAAATGTGCTGAATTGGTTATAATATTTAGTTATATACTTCTAATATTTAGTTTAGCCATATATTATCCTGTTATACAAGTGCTATTGATGTCTATTTTTGGGTGCAATTATTGGTAACATGAGCTAGGCTGGTGGTGGAATCAAGTGGTCTAGGGATAAGGGAAAAGGGCAATGATTAGTTAGATAACTAACACAAGTAAAAATGGTTGTTATACTTGATCCATTGTCACTATGTAGTAGTTTGTCCATTTTATTATTTCATAATTTTTAATTATATTTTGCTCTTATTATTGTTTTCGATCATCATCTTGACTTCTATTGAGTTTGCCTTGATTGTTTTATCATTAATCATTTGGAATTAGTTTCTTGATTGATAACATTATCTAATTTTGGTTTCATTAACTATTGCTATCTTTTGATACTATTATCTCATTGTGATGTGCATAATAATAATAATTTTTTCTCATAGGCCATCATTGGCTTATAGCAAATTATGCTTGTACTAATTTTTTTGAATGTTATTAACCAAGGGAAAGACCATTAATTTGATAGCTTGAATAAAATTTCTTTAGACATTTAATAAAAATAATAAGAGATGTTATTGCCTTGGCATGCATAATGAAGGATTAGGCTTATTTTATTTATAATCCTAAAGTGACTTAGACATAGTGGTAAAAGGTTTAAATGTTAATGTTTGTTTAATTATTATTTTTTTAACCCATATTAGGGCCATAAATTATCTTGGGCATGGTGTTAATTTTCAAATAAAATATTTGATTATAAAATGATAGTGTTATGTAGGGGGTGTGGGGTTTTGAATCCCAACCAAATAACTATCATAACCTAATTTTCTAGTCTTTAGAATAAATCATTTTCATTTTTAAGCTTGGCATATGGAGAAGATGGGGTGTAGCTACTAATATAATTGGCTGAGAGAGGTAGTTGAGGAGATTTGGGGAAAATATGGAAGGATATTTGGAAGAGAAGGATAAATAATAGATGAAGAAGAAAGACTAGCTTGGGCCATAGATGCAAAAGGTTGGGCATGGTGTTTGGGGATAAGACAAGGGGTTTTTTCTGGCAAGTAATCAAATTCATAATTTTTTTATCTTCCTATGGATAATGAACAAGTAAGTCCAATGATTTTTATTTTTTGTAAAAAAGAAGGGTTTGATACTTTTTTTAGCTACAAATAATAAGGGATTATTTGTAGGTTCATAAGGAAGTCAATAGACTTCTTTATGAGACTACAAAGGTTCTAAAATCAATCTAATATTGATATTCATCACTCATTATATCATGGATCAATTTAGATTTGTTTTCTAGCTAAAATAAATTATAGGTTTTTAAAATCTGATAATGAAATTTTTATTTCAAAAAACCCTAAAGCTATTTTGTTTGTGCTCTTACCTAGACATAGTAAAATGATCAAATAAATAATTACTCTACTTCCCTTTACCTGGCCATAGGGTTTGAGCTAGCATTTAGTGATTTATTTTTTCATTTTTGGTTTTGGTTATTTCAACCCTATAGAGAGGATGCCTTATTTAGATGAATGAGTTTTTATCTTTCTTTACCTATTGAAGCAACCATTAAGAATGACATTTTAATTTATTTTATTGAATAAAATTATTTATTTTATGGTTGGGTTTGATTTCTTTTTAGACTAGCCAGTTAGAATGCCTTTTTGATATTTTATTTCTTGAAAAAATTATGTCTTTGGTTGGGTTTTCATTTTTTTAATTCCCAGTTTGAATAGCCAGCTAAAATGGAATTTTAGGAGTATTTCATGTATAAAATATTTATTTTGTGTTGGGTTTACTCACCATCAACAAATACGTTGAGGTTTATATTTATTTTTCTTTCCCCAATTATAGTGGTTGGTTTGAGTGTGTAATTAGGGTTTTATTAACCTATTGGCTCACCATTTTTGGTGTGGTTAATTTACATTTTGGTATATAAATATTACCTAGTGTTTATGAGTTTTAAAAATAGGTTTATATTTATAAACATTGATTCTTGTTTAAAGCATTCAAAATTCCATTGATATTATCATAAAAATATCTTATTAACCTAACCATATAAGGGTCAGGTAAATTGATTTCATCACCTATTATGGGTGATGAAATGATTATATCTGAGTGATTAGAATGGGTAGGGTATTTAAAAACTTGGTTGTTGGGTTATCTATTTTTTAGCACATGCCTTATGTGAATATTTATTATTTGATTGGCTATTTATTATTTGATTGGCTATAACAGATGTCTATGTATCACTTAAAGTGATAGATTTTTATGGTAGTACACATGGAACTTAAGATGAAGGTTGGTAGGGTTTAACTAAATATATAGTTAAAACCTATAACCTTCGAAGGACAAATAGAAGTTGTCAATCTTTGAATTTTGTTGGTGTTTGTACTTATTTTCTAGTTATGGAATGATTATTGATTGAAGTAACTTCTATAAATTTTAGTGATGAATTTTATCCCTTATTTCCCACACTCTTATCCCAAAGACTTGAAAACTAGACTCCACCTCCTAGATGATGGTTGGGGGTCATAAGGGTCATTAATTGGGGGGATCATAAGATGGATTAGGTCAAGATAGAGAATGAGGAGAAATTATATTATTCACTTGGTTATCAAATGATTCATTATATTGTTTAATATTTGTATCATATATTATTACTATATAATGATTTAAATAACACTTGGTTTATGCACAAAATGGAAACATGACTAAATTAATATTAGTATTCATTAATTTATTTATGTACTATTATGTTGATGATTGAGTGGAAGGTTGTATACCTCCAAGTAGACATAAGGTTAATGGGTTACACATTTGAGTTATTATTTGCTTTCATATGAATGTAGTTGGCATAAATTTAACTATTAATGGTAGATTAGAGACTTATAATAATTAGTTAGCAATTTTATTTTATTTCTCATGAATTTTTATAGAAAGCTAAGTTATTTGTTTAAAATTTTGAGTTGCAAGTAGAGGAATTATAATGGATTCACTTGCATACTAAATCCAAGTTATTATATGTGAATAATTATGAAATTTACACTATTTTACTAACAATTTTATAAAAAAAATCCTAAGTTCTTATTGTGTTCCAAAAATGCACTATGTATATGAGAAGTTTCCAACCATTAAATTCATCTTATGTCATGATAAGAAACTGATGATAAGCTAATGGTATTGAATTATTTTGGCATGATATAACCATACAAACAAGTTTTCAAAATAGTCATATCAAAATAGTTAGTCCATTGAATTGCATAAATTATTCTTTATTATAATATTCATCATTACAATATTTTAAATTCCTTATTAGAAACACATTGTTATTTTGTTTGTTGAGTATGTTTTAGCTAATTCCAAAGGATTATAATTTATTATTGGACTTAATTTGAATATTGAATTAATTCTTGAAGTTAGATTATCCTTGTTTGGTATTTTATTATCAAAGCAAAGGATGTAAGATTACCTTGAATTATTTCTAGTTGCATAACCCATTCTATACATTGAAATGAAGTTCTTAATCATTTAAGTAAGGAATGAATCATTTTTAATTATGGAAGTAATTTTAAAACTATTGTTATTATTATTAATAAATCCATGCAAGCTTTTATAATGACATTAGAGTGTCAATATACAATCAAGCTATTTCATCTTATATTGATTAGTTGTTATTACTTCATGAAATTTAACTATTCTATTTATATAGTATTATTATCCTTCAATAAATGTATATGAGTATGATCAATTAATTTATCATCTCATAGAATCTAAAACCATGCTTGGGCCTAAAGTATAATGAGCATGTTAGTGTCTTAAATAGCACTTGATAATAGTTGCTGAATTTCTAGATTGCTAGTATAAATAGCATGATGTTCTTAAAGGAACAAATCATGGAAGTTAAGGTGAAACAAAAAAAAATTTAAAAATAATACAAACTATGATTGAGTGACATAATTTTCTTACATCAATGACCATTTTATAAGTAATTAACATTTGAGATAAATAAGTCTTGAAGTGGCTAATTATGGGATGGTCTAGTAAGAACAAGTAAACACTATAATCAAAAGCATAATATTAATTTATGACCTTGATGAAGATTATAATAATTTAATTTGATATCATTATTCCATGGTTAAGTTTAGAATAAAGGCATATAGTACGATGATCCCAAACATTATAGATCATGGTATAATGATCTAAATTGGGATAGTACTACAATCGGCTCTTCATTTACACATAACATATTAAATACATATTATTATTGTAATTACATGAGTTATAAGTGTATTTATAAATTTATTAACTTGTTTAGATATACATCATTAACAAAGTTAGTTAGATCACATATGTCTTCTTCATTATGAACCTTGATGTATAAATAGATGTTGTATGAATAAGAAATGAATTCATGTTAGTATGACACTTCCATAACATTCCAAGGGGAGAATAATCTATGAACTAAGAATTTGACTCAAGAGAGGATGGTTAGTATGGTGTTAGTTTCAAAATGAAAACAAAATGAAATAAACACACTAATAACATAACATCTCTAGGCCTAGACACTAGGGAGAGCTTAGTTAACAAAAGCAAATGACAAACATAACTAAAAAGTAAGGAATGAAAACACAATAATTAATTCACCTTCCTTGGATGCTAAAAATGCCTTTGTAGTCATGGCTTGCTTGACTTATGCTCATGAAGTCCTTGGAAATGGAACTTGGCTACCTCCATCTCTCTTTGGCACCTTTGGCTTGTGGCTTGGATTGGATTAGAATCAATTTGGCATGGTAACACTAGTTTATTGAAGCTTTTAGAACCATTTGGGAATTATAATTTTACATCATCAAGAATTAAAAATGATGTTCATGGCCTCTCTATTTATAGATTTTTGAGAATGTCTAGAATCAACCTAAACTATCCATCCTGAGATTGAGATGTATGGTTGAGGATTAATTCAATTTTTTGAATTAATTTTATAATTATCCTCATCATGACATTGGAATAATGGGTAATTAAGATTCATGGAGGGTTTGATGAGGCATGGGAGGCATGAATCTTGATATTTGTGGCATTTATGGCTTAGGGATGTCTTTCCAAGAAATAAGGTAACCAGATGATGTAGATATTCAATATTCATTTCCAAAAATAAGTTTTCAACAAGTTTCCATGGAATTATTGATTAGGCCTTGATTTGGGTTAATTAGATCTTAAGCATGATTAAGCACTTTGTACACAAATTATTCAAATTGATTAGAATGCCTTGTTATTGGTCCAAAATTAGACTGGATTAGAATTGGAAGTCCATGTCAGATGCATTACAACTATTATTCCATTTAAGATGTTACTAAAAAAAATAACAAAGGCATGCATCTTGTGTGAAAGATTTGATAGGAAAGATCAATCCAGAGCACCTAGGTGCAAAATTGGCATTTTGACTCAGAATAATCTGATCAAAGTTAGCTAGCCCATAAATTACATTACTCCATTTAGGGATACCTTGGCCAAAATCAGCACTTGAATTGTTAGTTTTACATCATTTAGTGTGTTTTAGTGTTTTTAGGCCAAATTGTGCATTTTGTATGTAAATTGGCCAAAAGCCTGATTGGAGGTTATTGGTGGCCAGATTTAAGTGTCTATAGTTTGCCCCTATTTGGGAAGGCATTGTAAGCTATAAGCATAGTAACATCTTCTCAAAGAATGAAAAGGTCATGTATGCCTACAACTACAATGATGATAAACTAACTATCTAATGCCCCCTCAAGGGAATGGTTGGCACAAGTAGGTCAGCAAATGGTCTCTTAAAAAGAAATAAGCAAAGTGAGGGGACCAAAGAAAGAAAATATGATGGGGTGAAAAACAAAATGAGACTATAAAATTAGTCAAAATTATTGATAATGAAAGTGGGATGGTGTGTAATGATTTTTCTGAAGGTGGTTATAAACATTTTACCCCAATAATGGCAATGTGGCATGATAACACAATGATTTTCCCAAAGGTGGTTCTGATCATTAAGAAGATGGAACTACCCTAGTTATGATATAAAAACAAGATAATAACATGCCCTTGTATATGTAGAAAAATTAAAGTGGTGAGAACATAATGATTTGCCCAAAGGTGGTTATAATCATTGACAAATTTAGGTGGGATGGTGTACAATGATTTTCCCATAGGTAGTTATAATCATTAGACCCCGATTATGGTAAACATGATAAACATGGTCGAGGATGATGATAAATTAACACAGAGGGTAATGAAGAATTGGAGCAACCTACTAGTAGGGAGATGCTCATCCAAACTAATAAAGGTTAAAACTCTTTCATGGTTAATTACTTTGTTTGGAATATGATTGGGAGTGAATCAGGATATCGATGCTAAAGAGATGTTGCCATTATTAAATAGACTTCTTGAAGATAAGGTTTATTTTATCACATATTGGTATGCATCATGATATAACATCATGATGACTTGGCCAAAATATGCATGAGGACTAACTCTCATAATCCAATACTTAATAGAAAATAATACACCAATGATAGAAACCATGATGACAATGTAAACACATGAGTATGGATGGATTCAAGTGCAAGTGTGGGAAAGAAATCACCCAATGGACACATATAAATTGAATCAAGGCAATAGTGCTAAAAGCAAACAAACAAGTAGAAAAACAAACAAAATAATCAAAAACAAACAAACAAACAAAAAACCTATGAACATTTCCCTTATAAAATAGGTGACAACTTAACAAACAAATAAAATGGGGGAATATAAGAAAAGAGGGTGGTTGAGATGTATCCATATGCAGTAGGTAAGTGAATGCTACCTACATAGTTCCATTGATGTAATATCCAATAAAAAACTTCAAGCCAAATGTAGTTCTCCCAGGGAATGGGAAGAATGTGATAACTAAGGAAAACAAACATAATGGATGTGATAGAAGAATATAAATGGTCTTGAAAAATAGCAAGTGCATGAGAGAAAAGGCCAAAAAAGATGGGGAAACTTAGTGACAAGTGGTTTTATTATAACTTAGTAAGGGTTCCAAAAATCCTTAAGGCAAAGAAATGGTCAAATGTTTTTAGTTTTTTCTAATGATTTTATAAATGCTTTTGGAATTATTTTTGGAGTATCTCAACTCAATTGAGAATGATGAGACAATAAATGGTTCAAGCTCATAAAAAGGTGAGAGAATTTAAACTTAGATTTCTCACAAAATGGTGAGATCATGGCTTATGTTGCTCATAAAATGGTGAGAGCATGGGTTAGGTTGCTCACAAAATAGTGAGAGCATGGGTAGAAGGGTGACTAAGCTAACCTCAAAAAATATCAAGCATTACCTATATAGTCCCAAAGTAGGACCTCAAGTCACTGTAGTTTTGCACTTATAGTAGAGGAAGTCAACTAGTGTAGTAGTCAATTCAAACAAAGTAGGCATAGTATGGCACATGAAGTGGAAAGTTAGTATGTCAAGGATTAATGTTTCCCCTAGCTTTCCCATAGTGGTTATAGCTAGGACATAAAGACATAGATCAATGGTACTAATTTTCCCAAAGGTGGTTATAATTAGTATCAAGATTGGTGGTAAGAAAGGAATAACAAATGAAGGATGTAACTACCAAAACTTCTGTCACACTATCCCAAGATATGCTCTCTATCTAAAGTACTTGAACTAACTAATGAATTGATCAGATACCTTGATACTAAAATTTCATAATGAATGACAAAAACCAAGGTCAAACAAGTTAGGATTTAGAACACACTGGGTCTATAGGATGGAAGAAAAAAGTGGATATAGTAAAGAGGATGGATAAGGATGGTATTTATATAAAGAAGAATAGTGATAAAATGGCATAACTAAAATGGTCCTTATAGACAATACACCTTAGCACTCAAGCATAGTACTACTTGAGATGAATACTATTCATTGGATCTAGAAGTTCCTCTCCATCTAGTGTGGTAAGCCTATATGCTCCTGATCCATAATTTGTAGTGATGATGAAAGACCCTATCTAGTTTGGTTTGAATTTCCCTTTATGCTTCTTCTCTTCCATGGTATTCTTTTGGTTTTTTGTAAGAACAAGATCCCCAAATTCAAATGTTCTATACTTAACACATTTATTATAGTGGCCTTTGAGTCAATTTTGATATGCTTGAAGATTGTTGAGTGTGACTATACATTTCTCATCAAGTAGGTCTAGCTCTTATAGGTGACCTACTCGATAGTCATGATCATCTAGGACATGCTTGAAAGAGATGTGTAGTGAAGGAAATTCAACCTCAATGGGAAGGATGGGTTTAGTATCATAAACAAGTGAGTATGGAGTGGCTCTTATGGGAGTATGATGATTGGTATGGTATGCTCAAAGGGTAGGGAATATCTGGAGGTGCTAATCATGACCATCATCATTAACAATCTTTTTGAGAACATTAACAATGGTTTTGTTGGATGCCTTAGCTTGGACATTACCCTGAGGGTAATATGTGTAGAAAAATATTATATAATGTTATATTCAGTACATAACTAGTCTACATCCTTGTTATTGAATGATCCTCCATTATCAAATATCATGTTAGAGGGGATACTATAGCGGAAAATGAGGTGGTTTAAAATGAATTTGGAAATTTGATTTCCAATCACGTAAGTGAGGGGTATAGCTTCAACCAACTTAGTGAAATATTTAGTGGCAGTAAGGATATGTTTATGGCCATCAGATGAAGTGGGGTTAATCTTCCCAAAGAGGTCAAGTCCCCATGTAAAAAATGGCCATGGCATCAACATTAGTTTTAGAGTTTTTACTGGGGCATGAATCAGATTAGCATGCCATTGACATTTGTCACATGTTTTTACATATGCAGTGGAATTTACATCCATTATGGGCCAATAATAACCAAGATTCAAAATATTTTTGAATAGGACTAACCCACTAGAATGAGCTCCACATATTCCTTTGTGAACTTCTCTTAATGCTAGCATAGACTCTGTTGAAGTTAAATAATGAAGTAGAATTCCATCAAAAATATGATGGTAAAGGGTGGATCTAAGTAAAATATAATGAGTGGAATGATAAATGAAGGCTTTGGTTTATTTTAAAGATAGGTTAGGTGGTAGAACTTGGACATGAAGGTAGTTATAAAATTTTGAGTACTAGATAGAATTTAAACCAATAATATCACAAATCATGGCAACAATTGAAGGTTCATGAGCTAGTGTTGACAAATTCTCTATGAGGAATTGATATTCTCTAACTTTATCTATTTATCAAATTAGAGGTCTAATAATAGCCATGGCATCTATAGTTTTATTACTATCCCTTGGTATATGCTCAAACTAAATATTGGCAATTTGTCACTTAAGAGTGTCGACCATGACTTTATACAAAACTAACTTGTCATCTTTGGTCTAAAAATGATCTATAACCTGATTGATGATTAAGAGAGAATCACCATAAACTTAAATATGAGATATATTCAAATGCACTACTTGTCAAAGTCTTGTAACAAGTGCTTCATACTAGGCCATGTTGTTTATAAAAGGAAAACTGATTCTAAATGATTTAGGGATTAGATCCCCTTGTGGTGTAATAAACAATAATCCTACCCCTGATCCATGTGCAGTAAATGAACCATCAAAATATAGCTTCCAAGGCTAATATTCAAGGGGTGTGTTAATGATGGTCATTATGGATTCATCAAGAAATTGAAATGTGAGTGGTTGTGTGTTTATGAGAGGTACTTGTGCAAGTTGATCCACAAGAACTTGTCACTTGATTGCCTTCTAATTGACATACTCTATGTCAAACTCACTGAGAAGCATGATCCATTTAGACATTATACCTTGCAAAGATAGTTTAGATAGTAGATACTTGAGTGTATATAATTTTGAAATGACCATGGTTTTATTATTCAACATGTAATGGCATAGTTTATGAGCTATGAAGACCATGGCCAGACAAGCTTTTTCAATAGGTGCATAGTTATGTTCATATGTAACCAAGGTATGGCTTAGATAATATATGGAATGTTCCTTTCCATTATCATCATGTTGAGCCAAGATTATCCCTAGAGCATGGATGGTAGCTAAAAGGTATAACAAGAATGGCTTTCCTGGCATAAGATTTAATAAAATAGGTAGATTAACAAGATAGTCTTTGAATTGTTGAAAAGTTGTTTGGTATTGATCATCATAGTGAAATGAAACTCCCTTCTTCAAAAGGTGTCTAAATGGGTGGCACTTGTATACTAAATGAGAGATGAAGCATCTAATTGACTGGATCTTACCCTGTAAACTATGGAGTTGCTTCAAATTAGTTGGTGGTAACATCTCAGTTATAACATGGACTTTAGCCAGATCGACTTCAATACCTCTACAAGACAAAATTAAGCCAAATAGTTTGCCTGAAGTTACACCAAACACAGATTTATTTGGATTGAATCTGACTTTTTACTCCTATATTATTTCAAATATCTTACATAGCACTACTAGATGGTTGGCCCTAGTTTTGGATTTTCCTAATATGTCATCGAGATAGTCTTCAACAATATCATGCATCATATCATGGAATATGACAGTCATGACCCTTTGATATGTAGCTCCAACATTATTAAGGCCAAATGACATTACTTGATAATGAAATTTTCCCCATGGAGTGGTGAATGTTGTTTTATGTTGGTCTTTTGGTGTTATTCTGATCTGGTTATACCTTGAAAAGCCATCTATGAGTGAAATCATTTCATAACTAGCCATGGAGTTGTGATCATGTTGATATTATGCAAGGGAAAATCATCTTTAGGATAAGATTTGTTGATGTCTCAAAAATTAGTATAGATTCATATCCCTTTTAGCTTCTTATTAACATGTACCACATTAGAGATCCATTCTGAGTAGTTAATGAATCAGATACATCATACTTCTAAGAGTTTTTCCAACTCTTTCTTTACCAATATAAAAATGTGAGGATGCATCTTACGTAGATTTTTTTTTTACCAATTTGGCATTAGGATTAACCACAAGGTGGTGCAAAACTAAGGTGGGGTCCAAACCTGGCATGTCAAAATAGGTCAATGTAAATATTTCTACAAATTCTCTCAATAGAGCTGTAAAGACGTCATGTTCCTCCTCAATGAGGGATGCTCCTAATTATATCCATTTTAGGTTTGATGGAGTCCCAATATTTACCTCTATTGTATCTTCAACTAAGAAGGTCAAACCATCTTCTAGTATAGTAGGTAGTGAATTGAACTGCTGAATGATGTTAGGGTCCTCTATTAGGACTTGATCTTCAACTTCTCCTAGGCATGATGAATCTAAGTCCCTTAATGGGAGATCTGGCCATCTAACAAAAATAGTCAAAAATTCTCGAAGAATTTGATCAAATAATTATTATTGCTCAAAGTTGAACTCTGATCCATAGACAAGCTCATCGTTGGTGGTCTCTTAGTCTAAATTTGAAGAAGAATGAACACCCCCATCTAATGGCACCTAAAACAAGTTTTCACCACTAGACTAGCCTTTATCTTTACTTTTTCCTTGGTAAGAAAGTGCCTCAAATAGGTTTTCACTTTGGAACATCAATGTTTTACTTATTTATTTGGCTAAGGGTGTTCACTCGCTCTCCAAAATAGGTTGCAAGATCCAATGTGATTGAGAACCCTCATTTGTGATCTCCCAATGGAACATTATCTCTTAGGCCTAAAAATTCATAGAATTCCTCTTCATTATGGAACTCATCAATCAGTATACTAAATTCTTGTTGGTCCCAATCTATTAGTTGGGGATAATATAATGGAAAATGGTTGTGATGAATGACCAAGGTAAGGGTACAAATAGCATTGTTGTCAAATAGGTTGGTTTCAGCTAGGTCATCAAAGGTGAGGTTATGATCAGAATCTAGTTTTCTATTGTCATCATCATTACTAGTCGATGGTGATGGAGCTTGAATAAGATATGTGGGGTCACCCCTAGGTGGTTTAAATCTAAGTCCATAAGGTATTTCATACTTAGTCACGGAAATTGGCTCGATGGTTCCTTGTTGATTCAGTCTAAGGCCTCTTTCTTCATAATTGTGATGCTCCATGATCCTAGTAGGAATAGGATACTTGGATTTTTTATAAAAATTAGCTTGGTTGTCATTATATAACCATGATTTATCCCATTTAAGAGGGTCATGTCCTAGGCCAAATGTTGGTATAAATGTGATAGGTCCCTTATCTTTGTTCTTTTGTTGCTAATGTATATGTAGGATGACTTTAGGTCACCCAACGATTTTTGAATTTTGTGGAAGATTAGAAATATGAAATGTATCATGGGTCACATACTCTCTTGGTCCTTTATCTAAAATGGTGAAATGATTAGAAGCTTTAGGAGGTGGCATGTGGGAAAGGGAATCCAAGGTATTAGGATCCATGTAATTATCTGATGAAGGATCAATAAGTATAACTTTTCCTTTATCCTATTTGGAACTTGGGTTCATACTTATTAATACGTATAGATTTGAAATTCAACCTCAAGATGCTTGTATTTTTCATATGGGTGTAAATCTCATGGAATATTTACTTCCATCCCTAAGTGGGAAAACTTGATACATTGGTGTAGCATTGATGGGACTGCATGAATCTCATGTAACCAAGGCCTACCCAGAAGCATATTGTATGATAACTCAAAATCAAGCACATGGAAAAGTGTATCATGGGTCAAAGGCCCAATGATAATTGGTAAACTAATGGTGCCTTGTGATTCACTATCTTGATTATCATACACTTTGATGGTTATTTTTTCTAGTTGGAGATCTGCCATTATGTACCCAAGAAGATTGATGAGCTTTAGAGACACTATGGTGAGGCCAGATCCATTATCTATAGGGACACATTTCACTTTATCCCATCTGATACAAACTTATATGTACAATGGGTTATTATGGAGTGGGCCAAGAGAAGATTTATCACTTTGGTTGAATGTGACTTATTGGGCTAGAGATAGGTGTCCAACCAAAGCTTGAAAGTTATCAGGGAATATGTCACTAACAATAGTGGATTGGGTCAAAAACTCATTCAAGATGTTTTTTTGGATTATTGATGTTTATAACAAATCTAAAATAGAAATTTATGATAGTGTTTTTTGAAATTGTTCCACAATATCAAACTTCTTGTCTTGATCAGTAGTGAATGGTTTATTTTGAGGCTGAACGGTTGGTTGGATGACAGGTAAAGTGGCAAATGGTTGTGGGCCTGGGCTAGTAATCTTTGACCTTTGAATTTGATTGTAAAATTGAGATTAAATACTAGACCATTATTGTTAATTGATGTTGGGAATGGTGTGGGATCAAACAAGACAAGTCTCAGTTACTAGTGCACTTGCATGTGGTCACATGTCAAGGGCAATTTATCGATATAAGTTCTAAAAGGGGAAGTCCTAATTTGTTGGTTTGCCTATATGCATTCCTAGGTCAAAGAAGGATTATCCATGTAATTTGACTGAATGTTTTTGTTTAGCAATGGTCTAGAATTATTATTGTTTAGTCTAGGCTTAATGGAGATGGTATTAATGCTACCCCATGAAATATGACCTAGAACCCTATTGTAGTCATGTGCAACTACATGGTAGGTTGAATGGTTGTTACCATTTTGACTTTGGTTTTGTCCATTGTTCTGTTGTTGTGGGTTCTACTATTGATTTTGTGGATTCTATTGGTTTGGCCTTTGATTATGAGACTATTGATTTTGCTATTACACTAGTTGTTGTTATTATTGCTGATTATTTTGTTGTTGTTGATTGTTATGTCAGGGAAAGGGGTTTTGATAGATCTCAAGAGTTTTATTAGAAGTGGAAGCACTATTATCCAATTTTATCTCCCTATTATCCAACATATTCTAAATTAAATTCTTGATTTGGACACATATTCATAGATTATGCCCGTTGATTCCATGATAGTCATAGAATTTATTTTCACGGTACCAATTAGGATAAGGAATGCATTACAGATAATGTTTTGGTACAGGCCAACTAATAAGATTAGCAGTAATAAGCTTATGAAATATAGACTCAATAAGTTCCGATAGGTCACTAAAGACATGATGTGTAGGCATAGTTCTTCTAAGATGAGGGGTTTACAATGGTAATGATTGTTGTATTTGTTATGCAGTTTTTGGTTGTTGTGCTTATGACACTAGTTGAGTAGGATTAAGTTGAAAAGGTGGTGCAGATGATGTTTACACCATTTTCACATGATGGGATTTAGTTACTCGATTTCCCACAACATTCCTATTGTTGTTGAATTACTTCAGTCTTTCATGGTTATTGGCTTGTTCTGATTATGATGCTTTCACTTGGATGGGATGTTGGTCATTTCCATGATTATTACCTTGATTTTGATTAGTTGAATTAAGCTTGATGAATCCTTTATTTATGAGCACCCTCTTGATTAATAAACCTTTATCAATGATCTCCTTCAATGTATGTGCACATTGTAGTTCCAAATGATAAGCTATCTCACTATGCAAATTTTGGGTAAACACAATAGCTAATTGTTTATCTGGTAAACTATGGGTGAAATAGCTCACAAGGGATCTTTATTACTTTAAATAAAATGAAAAAATCTCACCAATTTTTTGATTTGCTTACATTAAATCCACTAATGAAATTTCATGCTCGATATTATAGGAAAAGTGTTGCACAAACTTATCAGAAAGATCATCAAAATCCGTTACTAAATTTTTGGGCAACTTCAAAAACCACTCCAAAGCTTATCCAACCAAGATTCTTGGAAATAATAGCAAAAGGTATATGTCTCTATATTCCACTAGTTGACATATGATGAAGAATTTAGTCAAATGAGCCTTAGGGTCACCTTTCCCTTTGTATTTATTGAATTTTGGTGGTTTGTATCTTGGAGGAAATGGTATCTTCAAATACTCCATGTTGAATGGATAGGAACATACATCATCCAATTTGAAATTTTCATTTTGTTTACCGATTTGAATGGCAACAATTGCATCCTTCATTTGTTGCATTAGTACCACTTTGATTGGGACTGGACATTGTTTACACATTATCTACTATGTTTGGCTCACTATTTAGTGTAAAGGCTGAAGACACTTATTTAATAATGGGCATATGTATCAAGTTATCTATTGAAATGGTTTGTATGAATGGGTCAAAATTTAGTTTCTCTTATCTAGTTAACTCTATCAACACTCTTGTTAAAGGAACTAGGTCAATGAGAGGCATACTTACCATGTTCATCTAATTGAAATAATGTGCTAGATTCAGATATGTTTGATATGCTATCTACATTTGGTTAAAGTGATCTTCCATGATTTTTTTATCTTGATCAGATATATTGGGGTCTTGATATGTTTCTTGGACTAGAGCCATAGGATTGCTAAAATAAGTCTATTGATTATAAATGAAATTGTGGGGCACTCTTACTAGACTTGGTAAATTTTCATAAGGGAAGTCTGCTAGAAACTTAGCCCCTACCTCTATGGCTCTAACCAAATTCTCATCTTTGTTCTCTAAAAAATATCACTCAAACAAAAATGGATCATACATGAAAGTCATATTATCAGAATATGACTATTAAAATAATAGTTCATCCACTACATGTATTGTAGCTAGTTATTATGTGGTTTACTCTTAGTCTTATTCTAAATAAGGTGGTGTGTTAACTAGATAGTTATCCAATAGATCTTGGCCTTGTGATCCTAATTGAGTATTATAAGAGGGATAAAATTCCATCTCATAAGCAATATTATCCATATAGGGGTCTTGCACCATTTCTTCCTTCATAACCACATTACCAATCCTTGCATTGTATATGAGTCCACTATGAGTATAGGAATGCATGTTAGGATCCATAGTCAATGCTTTACGATAAAAGGTCAAAGAGTTATACAAACTATAAAAAAGATAATGTCTAAAATAGATGATGTTCCAACTTGGTCTAGATTTTTCAAAAGGATTAACAATTTTATGCAAAGGTTTGTGAGGAAACAAGCTAATGTGTAGTATCTAATGTTTCAATGTTCACACAAAGGTCAGCAAGTAAAGGGTCCTAAAAATCAAAATGTTAAACTCTAAGGTTGAAGTGTTTCAAATGAGTCTAATCTAAAAAATTAAAAATTTGATAGATCTTTTGGCCAAACGCGGCATCAAAATCTAGGCTCAAACAAGGAATGCACTAGGACTCTTGGCCAAATGGAATCAAAAGCTATACTTTGAAAATAGATGAAAGTTTTAATCTAAAATATTTGAAACACTTCTAATAAAAAATAGGCATTTGATTCTTGGACATGAACTTTATAAACTAGGTATAATGTATGAAACAAAAGGCACTTTAGTAATAGTTTATTTTCTCACAAAAAATGGTATAAAACTTGGTTCTTTTAATAAATAATCTAGACAAAAGTGAATAGTATAACTATTTTAGACAAAAGATCACAAAACTCTACTCAAATTGGTCTAAAAATGTAGGAAAAAATTTGAAACTTTATGCAAGAAGGTCTATAAAATAATATTCAAAATGTTTTATGTAGTGTAATGATGCTATACTACCCAAAAGGTGTGACAAAATGATTTATTTCAAAAACTTTCTAAGACAAAGCCATTTTCCCATATTTTTGATAGCATAACCCTACTTTTCTTGACTCAAAATGTTGTGGTGCATAGACTCAAAGTGCAAGTGTTTAGCAAAAAATGTCTTAAGTCTATCAAATGATGACAATGATTATGAGTCTTAAATGGCCTTCAACCTAAATTGAAAATTAAACCTAAGTTCCCTCAATTTTAGTGCAAATGGTAACCCACTTAACAAATTAACCCTGTGAACTTATAAAGGTGTAATTTCAAATTTAGATTACAATTGAAGTACTTTAAAAAAAATTGGTAAATGTCTAGACTCAATTGGGCAGCATAACTATGCCAAAGTGGATGATATGACTCTCAATATTTTGATGAACTTTTGAACAAGGCCAACCAATGATCTCACATGGGCAGCATAATGCCTCTTTGTTCAAAGGAAAATTTGGACTATGTGTTTGGTTTAGATTGTTTATTTACACCAAGTTTTGAATCCAAACAAGACTTTAATCTAGGACAAGACCAACTAATTAACCATTCTTAGATCCTAAACTAACAAGGTTACTTGGTATTATTGGAATCTGTCAATATACATCAGTTGAGAGGATTTTAGGTGTTTATCCAAAAGTAAATGTGCATTATATAGTAGGGTTTTTACACCCCCTTCTTTTAAATAATAGTACTACGACATGGAACTTGAGGTGCACCTTGCACCAACAATACTTCCATGCTAAGTGGGGATTTGTCTAAGATATAAATAGTTTCCAAATGATCTAGGGGAATCTATTGCATAATGAATTTCATACCAAACAATATAAAAGAAAAGCATGGATTTTGGGTCCGTATCACTTGGCCTTTTGCAAAGAGGTGTAATCCTTTTTGTAACCACTACATCCTATTATTCACTTAGTGTATTTAAATGTCCAAACTACCACTACATCCCATGTGCAACTCTAAAGGAGCCAAATGAAGTTAATTTCAGGAGATGAAACCCTAGGTCAAAGCTTCCCTAAAGAACTTATGGGAGGTGATGAATTCCCCTTCGCAAGCCAAGATGCATAAAAAATAAAGAAAGCATGAAAGTAGAAAGACTTTAGAGTCATTTTTAAGGTCACCCAAACTTTAATGAGTTTTTGAATAGTGCTTTAGAAGACTTTCTTTCTAAGCCTTGGACTAGGCTATTTGTAATAGGAATGGTGCTTTTGATTTCAAGGCTTCCCTATAGGGGACAAATGGAAGAGCATACACACAACATTCCTATTTTTTCCAAACAAAATTTTGATTAAACAACTATTGCAAACAAGAATCGACAAGTGTGTTCAATTTTAAATCCAAAATGAAAGATTTGGTGATGTTCATTTAACCCCTTGGTCTTAGTTGCAAACTTTGAAAATATTCACCAAAACATCTAAGTCCTTTGTTAAACACCAAAATAAGGTTCCTAATTGATTTTTAAGCATAAAAATATGATTTAAACATGTTTTGAACAAATATCAAGCTTGGTCCTATAGCAAAAATGCTAGCATGTCTTTTATATTTGAAGCTCTTTTTATCTTGAAATAATAAACTTTGAAAAAATAGCTCTTAGGTATATGTTTTTGGAAAAACATAGTGACCGAATCAGACTCAATATTTGATCTATATTATGTTTCAAAGACTCAAAAGGCTCAAAATGTTCTGACGTGATTTGGGTAGCATAACACTACCCTCTACAACTCAAATGACACAAGCAAAAATAAGTTTAGAAAAAATTTCAAGGCACAAGTGTGGTGTAAAACAACCAGCATAATGCCTCTTAGACAAAAGAGTGACGTATAGACAAATTGGTTTTGACATGGATTTATGAACAAACAAACAAGTTTTAGTCTCAAAAACATCAAGATAAATGACCAAAATATACTAAATATAATTGTCCAAATGCTATCAAGGGTATGACAATGTGGGGTTGACTAAACTATGAAGTTTCAAACGTTTCTAGGTGAATCAATTACACAATGACTATTATGTCAAACAATACAAAAGATAAGCATGGAAATTAGGTGACTGTAGCATTGGCTAGTTGTAAATAGGTCTAGTCCTTTTTACAACCACTGCATCCTATTAGTTTCTCAGTGTAGTTTGATGTCTAAATGCAAATATGTCCCATGTGTAACTCTAATTAGGAGCAAGTGAAGTCAATGTTGAGAGATGAAACCCTAAGTCAAAGCTTCCCTAAAGAACTCATGGGAGGTAATGACTTCCCCCTCATAAGCCAAGATGCATAAAAATAAATAAAACATGAAATATAAAGACTTTAGGGTTGTTTTCAAGGTCACTCAAACTTTGATGAGTTTTTAAGGAGTGCTTTAGATGACATTCTTTCTAAGCCTTAGACTAGTCTTTGTGCAATAGGAATGGGGATTTTAATTCCAAGGATTCTGTAAAGGGGAAAAATGGAAGACCATATATGCAACACCCCTCTCCTTTATAAACAAAATTAGATCAAAAAACTATTGAATACAAAAATGACAAGTGAATTCAATTTTAAGCCCAAATGAAAGATTTGGTGGTGTTCATTTGATCCCTTGGTCTTAAGATTGTAAAATTTGAAAACATTCATTGAAGAATATAAAATTTTAATTAAGCACCAAAACAAGGTTCCTAATTCATTTTAAAATCATTCAAAAGGTGGTCTAAAACATGATTTATCAAATTTGAAATCCACTGGTTACCTATTTACCCTTAAGGCATCACCCCAAAAGAAAATATGTTAGATTAGAAACATTTTAAATATATTTTCCAAATTTTGTCAAAAATATATGAAACTTGAAGATAAAATAATGTCAAATTCTTAAAATTTATGAGAAAACACATGGGAAAAAAATCATCCAAAACAGAGTCCGTATGATCCCAAACCAAGCATTTTAAAATAGCTCCCAGGTTTGTGTTTTAAGAAAACACAGTGACCCACATCAGTTATATAACTGACATCAGTTATATAAATAACATCAATTACATTTACTAACATATGATGGTTATCTAACAAAAATTGGTTACACAAATAATGATCGATGATGGCTATGCCAACTAATGATGGTTTTACTAACCAACATCGGTTATTGTGTACACCTGTAATAAAGAAAAATGGTAAAACAAAGTTAGAAAATCAATTATCAAGAGTTTTAATGATACAAATGAATATTTTAAAGATGAAAAATTATCTTCTTCATATGTGGGATGCATCTTATCCCACCGGTCATGCCATATGTGAACTAAGAATTTGACTCAAGAGAGGATGGTTAGTATGGTGTTAGTTCTAAAATGAAAATAAAATAAAATAAACACACTAATAACATAACATCTCTAGACCTAGACACTAGGGAGAGCTTAGTTAACAAAATCAAATGCTAAACACAACTAAAAATCAATGAATGAAAACACAAGAATTATTTCACCTTCCTGGGATGCTCTAAATGCCTTTGTAGTGGTGGCTTGCTCAGCGTGTGATCATGAAATCCTTGGAAATGGAAGGTTGGCTAGCTCCATCTCTCCTTGGCACCTTTAGCTTGTGGCTTGGCTTGGATTGGAATAAATTTTTCATGGTAACACTAGTTTATTAAAGCTTTTAGAACTATTTAAGCATTATAACTTTGCATCATCAAGACTTAGAAATGATGTTCATGGCCTCTCTATTTATAGATTTTTGAGAATGTCTAGAATCAACCTAAACCATCCATCCTAAGATTGAGATGTGTGATTGAAGATTAATTCAATTTTTGGAATTATGTTTATAATTACCTTCATCATGACATTGGAATAAGGGGAAATTAAGAGGCATAGAGGGCTTTGATGAGGCATGGGAGGCATGAATCCTGATATTTGTGGTATTTATGGCCTAGGGATGTCTTCCCAAGAAATGAGGTCACCTGATGATGCAAATATTCAATATTCATTTCTAAAAATAAGTTTTCAACAAGTTTACATGGTATTAATTATTAGGCTTTGATTTAGGTTAATTAGCTCTCAAGCATGATTAAGCACTTTGTGCACAAATTACTCAAATTGATTAGAATGCCTTGTTATTGGTCCAAAATTTGACTAGATTGGAATTGGAAGTCCATGTTAGATGCATTGAAACCATTATACCATTTATGATGTTACCAATAGAAAGTAACAAAGGCATGCATCTTGTGTAAGAGATTTGATAGGAAAGATCAATTGAGAGCACGTAGGTGCAAAATTAACATTTTGATTCTGAATGATTTGATCAAAGTTAGCTAGCCCATAAATTGCATTGCCCCATTTAGGGATACCCTAGCCAAAATCAGCACTTGAATATGTTAGTTTCACATCATTTAGCATGTTTTAGTGTTTTTAGGCCAAATTGTGCATTTTGGGTGTAAATTGGCCAAAAGCCTAATTGGAGGTTATTGGTGGCTAGATTTAGGTGTCTACATGATCTACCCTAACCTATACCCAAAATTATGTAGATGTAAGTTTATTAGATAGGATAAGGACACTTAGGTGATCCTATTATAAAGGTGTCTTCCACCATATAGTCTTGAGCTTATCGCTATGGTTCGCATATCAATACGCCCCAAACTGCATGAAGGTTTCCTAAAGAAATAATATTCACCATAGAATATTATAAGTGTAATACTCAAGTTGAGGGTTGAATGTATGAAAATATGGTTATGTGGATTATGGTATTTCATTTAAAACCAAGTTATATATACTAATCTTGATTCACTAATTCCATTGTGAACTCTAAAAGAAGGGACACTCAAATTTTTTGGGGGGGTTATTTTAATTTGAGACATGCATGTCAAGTATAATGTAATGAATTCATCTCATAAATCCATGGTATTACCAATATAATATTACAATTAATATCATTATTCATAACTTGATATACTATATCTACTATTATAGGTCACAATTATATTCAATGTAGTTTCTCCCAATACTTTATGTAGGATGTTTTAAAATCCATGAATGTTCAAGTCTGATTAAGTAAGATTATTTTCCTCTATACCAACTAGTTTTAGGAAACATATTTTACAAATAGTTAATCTTAACCCATTATCCACCAATACCAATTTGACTGCCTTATTTTGAACATGTACTTGAATATATAACAAGAGAAGTTCATGTATACATCCAATTCCTAATAGTATTTGTGTTGAAATTGTCAATCTTACTCGATTTGCACTCAAATGCTCATTTTAAGCCAAAATCCATAAAATGTACTAAATGGTTCAAGTTTGTCATATACAAGTGTCAATTCAGGCTAATGTATCCCTAAATGGGGCAATGTATTTTATGAGATACCTAACTTTGATCAATTCATTTTGAGTCAAAATGATGATTTTGTCTTTTTATGCTCTGGATCACTCTTTTCTTCTAATTGGTTAGTACACATCATATACCTTTGTTATTTTATGTGGGAAACATCCTAAATGGGAACATAGTTGGTATGCATCTAACATTTCCTTCCAATTCTTTTTTAGTCAAATTATGACCTAATAATATGACTTTTTGACCATTTTGATTAATTATGCACCAATTTTCAAAGAATTGCACTAAACTTGATTAACCTTGTTTAATCTAATTAATCCAAATTAAGAGCTTAAGTACAAATTTCATGAAAATTATTGAATATCTCATTAAAGGAAATTGATTTATAATATGTGCATCACTTAGTGACATCATCTATTTGGTGGCATACATATGCCATAAATTCATAAAATATCAATATTATGATCTACCATGCCTCTATAATGGCTCTCTATCCCAAATATTTATTGGGATATTTATAGATATTATTTATAAATTGAATTAAATATTGGTCACACATCTTCATCTTGAGATGGATGGTCATGATTGATCCTGAACCATTTTGAAAATCTATAAATAGAAGAGCCATGAACATCATTTTTAAGCTCAAGTATTGTAATGTTATAATGCTAAAATATCTTCACAACTCATTTTTGTTTTGATTATTGTATTATACATATTTTGATTATCTTCATTTATAAGCAAATTAGATAGTTTCAATATCATGAGCCTAGGTTTTATGGAGTGTTCTTGAGACATTGGATGAGTTTTGCCACCATTGTTGATAAAGACAAAAATGCTTGATCAAGTGCAGAACATGTTTTTGAGATGATTTTGAGAAATGGAGTCACTTAGGAAGGTAATGTTTTGCTTTTTTAATTTGTATCTTATTGTTATTAGCAAAACCCCACATGAATAGATTCACTTGATTTATTTATCTCTCTATGCATTTTTCTTTGATTTATTGGATTAATGCTTGACTAATCATTTCTTGAAATCCACTATACATTTTGGCATGCTCGATGGGATGAAACACATCTCACACATGAATAATATAATTATACAACTTTAAAATCTTCATTTGGATTATTAAAACTCTTGTAATTTGGTTTACTAACTTCATTTGGCCAAATTCTTATCTTCACGAGTTTACACAAAGACTGCCAATGGTCAAAGGAATCACCGATGGTTGAGTAAACCATCGATGGATAGAAAAACCACTGATGGTCATAAAAATCATTGAAAATTAAGGTGACCACGTATAGTCACTATATTTTTCTTAAAAACATAGGCCCTAGAGCTAATAGGCCATTTTCTAGAGCTTGGTTTGGGATCATACAGACTCTATCTTTTATGATTTTTTACAAAAATGTGTTTTATCCTAAATTTTTAGAATATGATATTAGTTTAGCTTCAAGTTACATATTTTTTTCACAAAATCTTGAAATAAGAGTTTGAATCTTTTTAAAATATTCTAATTATTGTTTCTTGGTTTCATTAAATTATGTTGTTTCTTGGATTTGTTAAACTATTGTTTCTTGGTTTTTTATCAAAATTTTCATCTAACAATTTTAATCTAACGTGTTTGATTTGTTGAGGTTTTGACTTTGGGTCAACATATTTTGCCCTTCAATGTTGCATGTCTCAGTTGATAAATAAGCTACAAGGCTAAACAAAGGGTTGACCTTTTTCTTGCAAGACCCATTTGAAAAATCCTCAAAACAAGCTTAATTACTTCTTACACACTTCTTTTGAGATGTTTTAAAATGAATTAGGCATTTCACTTTGGGTTTAAAAATAAAATTTTGCATGTTTGTGTTAAATGTTTTGATTGTTCTTTCAAAGTTCATAACTTAAAGCCAAGGGGATAAGTAACATCACCACACTTTTCAACTAAGTGCTTTAAAATTGAACACACTTCAAGTTTTTTCAAAGTTATTATCATTGTTTTCCTAGATTAGATTTGTTTGAGAAAATAAGGATTTATGCATAGATGCTCTCCCATCTATCCCCTTTAGAGAAATTTTGGGATCAAAAGTGCCAACTTCATTACAAATTACCTTAGTCAAAGGTATGAAAGAGATGTTGTGAAGGCTCTTCTCAGGACCCACATGGCTTCATTGACCTAAAAACAACCTTTAAAGATCTTTCACTTGTCATTTATTTTCATTGCATCTTGGCTTGTGAGGGGGAACTCATTACCTCCCACCAGTTGTTTAGGGAAGCTTTGACCTAACGTTTCATCTCCCAGCATCATCTTCAACCCCTCTCCATAGGGGGTATATAAATTGGGATCAACCCATTAGGATCAAAGTTTTGGGTGGTAAAACCTTCTCTTAACACTGGGGCTAAGCCTAGGATGTATGATCATGTTGGACATCACACTGCACTGAGCAAGTGATAGATGTAGTGGTTGTAAAAAGAGCAAGACATTTTTACAACAACCCAAGTGTTGTAGACCCAATTGATGTGTTGCTTATTTTGTTTGTTAATGTGAAAGTTGGTAGACATGGGACCCATCTAGAATGATCTAAAACCAATTAGTTTAGTTAACCCCACTTTACCATACCTTGTTAGTTTAGGATTTATGATGATTAACTAGTTGATTTGTCTTTATCTTAGATTACTTGGTCTTGTTTTGGGTTAAAACTACATGTTAACATAAATATAATAAACCAAAACACATTATCCCCAAACTTCTTGAGCAAGGAGGCATTACGTTGTCTAAATGAAAATAATATTTTCCTTATTCAAATTATCATCATGAACATTGTGTCATCATTGGTCTAATTGATGTAGTTATGCTTCCCATTTGAGTCTAAATCATTTTCTTAAGTTCCTCATAGATAATTCACATTCAAAATTGAACCTTTCTAAGTTATAATGGTTGATGTGTTAAATTGGGTTCACCATTTACACATTAAAGTTACTTTAACTTGGGTTTAATTTTATATTTTTTGAATTGAGGGCCATTTTATAGAATCATCATCACACTATCATCTTGGTGGACTTAAACCATCTTATGCATTGCTCACACTTTAAGTCCTAGAACACATTTTATATTATCCCCACTATCACCATGTAGTAGCATTGTGATGCCCATTTGGTTTTAGTTTTATACTTAGGAATTATTGCATGTTTTCACATCATGAGTTTCTTAGTTCACATTGTCTTCTTCATAATTCGAAGAACTTTATTCTAGTTTTCTAGTGTTAACATGTCATAGTTAAACTAGATTTTATGGTATTGATGTATCACAAAAGTATATGTTTTAGTGTGCAAGTCACACTCTGGATTTTTTGAGTTATCATACCCTCTTCCAATCTATATGATTTTGAATTTACCAAAATTTGAGTAAATCTATGAACCAAATCTTATAATTGTGTGTAGTTCCAAGCCACCCTCCTTTTTATAGTCTTTTTGGTATCTTAGTCATTTTTTGAAATAATATCAATACATACCTTATTTAAATATTTGTAAAACATTGTCTAAATCTTGCCAAATGTTGAGAACACTCTTTTTAAACAATGACACTAAGGTATTCTTGAAATAGGGTTTTTTATGGCCCTATTTTCAAGGTAGAGAATTTTTATGATGGAAATGAGCACTCCATCATGTTTGAGGATGTTTCCCTCTTATGGCCTATCTATTGAAAATCGATCGCATCCATGTCAGTTGTCATAATTCATGTTCATCCTTCCACTTTGGATTGTGTGAGTAATCAAGCTATGTGACATGTGAAGGTTACCATTTTAAGACCTCTTATTTTGGTTTGCACAAGCAACCAAACTAAAAAATGTCCTATTATTACCATTTTGGGCTATTCTCCTCTGGCTTATACGAGCAAGCAGGCTCCACAACACGTAAAGGTCACCATTTTAGGATGTAATATTTCTCCTTATATTTTCACTAAAAAAAATGTGAAGGTTACCATTTTAGGACCTCCTCTTTTGGTTTGCACAATAAATTAAATTATGAAGTATCCATTCATTACCATTCTTCACCCATCACTAGTTTTTGATGAACCTATTATTGAAGAACCAGTTATGTTTGATCCCTTATTCAATAGTCTAATTTTTGGAGAGTAAATTATTGAGCCAAAAACCATTGTTCCTACTAAAACAAATCTTCCCCACTTTATAAATGTCATGCTGATCTTTGAGCCAAAAAAATAACCATTACCTCTTCAAAAGCCATCTTATGAGGAGCAAAATGTGTTCAAATTTGATATTTTACAACCAATTGTGAACAAAGATCACAATGTTATTGTTAAAACACGCATTTACGACAATTAAACCTATGATAAGTTACCTATTATTATGTTACCTATTTTAAAAGAGCCTCATCTCCTTGATAATTTAGTCTCAATAGAATTATCTTTTGATCTTTTCCCACTCATTGAAGAGTCTCATTTTGACAGATAAGATTTTGTTGAGTCATCCTTTAAGTGGTTCCCTCTCTTTGATGGGATTCACTTATATGATCCAATATGTGTTGAACCCTTCTTGTATGAATCAATTTTTATAGAGCCCATTATGCTATCATATGTCATTACTTGTTTGATACAAAACATTCAACAAAACATCATTATAGAAATAACCATATCAGATGAAGAATCAAAATTAAAGTCAGGTTATATTTTTGAAATGACATAAGATTTAGCATTAGAACCAGAATCAACATATATTATGACATTGAATTTAGAGTCTCTTATATCAAAATCATATTTATAAATAAAATATAGTATTAGTTGTTACAAAATTGGATATAATTTCCTTGCAGATCAATTTGAATATATTTATGATCATTCTATGGTTTTTATGGATGAATACTTCAACATCAACATGGGTTCTCCTAGTATCTTTTATGAGGATTGTTCTACCATTCATCACTCCATTATTCCCAACCAACATAGCCATTATATTGACATTCCACCTCCCAAAAATGTCAATTGGGACTGATAAAATCACACTTTGTTTAACTGCATCCATGGTGACATATCACATGTAAAATATTAGGGGGACTAAGGCCATATTCATTTAGAAGTAAAACATTCTCTTAGTGAAACCTTTTCATAGGTGTTATGGGATAAGAAAAGATCAAACTCAACATATTTTAGTGTAACCTTTTTGAAGGCACTAGAAGACAATCAAAGTCAAATGTTAACATCTCTTAGTGAAACCTTCTTGGAGGTGCTATGGGAGGATTAGAACAAATTCATTGGTGAAAACCTCATTGAGGCACCAATAGTTGAGCATAAAAGTTATTCACTATTTACTAAAGATGTTATTCAAGATCAAATCAAAATAGCTTCTAATCTACAACATAATCAAATGGTATCTACTCTCAATATCAAGCAACATAACAATCTGGTGGTCATATCAAGAGCATATTTAGAGGTCTTCAGCCCTGTCACAACCAAAATTATGTCAAATTTCATATTATAAAAAATTCATGTGTTTGAAAGTCTTGATATTCATTTATTTCCCATTCATTATACATTTCATTATCATCCACCTATTTATTACCCACTTATATCATTTGTCCTAACATTATTTACCATCATTGGAAGCACTTTCCTTTGTAGAGGCTATAAGGATATCTTGTATCAATGTTTGAAATAAATAGACTTAACAACCAATGAAAATCACAAACACATTATTGAGATATAGATTGGTAGCAAGTTCTTGATAGAGCAACTATTCTAAAAGGGAATTGGGTAGCAAATTTTTATAACTAATCATTTTTGTTGTTTCACATATTGACTAGGACATGCATCTCTCTATCAACAAGAGAAATAGAACCATTTTTCACTTTTCCAATTACCATTTACCATTACCATGCCTTGTCTCTTAGGGGCAACCTTATAAACCCTTCTTAGGTATATTATACCATTGTGTTCCATTTATCATGTTGTTTGAACTACATTGACTTGAGCTCCTTTGGGACTATGTAGGTAGTGATCAATTTCTATTGAGGTCATCTTGGTCACCTTTATCATGCTCTCACCATTTTGCAAGTAATTCATTATAAGCTTGAATGCTCTCATCATTTTATGAGCAATTTATTATAAGATTAAACACTCTCACCAATTTACAAGCAACCTAAGCCACACTCTCATTATTTTTTGAGTATAACTAAACTAATAATAACTTAGGGGAAAATTTATTACCACTATAGCCAATTATCTTCTAATCATTTTTCATATACCATGTCTTTATTATTGACCAAAGCTTGTTTTTAGTCATCCAACTAATCCCATTTTGATCTTGGTTCCTTTGGTTCATCCTATACTTTATGTGGGGGGATTTTGATTCAATTTCAAATAAAATCTGAATGATAGTCTATGAACATAGTGTGACATTTGATCTGGCAAGTTATCTTTCATTTATCATCTTATCTGGTATCATTAAGTATAACCACCTATGGGAAAATCAATATTGTTTTGGTACCCCTAATTATAACCGCCTTTGGGAAAATTAAAATTATGACATTATTTCCTAATTATAACCACCTATGGGCAAATTAGGTACAATGCCTTTTTTATCATGCATTTCTATATTATCTGGTCATTACTATTATCATTTATCTTATTGTTCAACTTTGTTTATAAACTTGTTTTGATCTAGTTAGTTTTTCATCACCTTTTGTGTGGGTAGAATTACTATGAATTGGGATTATTTTGGGGTTATGTAGGCCATGTTTGATTCATGTCAAGGTTAACTCAATCCCTTAGATCATACACTATCACTATTTTTTTGAGCATTTTAAAGATTGGTGTACTCTCATCATTTCAAGATCACTCTTCTATGCTCTCATCATCTTGCGAGTTGGACCATTCTATGTCTCTTAATCCTCAATCAAGTTGAAATGCTTATAAAATTCCAAAAACTTTTGTTTATTTACTTATTTATTTATGCTCTCTAGTCTATTGAGTTCCTATTTTATCCTACTTCTTTGTTTTCTTTTCCAAGTACATCTTGATGGTCCACATAGATCTTGATTATTCATATTTTGATCTCTATTAAGATGTCCTTGTTTTTGATTTTATACATTCTTATTCTCACTTGAATCCTGATTGTTCATATCTTGATTTTAATAATGAAATTCTTATAAATATAGTTTATTATTTATGTTATCTAAACTTTACATCTATAAGTTCAATAGAGTATAAAAAACATGGTAAAAACTAACAAATTTTAAGGTCTCGTTTATGCACAACCATATTCAAATAAAGGTAAGTCACCTATTGATGCCAACCAGGAGGATATTTTTTTTGTGAAATCCCATATGAATTGAGTACAAGAGGCATTATACATATCATGATGTATTAGGAATGTTTATCCAATGTCTATGAAATATTCAGTCAACAATATAGAATTAATGGACATATAATATGTGACATAACAAGATAAAAGGTTTAAATTAACAAGTATACAAGATAAATAAAGAATTATTATATTACAAATGATACTTTATAATAATTTGATTATTATACCTTCCATTTGACATAGAGCTATATGTTTATTATCACATCAAGAAGGGAAGTCATTTTATAGTTATCTTCAAACATCTAGGTAAGATATTATTAGGTTAATTTATGTTTCTTTTTATTTATCTTTGCTTTTTTTGTTTAAATGTAAATAGTTGTAACTCTAGTCTTGGTAATTATTTTACCATTATCCTTAGTTATAAGTGTTCATGTTTGAACTAGATCTATGCATTTTAAATGCAATGTCATTCTAATTTATTCATACTTATAATGCCTAATTTATTTTGAAATAGCAATCACTTTATGCTCTAGTGTCAAAGTCTTAATGTCAACAAAGCTCTGATGAGTTGTTCTCAAGATCACTAGGCATAATCTAGGCTCATGATATGAAAATATGCATCTAGGTATCATGCATTTTAGCACTTCAACTCTATGCTTAGATGTGCATCTCTTAACATACATCATGATTATAATTGAATTATTGGTTAGTTTTCTTCATCCCTCATCTCATTCTATCCCATTTTTTGGGAGAACTACATTGGCTTGAGGTCTTACTAGACTATGTAGGTAGCACTAAATTTTTATTGAGGTTAGCTCAGCTATCTTTCATTCTTCTTTTCATCTCTTTTATTACTTTGTGCATTCTTGTATGCTTGGTTTTCTATGGATTTATAAGCCATTATACCATCACATCTATATTTTCACCCACTCATTTTAATCTATGCCATAGGTTATTTCCTTGAGATATTTTGCTTGCCAATCACTCATGTTGGGTCACCACATCTGAACAATGTCAAAATCAAATCAGCCCTATAGGGCCAAACCATTATTTATTCTTTATCAGTGATCAAAATTAGCCCTATTAGGGCACAACTATTTCATAATGATCAAATAAGATATACTATTGAACCTCTTATTATCATCTTTATGGTGACCACATTCTCTTTTTCCTCTAATTTTAATCTCCCCAAAAATTTTCCCATGATGCCAATGTTTTAGTGTGTAACTTGTCTCAGGATTGATCAATGTCATAAGCACTCAATTTACACTCTCAAATTGGGTGCATTTAAAGTGTGTCCCCTACATTTATGGATTGAATCCTTCCCATTTCCTGAATATTTTAGGCCTATTATACCTCTAATTATATTTTTATCATTGATGTAATAAATACATGCAAGCATTGTCTCATTTGGATGTGATCTATTCAATGGGTTAATCTTTCACTTTCCCTCTCTTTTTGAGAGTCCACCCTTCTCTTTCATCCTAGTATGTCCTCTCTAGGGGACATCATGGGTCATTTCTAATTTATTCTTGAAAACTCTTTTCTTTGAAAAGATATTACTTTACTTGAATGTATTTCTATACCTTCTCAAATAGGGGAAAAATTTAGACATACAATTCCTAACACCATTTGTATTGAAATTATCAATCTTACTTGATTTGCACTCAAATACACATTTTAGGCCAAAATCCATAAAATGTGTTAAATGGTTCAAGATTGTCATATAAAACTATTGATTTAGGCTAATATATCCCTAAATGGGGAAATGCATTTTATGATATACCTAACTTTGATCAATTCATTTCGAGTCAAAATGACAATTTCACCTTTTTATGTTCTAGATCACTTTTTTATTCTAATTTGTTAATACACATCATGTAACTTTACTATTTTGTGTTAGAAACATCCTAAATGAGAACATGGTCTGTATGCATCTAAAATCACCTTCAAATTCTTATCCAATCATATTATGACCCAATAATATGACTTTTTGACCATTTTGATTAATTATGCACCAATTTCCAAAGAATTGCACTAAACTTGATTAACTTTGTTTAACATAATTAATCCAAATTAAGATCTTAAGTAATAATTCCATGGGAATTATTTAATATCTCATTAATGGAAATTTATTCCTAATATCTACATCACTTAATGACATCATCTATGAGGTGGCATCCATAAGCCATAAATGCGTAAAATATCAAGATTATGAGCCACCATGCCTCTCTATCCAAAATATTTATTGGGATATTTATAGATATTATTTATAAATTTAATTAATTATTGGCCAAACATCTTCATATTGAGATGGATGGTCATGGTTTATCCTAAACCATTTTGAAAATCTATAAATAGAAGAGCCATGAACATCATTTTTAAGCTTAAGTATTGTAATGTTCTAATGATAAAATCTCTTCGTAAATTATTTTTGTTTTGATTATTATATTATTCATATTTATATTAGATTTATTGATGGGTAAATTATATATTTTCAATATCATGGGCCTAGGTTTTATGTAATGTTCTTAAGATATTGGAGGAGTTTTTCCACCATTGTTGATGAAGATAAGAATGCTTGATCAAGGGAAGAACATGTTTTTGATCTGATTTTGAGAAATGGATTCACTTAGGAAGGTAATGGTTTAATTTATTTTATTTGTATCTTATTTTTATTATTAAAACCTACATGAATATATTGGCTTGATTTATTTAGCTTTCTATGCATTTTTCTTTGGTTTCTTGGACTAATGCTTGACTAATCATTTTTTGTAATCCACTCTACAGTTCATATATAATATGTTTAGGATTTAGGTCCTCTTTCTAAAAATAAATATTTTTGTCCATCCAAAATAATTTATTTATGATAGAATCAACATAATGTTGTTCTACATCACTTGATAAATTTATATTACACAAAGTTGCATAAAGAATATTTCTATAAACATGTGTCCTTTGAAGCAATTCTAGTATAGTAATTTTAGTTGTTATGTATTCTTAAGTTTCTCAAGTGTATCATAGCCTTTGGTTTGATTTAATGGATATATGAGAGGTGGAGGGAGATGAGGAGGAAAATTTTATGATCTATAGTTGTATTATATGATGGGTTATTGTACCCTTTCAAATTGTAACAACATGTATCATGGAATACAATATAATCATGGCGTGAATGATTGGAGTGTGATGGTATATATTATTACTCTAAAATATATGATGAGGAACAAAATTAGTCATACATTCTCTTGGCATATACTAGACTAAAATTAATTCATGTTAAATATTTAAACATTGTGAATTGTGAATGAAGACTAAAGATTTTGTATAATTAATTTTATCCTTAATGTTACACATAAATTTTATCCATTTAATTTCTTGGTTGTTAAATATATTGCATATTTATATTAAAAAAACATGTAATTATTACAATCATAGATTGAATTCAAATATATAAACTATGTACATCCATTATTTCACAAGTAATTTGTGAAAGAGAGAAAATAAAAAATTAGGTCTTAAATCATATTTAAATACATAAATATGAAACCCATTAAGAAGGATGAAACCTTATGGGAAGACCTAGGGTTTGGATGTGTTAAGTATATAAATGGGTTCTAATATAAGTTTAACCTTATTATTTTATTAATTAACCTACCAACATATAACTAAGGAACTAATTTAGACTATATGATTTATTACAATTAAACACAAATCTGAATGTAAAACATAGAAGTTGATTAAATAATTGTGATTTTTGTTTATGTAAGATACTAATAGGATTATGATACTTTACATTTTACTATAATTTGTAGGTATGAGACTAAATTCAAATGTTAGAAAGGGTGGGAAACTTGACTACAAGTCACTCGAATTAGAATTTGATTCTCTAGATGCACTTGGATAGAACCATCAACTTTAGGATGCTACTAACTAATGATATGTTATATAACTTGATGGTTTCATCTAAGTGGTTTTTACTTATCTATTTCCACATAGGCCTATATGATTATTTATAAACAATCTCTATGTTATATTTCATTAACTATCTATATATAAAATTCCAAATACATATTTCCTTATATTTGAAACCCTGGGTCCAATTTTGACACTAGGTTTTTTAATGCAAAATGGGAAATAAGGTGGGATGAGGTTCCTCAAACCAATCCATGATAAATGACTATATACTACCTAAACATATAATAGTCTAAATGGGGAAGTTAAATTACATGTAGTTATCCCCATTAGGTATATGAATGCAATGGCATTCCCTTAATGAATAAAACCTATGATATAGCTTTCTACACTTTACAAATGACAAATTTGGCTTTTATTAGAAGTTATTTAGACTTGGTGAAGACATTCTCCTTGTGACTAATGACTGAATTATAAATAATAGGGCACTCCATTTGAACGTGTAAATGTGTATAGTAGGATTACTTGACCAATGCTAGATGAGAAGTGGTTTATACCTATTATGTATTTACATGGGACTCTTTGGGTACTTTCACATGCCTTAGGACATGTGAAACATATGGTATAACTTGAAATAATGATTTAAATTTTAAAATTGACCATTGTTTAGTGAAGGAAACTTTGTTAGGTTTGGATGAGTCTAAAATTCTAAAATAATCTAAGTTTGAGAGTTTTGTCCAAAAGGTAGGAATATTGATTTGATGATCTAGATATAGTTTGACTATGATTTTAAGAAGGTTTAAAAAATAAAATTATTATTTTAGGTTACTAATAATAAATCAAATTTAGACCCTTGGGAATTGTTTGGATGTGAGAGAAGGGAGAATAATATCCTTATGTGTGTGTACAAGCCATGTAAGGTAAGAGGTAAGTCAAAAATAATATATCCATGTATATAATACTAGATTCTAATATCTAAAAAAAATATTTGATCTAATATTTTACTTTAGGCACTCAAAGATAAGTCATTTTTAACACTTATAAAGCATTCAATAATATTTTTCATATGGTTCAAAACTTTTAGATTAAAATTTTAGAGGATAACATGATAAAATATGGGTGTGATGTCCCTAACTCTACTAACAACTCAAAATATCAAGGTGAGTCACCATTCCAAGATAATTCTAATATTACTAAAAAATTTCAAGCTAATAATAATGCCAAAAATGTGAACATAGTTTCAAAACCACCTAACAAGTTAGTTCTTCCACATTCTTGAGAGCGTAGAAAAATTAAAATTTTATCGAAGAATCCTCACCATGTGCTTAAAAGGTTTATTTATTTAAACATGATATATATAAATCTACAACATGTTTTGCATACATCTTAACATTTTCCTAGAGGCTATATAGACCCAAGTGATAACTAGGGGGAATACATACATAGATACAAACATACATATTGAAATACTTAGATTAAAAATAGTCATAAATAGTAAAATTGTACCCAAGATAAT